>OX467716.1:4960990-5293490 GCA_950111635.1 Agelastica alni | reverse complement strand
TTCAATCTGTTGCAGCAACAGTGGCTAGCTTTTTTAATAATAGTTTTGCCATGGCCCGCGCAATTACCGGACTTAAATCCATTAGAGTGTGTTTGGAATATGCTTTAACAAAAAGTTTTAAAAGGTGGCAGGATATTTCAAAACCGCCAACAATTTTTTGAGGAGGCAGGATAGCGATACCTCAACAATAAATAGATAACTTGATGCTATTTACCTATTCAAAGACGATGTGAAGTGGTTATTAATCACAAGGAGGTCCCACCACGTATTAATAAATTTTATTTAGGTATAAAATTAAATTTGAAATAAATTTTTATTTTTAAGTTAACTTTTTTGCCAAAAATAATTTTTGTTTTTTTAAATGGTACACGAGCTGGTCTAACGATAAATCTAAATAAATGTGAGTACCTTATCCTTAGAAAACGGAACAATAAAAAACGTTAAAAAAGCTAAATACTACTAACTAGTAAGGACAAGATCCAAGAAAGAATAATCAAAGGTGGGAAAACTGTTGGAGCCCTAAATTCCGTATTTTGGGATCGAAACATCAGACGAGACACCAAACTTAGAATTTACAAAACAATCCTTTAGAGTATATTGACATATGGTTCGGAAATATGGGATATAAGTGAGATACATAGAAGAAAACTGCTGGCTACGGAGATGGACTTTCTAAGAAGAACCTGCAGAAGATCAAGACCTGAAAAAATAAGAAATTTGGTCATTAGAAGGAGCATGAACACCGAGATAGTCAAGCTCCTCCAGGTTTCTGGAGCATGTCATTTCAAAAGCTTCGATCTGACGTCTACATGCCACATTGATTGACTTGGAGCCGTAGATAGCGATTGAGAATACAAGGGATTTTATGAGGCGTTGTTTTGTAGCTTTACTAATGTTGTGATCTTTCCATACTTTTATTAGTTTGGCTAACGCTGTCCTTGCCATCTCGATCCTCCTTTTTATTTTCTATTCACTGCCACCTTTGTTCGTGATGCATGCACCGATGTATATAATTGACTCTTTGCAGTCTATGTCAGGTATTAAAGTAAGGGTTCGTGGTAAAACCCCGCTTTTATCCACGATTATGAGACAACACTTGCTCCTGTTGAGTTTTAACCCCGATTCTGCACTAACTTCTTCGACTCGTTTTAATAAGTTTCTTATTTTCTCTTCACTGCTTGCTAAGATTGTCGTGTCGTCCGCGTATCTGAGATTTGAGATTTTTCTTTCGCCAATGGATATTCCTCCTTCCAGCCATCTGTTACCTTTTTCTACTTGGAATTCCTTTGACAGTTGACCGTCAACACAGACATAGACTTTGTTGTGTACAAAGAGTTGGCGTATGAGAGGTGTTAGGTCGTTCAGTACGCCCATCTCTTCTAGAACCTTCCATAGAATGGTCCAGTTCACAGTGTCGAAGACTTTGGTGTAATCAAGAAAACAAAAAATGGCTGGAAATTGTATTCGTACAGCTTTTCTGTTAGTTGTCGGACATTTATTAGCTGATCTCGAGTGCCTTTTCCCGGGATAAACCCAGCCTGTTTTGGTAGAATTTGCGGTAGGAGGTAAGGTTTCAATCGTTCATGCAGCACCTGTAGCATAACTTTGCTCGCATGATTTATAAGTGCTATCGTTCTAAAGTTACTGCATACCTCTTTATCACTCTTTTTATGTAACGGTACGTATATTGACTATATCCAATCATTTGGCCATACTCCAGATGTCCAGATTTTGTTGCATATAAAGTACATTAGACGAACTCCTCCGTCTCTTGAAACTTTTATCATTTCTGCAACTATTCCGTACGAACTCCTCCGTCTCTTGAAACTTTTATCATTTCTGCAACTATTCCGTATTTGTGTATACAGCGTTTTAAATGTGAACTTATCGTCGAATGCTAAAGGTACCATGGGTTGATAGGGGATGTTGAAAATAATGTGGAAAGACAGAGAAATTTTCTTGCAAATAAAAAAGCGAAAAACGGCGACATCTAATTAGAAACCCAAAATGCTGACTTCTTCAATTGATTGTCGAAGGTAAAATAGAGGGCAAGTGTGGAGTGGGAAGAAAACAGATGTCCTGGCTTAGAAATTTGAAAAAGAGAACAAGTCTTAGGACTATTGGGGACCTTGTACATACTGCATGTGATCGCCAACATCCAATAGTACTGGATAGGCAGTTGAAGAAGAGGACGCTAGTTACACAGTAAATCAAAACAATTTTTAGACTAAACTGTAAGTAAAGTAATGAAAAAATCGTTCAATTCTACAAAAAAATCACTCTTGTTTGATTCATGTAACTTAATCGGTTATCGAGTTATTTGCATCTAAATAGTTTAATGAATTTTAATTTTATATTTATTATTCCCTTAATGTGTAACAATGACAATTGAGGTCTAGAATCTACAATTCAGAGATTAGACATTCTTAATGAATCATCCTGTATGTATACAAACTTTACCACGCGTTGTAATAATAGATATTTTTTAATTAATTTATAATTCCAGAATTGGAATATATTTTTTTGCTAAAATAAATGTTTGTTTGAATTAAAGGAGTTTTTTTTAATTTGGAAATTTGAAAAAAAACAACGAAACATTGAAAATATTAAAATTTAACATTATATTTAAAATTTTGGCGAATGCACAGAGTGAAAATTTTGGCGGGAGGGCAACGCTCAACTAACCAGTTGACCTTCCTATTTTGTCGAGTAAAATAAACTGGTTCACAATAGTATAGAAATTGCAATACAGAAATGAAATGTAGATTGCAAACTTTTATCTCCAAAAACAAATATCACACAAAATCAACCAACACAATGGGGACTTTAACATTTATGCATTATTGTGTAATTAAAAACACTATTGTTATGAATGTGGTCAGGGGGTAAAAAAAGCTGTGGGAGTATAAGAAATTTGACGCAGTTAGTTTATTTATAAAAAAAATATACTTATATATTATAAAGATACTATTTTTTACTAGTGTGACATTGAGTGAAAAATCTCAAAACGGTTCCAAAGAGTTACCTTATTAGCTGGTTATCAGACAGGTTTTTAATATTAATTTATTAACAATAAATTTAAGATATCATCAAAAAAAGGAATCTAAGTGAGTTAATTCCGGTGATCTCGGATGCCATTCAACTGCTCCCTTTTCGCCAATCCATGTATCAGGCAACCTCTAGTACTCGTAGTCAGATGGTGAAAACAAGCCATCGCTCAGAAATTGGGAAAATACATAATGGTGTACCTCAAGGTTCAATACTAGGGCCAACATTGTTCCTCATCTACGTCAACGATTTGACAAGTATAAATATCGCAGGAAATTCACACTATTTGCAGACGATACTACCATTTTTTGGCAATCAGACAATGCAAATGATTTAACTAAAATCATATCCAATGATATGAAGAAAGTAAAGAATTGGTGTTATTCAAATCGTCTTTCTCTAAATATTTCGAAAACTAATATAGTAACTTTCAGATGTGAACTTGACAATATACCCATGGGGAATGACGTAATTGAGAACAAAAGTAGCTTAAAATTTTTAGGAGTACATATCGTATGTAGTGGTTATCTACTACAAAATATTTTAATTTTGCAAAAACGAGCCGTAAGATATAAGTGCAAATCAAAACGTAGAGACTCTTGTAGATTACTCTTTACCATTCATGGAATTCTAACAGTGATTTCTATCTTTATAATGGAAACAGTGTGTTTAATTAAAAAATATTTGAACAAATTTCAATCCTTATTGTGACAAGGCAATCCAACAACATTAAGTTGCCAATACCAATGACATCAGTCATAAAGGATTCCATTATCTATAATGGTTGTAAAATGTTCAACCATTTGCCAAAGAATGTAACAGAAATAAAATCTTTACAATGCTTCAGGAAGGCTGTGAAATGTTTTTTAAGTGATAGACCATACTATAATATACAAGAATTTTATAATGATAATTTTTAAATAACCAATCAATACTGTGATTTTAAATTTTATTTGGGGTATATTTCATTGTGACTTATATATTTTATTTATTTTTATATTTATATGAATTTATGTTATGGGTTAAGACAAACTTGTTTATTTTTTACCAGTAGTTTGTACGACTTATATGTTTTTATATATACAAACTGACTTCATGTATTAAGTGAAAATTGATTGTTTTAAATGCATTTTATTTTTACATATAAAGTGCCTTATAGATTAAGTGAAACTTTGTCCACAAGATTACTCTTATGACAATAAAGTATATTCTCTCTCTCTCTCTCTCTCTCTCTCTCTCTATAACTTACGAGCTAGAAATTCAAATTGATTAAACGAGAGATTCCCGAGTAGATGGATTGGAAGAAGAAAAGCAGTTAAATAGCCTCCGAGATCACTGAAATTAACTCCCTTAGATTTTTTAGTTTAGGGATATCTTAAATCCTTTGTTTATAAAATACGTTCTGCTAATAGTGCTAAACTTAAAAGACGAATAACAGCAGCATACCAGTCAATTCCCGATAAAGTTCTCCGAAATGTTAGAGAGGAGTTCGAAAACTGTTTTTAAAATAGCACATAAGTAAATCTCATGTTTTCTTGCAAAAGTAAAATAATAATAAAAAAGCCGTGTGGTGTTATTGGACACCCGATATAAACGAAGTTCCTTACGCTATTCATAAATTTTGATCAAGATATTTTGTAAAAAAAAGAAACATAATTGTTACTGATTTTCATACAAAAGATTATAATACGTGGAAAGGTTCGAATTCAACGTTTCACTTTTTTGTATCTTTTTTTTGATTCTACCAGAATTGTTGTTGGCGTTGAGCATTAGTTTTCGGTATTTTATTTGCAGTCCGACGTTTGCGTTTTCCATACTCTTCTGGACTCTGAACACATGATTTCACTATTGTCTCCCTATAATTTAAATTTGAATTTGTGTACTTGTTTGTTCAAAATTTGCTAGAGATGGAAAGTATGACAGTGACATTGAGCGAAGGGTGTTGGCAGGAAAACAAATGAATGGGGCACTGCATAGCTTTATGAATAGCCAGAAAGTGTCAAAAAAGGCACGTCTGGCGGTGCATAGAGGTGTGTTGGTTCCTACACTTATGTATGGTAGTGAATGTTGGGTTTGGCAGAAGAAGCATGAAAATAGGATTAATGCTGCGGAGATGAGTAGTATGAGAAGTATAGCCGGAGTGACTCGGTTTGATAAAGTTAAGAATAGTGAGATAAGAAAACGCTGTAGTGTAAAAGAAGATGTGGTCACAAAGATAGATAAAGGAATGCTTAGATGGTTTGGACACGTAGAAAGGATGGATGAAGGAAGATTGACGAAACAAATTTATAAGGCGAGTGTGAATGGGCAAATCGGTAGAGGTCGACCTCGGAGAACATATCTCGATCAGATTAACATTGTTTTGAAGAAAGGCCAGGTCAAGAGTACCAACAACCGAAGAGCATGTATGAGAGCACTGATGAAAGTAGAGGAAGCAAAAGATGTGTGTACGAACCGTAGCAAGTGGAAGGAAGTGGTCTCTGCCTACCCCTATGGGAAAAAGGCGTGACTCTATGTATGTAATTTAAATAGTTAACACTCAAATCACATGTACAATAAACGAATGTAAACAGTAAATACTTGTATCAAGTTATACAATTTTATCAGTTTACTTTTCTAAATCTTTATCACACACATTTGCTGTAGTTTCCATTTTTCAAAACTTAATTGCTAATTGCAATAATAAAACAATATTTACGTATGATCTAACACGATAAATTATAGTTTAAAAAAACCAAAAAACACGCTTTTAAAGTTAATCAAACTAAAAAGTAAAAAATAATTATTAATATAGAAATAAACTTACTGACGAAAAAATTAATGTCACTGTTCTAAAAGCATGGGGTGATTTCATTACGAAACGCAGAGTTAGTTTAAAAATGTCATACAAAGCAGTGACATTGATTGACATTCATTTTTTTTTGACAGTGACATTAATTTTTTCGTCAGTAATTTTATTATGTTAAGAATTATTTTTCACTTTTTACTTTGATTAACTCCAAAAGCGTGTATAAAAACTTACACACATAAGAGAATTAAACGCCCACCAAAATAATGTGCCACTTGTCATTTAATATTTTAAGGGTAAGATTTACCTTTCCTAGGGGGTTGATCCACGAGGGCTAACCATATTAATTGCAAGTATTTTTCTTTAAAAATAAAATTGACCTGTTTTTTATATAGCTCATATTATTTACTGGAAGGAAGATATTAAAAATAAGAAATAATAATTAATAATAAGGTATAAAATTTTGTGCTGATCTTATTTTTAATGATTAATATTCAATCATTACAATACAGGTTCATTGTTAATATTTTTTACCCAAAGAGATTGTATTCCCAAAACATTTTATTTTTAAAATTCTCTGCCACTGGTTTATGATGTTATATTTGGCTTTATCTGATTTCCATATAAACTGCGCAATTAATAATTTTAAAATAGTCTATACTTAGATTTTCTAAATATGGAAAAATTATTGCGATAAGAACACAACTTGCTAACAAGAGACAAAAAATTAAAGCTAGATTCCTCATTTTTATTAATATTGTCATTATCCTAATGGGTATACCACATAAAACACAATATATACCTATTATTTAAGATTTTCCAGATACATTTTTTTAACATCAATGCCAATACTTTCATTCTTAAATCTCTATCTTATTTTGCGTCCGTCATAAATAGTCTGGAATTATTTTTTTAAGTTTCTGCACCTGAGTATTTTACCCTAACACAAGAACAATGATATCTAAACTGGATTTTTTAACATCGTTTCTCGAATTCTGACTCAATCTAGATACAATTTTGAAATAATTGCTACACCTATAATTAAGGTCAGCCTTATGCTAGAAAAAGTGCACTATCATATTGACAATACGAATTTTTTTAAAGCAAATGTTATTCATCATTGCAACCTAAGTAATTATATATTTTCACGCAATGTTATGATTTTTATTTATTTACTTTATATGTAACGTATGTAATTATAAATTTTTACACATGATTTTTACAATGATTGTTTTTTCTGGAGATTCTACAAACTAAACTCGGTAGTTTAAAGGCAATTTCTTATCTCCTTTTTTAAACATAAGGATAGTGATGCTAGTTCGCCATTCGTCGGGTATCCTATGTTGGTAGAGAATTTTTCGAATAAGAGACGTTAGCTGCTGTATGAGACTTTGACCACCATATTTAAGTAATCTGTTTGGGATACCATCTTGCCCTGGGCTTTTCCTATTTTTGAGCTTTTGAAGAACTATATTTATATTGTCTGTCTCAATTTGTGTGTTGTCATTTGTTACGATTTCGGGTGTATTCAGTTCAGCCTCAGATTCTTCTAATTTATATAGTTCCGTCAGATAATTAACCCAGGTTTCTCTTGCTATCAGATTTGTTTTCACTGCTTAGATTTTGAATCATGATATTGTTTGTATACTGAACCAGCATCATTATTTATTAATTAAAACAAATTTTACGAGTTGCACTCTGGGAGTGCCGGCAGAAGTGAAAACTTAAGTATTAACGTTGTGCGCCCTGCGCCGCCTAAACGAAACAGCCGGCGCAGGCATACATTTTCGTCGCGCCGTAGAAAGAGAGGGGGATACTCCCTCTCCTACGCCACGCCAGCTGTCTACTCTCCATCCGTCTTACGAATTTTCGATCAGGTCACGTGTCCTGACGCGAGTTTAACATTTTTTACCCATTACAAAAAAAGTGTACAACGCCGCTAAAGAAGTTTTCACTTCAAAAAATATTATTTTTAATCTGAAAAATATTGTCTCCAGATTTCCATACTTTATGAATAATGCATTATTTTTATTAACGCTTCATTATAAATCATATATTAAACATCAGTACCAGATTTGAATGTTTTCGATTTCTTTCTTCCGCTTTTTGCTTGATCTTCTTTCAATATGGCGCTTTTCTTCCTACCTCGACTTTTTCGTTTTCGGCTACCCCGTTTTCGGTTTTGTCGCTTTTGGCTACGTCGTCTACGGCTTCTGCTTCTATTTTTTCTTCGTCTTCGAGCCTCCGTTATCGGCAAACCAAAACCTAATTTAAACCTTCCCCCGTTCTCTTTGATCAAACTAGCTTTCAGTCCAGTTTTTAATGCTTTTTTAACACAAATTGATGCATTTTTTAACGGCTTCTTGCACTGATAAATTATTTGATCTAAAATTGTGTCGGGGGGCGAACTATTAGAGTCATTAAGACACGCTATGGTGTCCATAACATCTGCTAAAAACGACACCTCTCCTTGGACCATTTTAATGCAGCAAAAGCAGAACTTAATCAATAAACTAATGAAAGCACTTAAATTTTGAATTTAGCTACTAAATTAATTTGTCAAAATGACATAAAAAATGTACTTGAATTTGTCAGTTTGTTGAATAAGGTTGCCAAGTTACCAGTCTTGAAAAGTCGCATTTTATATTGCTCCAGTGAAATACATCCGTCTTATGAATTTTCGATCAGGCCACGTGTCCTGACGCGAGTTTAACATTTTTTACCCATTACAAAAAAAGTTCACAGCGTGCCATAAGAAGTTATCACTTCAAAAATTTACGAGCACCGGCGAGTGACTTATTACTAGATTAAGGAAACCTCAGGTTTAAATGCACCAGAAATTCAATCGATTTTGAACCATCATTTGCTTGTGACAAAAGTTTGTTTTCTCTGGGTGCCGCATTGTCTGACTGAAGACCATATGCCGAACGTGCGAAATGGCGCTAAAAATGTTTAATAAGTGACAATCTCGGTATGTTAACAACACCGTGATGAGATGACGAGACTTGAATGTACTATTATAATGTGTCGACCAAGTCCTCGTCTTTTATGACGAGAACACACCCCCAGCAGTCCGAAAATCCCGATCAGTAAAAAAGAAAATGGGGGCTGTACTTTTTAAATCGACTGAAACTGTGGAGCGTGTCGTGTTGGACACATAAAAGAAAGTCACAGCTAAGTGGTACACTGAAAAGTGCCTTCTTAAAGTCATTAAACCTCTAAAGAACCAAATTTAAGAATGGACACCTGGTTCTTTTATTATGACAACGCTTCAGCTCGCCGCACGAAAGCCTGCACCAAATATTTGAACATTGTGGGATTAAAACCGCTTGAGCACCCTCCTTACAATCGATACCTTGCACCCTGTGACTTTGTACTGTTTTCCTATGTGAAAATGAAACTGAAAGGGAGACGGTTTTGCAGTGATAAGGAGGGCTTGGGATTACGAGTGCACCATATTCTCTATCGAGACGTGGCGTTTAAGAATTGGTTTTGGAGGATGAAGAAATGTATTATTGCATGTGGTGAAAATTATTTAAAAAAAAATAATAAATAGAGCTGTTTTGAAAAACTTTCCTAGTTTCCTTAAAGTGTGTGTTTTTAGATTAATATATATTTAAAATGCTATAAAAACATAAACACCATGGTGAGGTCAGGTTGGGTTGGTGAGGGGGATTGAAATATTCTTGGATTTTGTTGGATGTTTGGGTGTCGGTTAGACAATTATGACACGTGTTATCTGTATGAGCTTTATTAGTGGACTGACTTCTCTAACCTAATCAGGAGGAAGCGAATTTATAACAATAAACAAAATACAAATATAGCGTAACAGGAAGGTTTATGAATAGGTTAAAGGTTTTTATAGCGAGCTAATGATTTCATCATTTAGAGGTCCATTATTAGTAAAAGGTAAAAAATTATAGAATAGATTTCCTGCGGAAGAAGTAGGCAAATAATAGCTAGTTTTTTTATATTTTCTTTGAACGTTTATTAAGATCGTGGTCCCTTTAGATACGCCTCTGTTTTTGCTCGAGCACACGCAACAAAAGTTCCCAGTATTTAATTTATATCGTGTATCCACCTTTGGCACCTTGACACATAAATTTGTTTGTAATGTGTTTATGTCTAATCCCTTGCGAATATTTTTCAATTTAAAAAATGATGCTGTTCTAATGGAATTTCATTGCAATTCAATGATATCCGATAGTAACACATAATAAATAACAAAGTATGTGAGCATAATACTGTTTCGTTATTTGAAAAAATATAAACCATTAATTTTTTTGTTGTTCTCCCCTGCATTATAAATTTTTTTTATGTACAGGGTTTTTCACGATTAGCGTAAATTGGGCATTTCTGGCTAACCAGATAACGGACTGCTACTTCTACTAGAAAATGGTGGCAACTTTACTTTTTTAAATATAACACTTTGTAACGTGCCTATTTGTTCCCTTCTACAGTTCCATTATAATTGTGTCTCTAATAGTTTTGTATTCCTCAGGTACCGTATTTTGTTGTAACTTAAATATATCATTCGTTGTAAATAGTGTTGCATACCTTGTAGTGATAGGATTCGATTGTTAATGGCTGTGGCATTTTTTTGTTAATCGATGGAGATTGAGTGGGGGTTTTCGTTATTAGATTTTGCTTTGGTTTTTGGCCTCGATTGTTGTGTGTTGTCGGTTATATTATTGTTTGGTTTGCATTTCTGTGTGGATCAACACGGACGAGCGCGATTCTGAGTGTGGAACGTAGATTTGCGAATATTGTTGGTTGACGTCGGTTCCGTGTCATTTTTCTTGATATCCGGCCTGGGAAGTAGTCAGTCGTTTGGTGTCAGTCGTGTGGTGACAGTCTTGGGAGTGGTGTGGTGAGAGTTTTTGGGGCGATTTGATATTAACAAGTGTGCGGAGCCTCTACGGTTTTCTTTCATATCTGGCTGTATTTGGGCCATCTTAATTGGATTTTGAAGAAAAGCCATTTAATTTTTAACTTGACCATTCTATCTTACCTTTGTTGTTGATATTTTGGATTTTGGTGTCGAGTTAAAATAACCGCATGCGGGATTTAATTGAGGGAAGCCATTGTTAATTAGCAGGTGCCGTTCCATAATCAAACCGGCCACAGGAGTAGTGAATTCGTATACCCAAAGGTTACAAGTGATTTATTTTAGAATATTTAAACGACGTGATTTGTTTTTGACACCACGATTAAGTTTTGTTTTAATTTGTTAATATGGTACATTGTTGAAAACTATTTATTGCATTGGATAATATGCCAAGGCTGAACTTTGATTAAAGTAATCTTCTCAATAGTTTTTTGTGTCCAAGTAAAAATGTTTTCTTCATACTTATTTGTAAATATCCTACAATATTGATATTTTGAAATCACGCTGTAAGAAATATACTTTTGTACCGTTTATACACCTATATAGTCCAGTCATCTTAGGTCAAATTAGTTGAAAATCTCGGAAAATCGAGATACCTAGTATATAATTACGTAAAAACTTGTATTTTGGCATCCTCAAACTATTCTTAAAATTTGAAAAAAATTGGATGTCCGCAAGTTTTAAAATCAGGGGTCAAAGGTCACAAAAATCGATTTTTTCTACTTTTTTTTGCAAATATCTCGATTTCTATGGGTTTTAAGCTAATTGTATTCATTATCAATATTGTAGAGAATTAAATTCTCTACAACTTTTCTATTTAACATTTTTTCATACCTCGAATTGTTTTTGAGATAGAGGGCGGAGAGCGCGCGATCAAAGAATCATATGAGGTCAACTGATAGTCCCGATCAAAAACTTGTAATATTAAGGTTCTAAATTATTGTTAAATATATAATTATATATAATTATTGGAAAGAATGAAAAAATACCATATGTTTAGTTTATTATTATTATTAAAATTATTATAAAAAACGATTTCACATTGTGTATAACAAATTATAATTGTCATTAACAACATTCTTGTTTATGTCAACCGTATTCTTTAAAACTTTTTTTACCATTTCATAAGCGGGAGCTATTTTCAATTTTTTATAACAATTGCAAAATTCACCGTGCTAACAAACAAACAAGTTCCTAATAAAATAAAATTCGTTACCAACGAAATTTGTTTAAAAATTTTCTTTCGTACTTCTTAAATGTACAGTTAAATACTGGTTATCATGTGTCTAACGATAATCCGAAACCAACGTATATTCGTGAAATATGCTATAAGACAATTTCGCACTTCCAGAATTACGAACTCGCCGCTTTGCGGCTAGAAACTTTTTCTAGTCGTGCGTAATATTCTTATTACAACTCTTGTTACGTAATATACTATATTACTACCGTCAAATTGTATGTAATAGGAATTTTAAAATCGACATTCATCTGCTTCCTAAAATAGTTTTTGTCCAATCTTGACCCCAAAAAAACCTATTCTTATTACGGCTCTTGTTACGTAATATACAATTAAATACTACCGTTAAATTGTATGTAATAGGAATTTTCAAATCGACATTCATCTGCTTCCAAAAATAGTTTTTGTCCAATCTCGACCCCAAAAAAACCTTTATTATTGTTTTTTCTAAAGAATGTCTTTCTTATTCAATAAATTTTTATCAAACCGAGACGAAGAATTGATCAGAAACAAACTAAAAAACAGTATTATAAAACCTTTGACTTGAAAGTTAATCTAACTTAAATTTCAACTAGTTTTATAATTAATCGAAGCTTAGGTTACAAAAACGTTGGCGCTTGTTTTTATGCATGGTTCAAATAATAAAAATAAAGCTTAACAGAGACACATAGTTGTAGATTTTAAATTTATACGGTAACCTTATGTCTAGTCCTGCGACTCTACAGCAAGAATACGTTCGGTAGAGTTAATTTAGTATTGTAGTAATTTTGGAGGGATGTTGGTTGTGAACATGTTGGTAACGAATATATTTTTCCAAAAAAAACCCAGTGGTCTGGGTGCGACCCGAGAGGTCCACACGACTAAATTCCCAGTTGAAAGACTAAAAAAATTTTATATGTTTTGTTGTTATTATTATTATTATTAAAAATATTTTCATCATAGTTTTCATAAAAATATTTCTAACATTCAATAATCATATAAAAAAGATCATATAATTCAGAAGATCTTAAAATTCTGTATTAAAAATAGTATAATTTATAAGTTGCAAAATTCAGGTAGTTTACCATTTTTTCAGTTTTTTTATTCTCCATAAAAAACAGCTTAGCCGATTTTGCTGAAAATCTAATAAGTTTTAAGTTGCGTAATTATGCGTTGAATGCAATTGGTCCCACGTTGATAGCATTTTCTGTCTTTGAAATAATCATGACGAAAAATAATTTCAAAATTTTACCATTTTTTTTAGTTTTTTTATTCTCCATAAAAAATAACTTGACCGATTTTGCTTAAAATTTAATTATTTATAAGTTGTGTAATTATGCGTCGAATGTAATTGGTCCCACGTCGATATCATTTTTTGTTCTCGAGATAATCGAGATGAAAATTTTTGATTCTCCATAAAAAACAGCTCAACCAATTGTGCTGAAAATCTATTCAGTTTTAAGTTGCGTAATAATGCGTCGTATGCAACTGGTCCCACGTCGATATCATTTTTTGTTTTTGAGATAATCATGACGAAAAATAATTCCGAACGTTTACCATTTTTTCAGTATTTTGATTCTCCATAAAAAACAGCTTAACCGATTTTGCTGAAAATCTTTTCAGTTTTAAGTTGCGTAATAATGCGTCGTATGCAACTGGTCCCACGTCGATATCATTTTTTGTTTTTGAGATAATCGAGACGAAAAATAATTCCGAAAGGTTACTATTTTTTCAGTCTTTTGATTCTCCATAAAAAACAGCTTAACCGATTTTGCTGAAAATCTAATTATTTTTAAGTTGCGTAATTATGCGTTGAATGCAATTGGTCCCACGTTGATGTCATTTTCTGTCTTTGAGATAATCATGACGAAAAATAATTCCGAACGTTTACCATTTTTTCAGTATTTTGATTCTCCATAAAAAACAGCTTAACCGATTTTGCTGAAAATCTTATTAGTTCTAAGTTGCGTAATTATGCGTGTAATGCAATTGTTTCCACGTCGATAACATTTTTTTGTTCTCAAAATTATCGAGACGAAAAATAATTCCAAAATTTTACCATTATTTTCAGTTTTTTATTCTCCATAAAAAACAGCTTAACCGATTTTGCTGAAAATTTAAATAGTTTTAAGTTGCGTAATTATGCGTTGAATGCAATTGGTCCCACATTGATATCATTTTTTGTTCTCGAGATAATTGAGACGAAAAATAATTCCGAAATTTTACCAATTTTTTTCAGTATTTTTTTGATTCTCCATAAAAAACAGATTGACTGATTTTGCTGAAAATTTAATTAGCTTTAAGTTGCGTAAATATGCGTCGAATGCAATTGGTCCTACGTCGATATCATTTTTGTTCTAAGATAATCGAGACGAAAAATAATTCCGAAAGTTTACCATTTTTTTCAGTTTTTTAATTCTCCATAAAAAACAGCTACATCAATTTTGCTAAAAATCTTATCAGTTCTTATTTGTGTAATTATGCGTCGTAGGCAATTGGTCCTAGGTTGATATCAGTTTTTGTTCTCGAGATAATCAAGACGAAAAATAATTCCAAACGCACATACGAACATACAAACATACGAACATACGCATATACGTACATACACACACAGACGTCCACTTAAAAACTATTATATTCGACTCTGGGGATCTTGAAACGTTGAGATAAATCAAAATTCGGGATTCGCAAAATGGGACCCATTACTATAACTTTTACTGGGATGTTAAGTACTTTAAATACATACAATATTTCTTGCGGATTATAAGCTTATTACTTTTGTAGTCTGAACCATGCGCATGATTTTTTCGAACTGTTAAAATATCTTTATTAAACGAGATGGTAAATCAGCACATACAGATTAATGTTGTGTAAGTCACGTTTTATGGACCCCCTATGGGGTTAAATGGTGGCCATTACTCCCTCTTACACCCATCCATTAAACATCACGCCACCAGTTCTTTAATTTGTTCCAAGATGTTAATTTCTTTTAAAATTTGTTGTTTTATTTATAAAGAGTTTCCCAGAAGTATATGGCTTACACTTTTATATGTCGATAATCGAGTTATTCAGGTGGTAAATAATGGAATTAAAATGGATTCTTATACTTCGACAGAAATATCAAAAAACGCGAGCTACCCGAAGTTGAGAGAGACAGAACATGCGATAATATTGTCTGCCAAGCCGCGTTGCTAAATCTTGAATGACCGATATAGTTCTGATTACATGAAATATTTTAATAGCAAATTGATACAAATCAAACATGTGATTGCCCATATAAATTATGGTGGATCTTTCCTATAACAAAATTTCCTCAGCCCACCCCCTTTCGAGATATCACCCCTAAAAGGTGGTGAGTTAAATTAAGTTTTCATTTTTTTTCTCAAATTTATGTAAAAATAGTAACTTGAAATTTTGTAATTTCCGTGCACTCGTAAAGAACTAACCACCGGTATTTTTTTAACATTCTTGTAACATTATAAGAGGTTAAAGTTAGCATTTCATAGAATGAAACTCTTTTCATGAAAATCAAACGGTTTAGTGGACTAAAGGTACAAACACAGAAGGCGGGTTAGATTTTCAGATAAATTTTGTACAGACAAATATTGTTTGCATTTAAAATATAGAATAATTTAAAAGGTTGCCAAACATTTTCACTCTTTTTATGCAAGAAAAAAAAAGTTTAAAAAAAAAAACATTAAAAAAAACCCGTTATTTTTCAGTTTAAATCACTAAGCAGAATACACCCCACCTGAGTGAAAGTAATCTCTTAATGCTATGTCCAACAAATATTGCTATTTATGAAATATTCACTGTTCTTTTGTTCAGCAGTAATATTAAACTAAAATGTTGGTTTAATATATCTCTATGGATATTACTGGATGTTATCAAAAAGTGCTAGACTATTCTAAAACTTTCTGGTAAGTTCTAAAACTGTATCTTTTAGAGGTCTGGAAAATTTATTCATTAAATTTTCAAAGCGCTTTTGGATGTTCACGAGGTTGTCGTGGTACGATATTCTCAGAAAATTTTAGATTACACGCGCGGTAAAAGTATACAAGCTCGTAGCGAAGTAAGTCATAATTTTTATGCAAGACTGTAAACGCGGAGACGTTACCCATACAGTTTTCATATGTACGCATACACTAATACTTCCACATATTTTTAATCGTTCTAACCCGGCATCGTCGCTTATGCGATGTACAGTATAGATCGATACGTAAATTCACAGTGGACATTTCCGTTTTATTTTATGTTTAATTTATATTAAACATAAAGATTATATGCAAGCAAAACGAAAGTAATGGTTATTGAAAGAGAAGAGAGCATGACAAACCGTGAAGTTTCCATTGAGGGAGAAAGAGTGGAACAAGTAAATGAATTTGTGTACTCGGGTTTAAAGTTTACGAGCGATGGAAAGTATGACAGTGACATTGAGCAAAAGGTGTTGGCAGGAAAACAAATGAATGGGACACTGCATAGCTTTATGAATAGCCAGAAAGTGTCAAAAAAGACGAGTCTGTCGGTGCATAGAGGTGTGATGATTCCTACACTTATGTATGGTAGTAAAGTTGGGTTTGGCAGAGGGAGCATGAAAATAGGATTAATGCTGCGGAGATGAGTAGTCTGAGAAGTATAGCTGGAGTGACTCGGTTTGATAAAGTAAAGAATAGTGACATAAGAGAATGCTGTGGTGTAAAAGATGTGGTTACAAAGATGCATAAAGGAATGCTTAGATGGTTTGGACACACAAAATGTTCTCAAAACACGGAGGCAACGTTTTGATAAAACAATAGCTATTTTCTAATTTTTTTAGGCACAAGTGATCAGGAGAACATCATTTGTACCAAAGAACAAAAAATAAATTAAAATTTATCGCACACTGTAATGGAGGTCGCACCAAAAACTGATACATCACGTTGTTGACGATACAATTTTTCGCAATCAATATTAAAATATAGTTCGACTGTTTTGTAAATAAAATGCGATTTTACAAAGCATTTAATTTACATACTTTATAAACCCATGTGCAAACGTTACTTTCGTATTTTATGCAAATGGATGATTTTCAATTCTGCAAAGAATTCAAGTCGCATAGCGTTATCACTGTTTGATCAGAATGTATTGTTTGATCTGTAAACAAAAACGTACGCGACCATTTTCTGCGAAGTGTTCCTTTTATCGCGTATTAAAAAAAAACAAAAAACAATTTTAAGTATTTTTCGAATATGCAGACAACGTTTTTACTGCAACGAAATATATCAATGGCACTTGACCATGAAGTGTCGATCGATCAAACTTGAAAGCGCTGGAAGCAAAACCGAAAACAATTTAAAAAATTCACTTTTCACCGTTAGTAAAATACATCGGGATGGTGCGGTGGTATATATTATGCTACCTTCCAAAATCTCAAAAAAAAAATACAATATTTTAGTAAAACAATATCTATAGTATAAAATGACACGCAACCTTATAGCCCAAGAGCCCACGACGGTCAGGCCTTCGTTATTTTATAAAAGCTAAAAGTTTTTCTGTGCATGTCGCTTAAAGCGCGCATGCCTAGTTCACGCACTAGTTCTATCTCTCTTACTCTCATGCAAATTAACCCATTTCGTTACGTGGAGATTTCTACTTAAACTTCTTCTGTTCTTCTTCTTCCTTTTTGTAAGGCATCTGCCTTGTTCTCTAATTTCTTAGAGTTGTAGCTGGGATGATGAATTCCAGCATTCATACCAACGTATGGGTGGATGTCCAGGTAGTCAGCTGGATCTTGGGAGACCATCCCCTTGCAATCTTCGGCAATCTGTTATCGTCCATCTATTCAACATGATCTCTCCATTCGCGACGTCTGTTTCGGGACCATATAACTATGTCTTGGACATCACAAAGTTCTCGGAGGTCTTCGTTTCTTTTGTGGTCACTTAGTGTGTAGCCTGCTATGGATCTTAGAGACCTCACATCTGCTTCACGGATAATCCTTTTTGTTGTGAAGTTTTCGGCTCTTGTTTCTACAGCGTAGGTCATAAAAGGTCTCACACAGGTCTTATATATGCGGACATGTGCTTGTTTCACTATATTATATCTCTTAGGAATCCTGATATTAAAGCTGCTTTGGTTGTTTAAGCCTTTACTTCTTCTTGGAGGTCTCTGCTGCTCGTGATGTTGACGCCGACATATTTGAAACTCATAACCCGTTCTACTGGTTTATTATATATAGCCAATTTACATTATCTGGGCTCTTTTGAGATGGTTAGCACTTTTGATTTTGCTACCGATATCTCCATGTTGTATTTGGCAGCTGTCTTTTCGAACTGATAAAGCATTCTCCGTAGGTTGTCTTCATTTTCTGAGACCAGCACGGCATCGTCCGCGTAGCAAATTACTTTTAGTTCTTTGTCCCCTAGTGAGTATTCCTTTCCAACCTTTTTTACTTTCGTTATAATTTCGTCCATAATCAAGTTGAAGAGGATGAGGCTTAGGCTATCGCCTTGTCTTATTCCAGTTTGCATGGGTAGTCTGCGTGTCCTTCTACCTTCTACTTGTATTTGGGTCCAGTTGTTAGTGTTTAACTCCGCAACAATGCTTGAAATATCCGGGTGCACGTTTTTCCTTTTGAGAAGTTTCACAACATCAGTACCTTAAAATCGTTAAAGTAAAAAGCGCAATTTTCTTCGGAATGTCCAAGCATTTTTCAGATATCTAAAATTGCCGAAAAACAGTATCTATTTTTAACAAATTTTTTCTCAAATCGCTTTTGCATAATGATACGAAGCTCCTTGATTTTTTTTCCACCCTGTCACCTTCATCGGGAAATTCTATTAAAGAGCAAAGATTTTTCGATGATCGTAGATTGTTGCTAAACTATACTTCGCAGATCGATAAATCTTGCATGATTCTCTTGGGGTTTGACTCCTTTACATAATGTACGAGTTTCAAACCGATAATATGTTGATAAACACCCGATTGTGGTTGCAAAAACGAAATGTAGAATTTTTATTTTCATTTGCCATTAACCGCTTGATTAACAATGTTTGCACTTTTTTACAGAGGACGTTATAATGAACACATTTTATTGAAAATAAAACAATAAAACAATAAATAAACTGCTTGGCTACACACCAGAGCTGTAGGAAAGTGGTGGCTATAAATGATTTAATCGTCAAATGCCTCCTTCACGCCGATGATCAGGTCATATTAGCATAATTCATGGAGGAGTTGCAGGCGATGGTTAATATTGGGCATGAAGTCTTAAAAATCAAAGTAATGAATGTGAATGTAAGCAAGACGAAAGTAATGGTTTTTAAAAGAGAAGAAAGCATGACAAACTGCGAGATGCTGATTAAAGAAGAAAGAGTGAAACGAGTACCTAAAAGAGTTTGTATACTTGAGTTTAAAGTTTACAAGAGACGGATAAAATAATAAATAATTAAAAATTTTTTTTTAAAGTAAAGTAAATGTTGCTACTTTTAACGACTCCCATTTTTTGGTTAATTTTTCATTATGGAAAATACGACACCAGAAGGCTTCCTCTTCAAGGATAAAAATCAATTTTATTTTTCTCTTTTTTTGTTTTAGATCACGAACCAACCATGTGTCTTGGCTCAGTTTAACCCTTTACACCGTAATTAAGGGTGTTAAAGTAATTTAAAAGCCTTTTGCACGTGGTATTGGAAGTTTTGTTGGTTTGGAAGTTAAGCTCTCCTTAGATGTCTGGTAAGTTTGTCACGTGCCTATTTTTTTCCCATCTACCGTTTCATTATTAATTGTGTCTCTGATAGTCTGGTGCTTGTAAATAGTTTTGCATACCGTATTTTGTTCGTTGTAAATAGTGTTGCATACCCAGTAGGGATAGGATTTAATTATTAATGGCTTTGACATGTTTGTTAATTGGAGTGGGAGTCTTTGTATTAGATTTCGCCTTGATTTTTTGCCTCGATTGTCGTGTGTTGTCAGCTATATTATTGTTTGGTTTGCTTCTCTGTGTGGATGGGCTGGCTATCAACACGGACGAGCGCGATTATGAGTTGGGAATTGTAAATATAGTTTTATTTATCTAGTTCACCATAATTGTTTGTTGTTTATCGTGTGGCTCTGCTAGTGCCTACTAGACCTAGGGGTTTCCGGCTTGTACCGTCTAAGTCGGTGGCGCGGCTCACTTTTATATTTTTTTCTTCTACCCTCTACGGCTGAGCTCGGGCATAATTTGCCAGTAGAGAGACCGCTGGCAGAGTACTCTTTAGAGAACTAAAAGACGTGGCAAGTTTCTTGTTCTTTAATAATAAAATATACTCTAAAATATTTTCATGCAATTTTTGCTTATTAATAGAACCCACTAGAACCTTTTTTAAATTTTTCCAATAAGGAAATTATTCCAAGAAATTTTACAAAATTTGGCAACATATTCGAGTTTTTTTTTATGTTTACTCATTCTAAGACGTTTGTATGTGAAACTCTTTTTTAACAACTGGTGTATTTTGCGGTTTCAGGTATTGTTGCCAAATGATAAAAGTATACGAGGAATGCAAATCAAAAATTGTTTATTGTTAGAATCGAATAACAAACCTACAATATAAAGGTTGTTGACTGACCTTTATTGCTTTTCACCGAAATCTTTTCCGCAGTCAGAATATGCAACGTAAGAATTGTTTTCAAACAAATTCGATAATACTCAATAATTGTCAAGATCCACCAAATTCTGAAAATGCAACGTGTACCTAAATATTAGAGACAACAAAAAACGTCTCAAAAATTTAAACCTCACCGATAACAATAAAATACCCCTAAATGGAACAACTATCGTATTCACTCTACGGTTATACAGGGTGATTCATAATTATTGGGATATAGGCTAAGGGTGGGTGATTTGGATCGATAGGACCAAATATCTTCTTCTTCCTTCTTTAAAGTAAGCAAATTGCTTGTTTTTATTGTTAGAGAGGTTGTCGCTCCATCTCGTCTTCAAACGCTTCGGCGCACTAAGGGCGACGTGTCTTTAATTATTTTGACCATTTTGTCTTCATTTATCCGATCTATGTGTTCGTTTAACTCTCTCTTTCTTTTCAGTATCCATTCATTTATATTGTCTATTTTACATGTTCTTTCAATGTCCTCGCTTCTCTCCCTGTCAAAAAGTGTTTTTGCAGCGATCCTGCGCACTATTTTCATTTCGGTGGTTTCTAATATTCTCTTTGTTTTCGATGTATCTGGTCTAGTTTCCGCTGTGAATGTTAATATAGGTCGGATGACCGCCTTGTATATTCGGGATTTGGTCTCGATTCCGATATATTTGTTTCGAAGGATTGTATCGTTCAGGTAAGCTGAGGTTCGTACTACGAGGGCGGTTTGATAAGTCAGTGACTTTTTAAATAAAACAAATTTTTTTCCGCAAATAAACATTTTATTTTTCTACATAATCACCTTTTAGCTCGATACATTTAGTCCAGCGTTTTTCTAATTTTTTTATTCCCTCCAAATAATAGGTTTTTTCAAAGCTCTCAAAATACGCGTTTGTTTCGGTAATGACTTCTTCATTCGACTCAAATCTCTTACCGCCCAGCCATTTCTTTAGATTTGGAAACAGAAAGTGGTCGCAAGGGGCTAAATCTGGAGAATATGCTGGATGGGGTAGCAGTCCGTATCCCAATTCGTGGATTTTGGCCATCGTGACTAGACAAGTGTGCACGCGTGCATTGTCTTGATGGAACAGCACTTTCTTCTTCGCCAAATGCGGCCGTTTTTGCTTCAAATCAACGTCGAATCTGTTCAAAAGCTTTAAATAATATTCGCCGGTGATCGTTTTACCTTTCTTGAGGTAATCGATGTGAATGACACCGCGTACATCCCAAAAAACTGTGGTCATGACCTTGTTGGCTGACAGACTCTGTTTCGCCTTCTTTGGTCCTCGTTCACCCCGAGCAACCCACTGTTTCGATTGTTCCTTGGTCTCTGGCGTGTTGTGATGGATCCATGTTTCATCCACAGTAACAAAACGGCGCAAAAATTCGTCCGGATTACGGCTAAACATCGCTAAACACTCTTTTGAAGTGGTCACACGTTTACGCTTATGGTCGAGTGTGAGCAATCGCGGCACCCATCTCGCAGAGAGTTTTTTCATGTCCAAATATTCGTGTAAAATATGATGTACCCGTTCAATTGAGATACACCTATAGCATGAGCCAACTCACGCACTTTCATTCTCCGATCATCCAATATCATTTCATGGATTTTAACGATAATTTCTGGCGTGATCACTTCTTTTGGGCGACCTGGACGTTCGGCGTCACTAGTGCTGGTACGACCACAACGGAACCCTGTAAACCACTTCTTAACCATTGAAATTGATGGTGCCAAGTCCCCGTAGTATTTATCAAGTCTTTTCTTAGTTTCAGTGATGGATTTTTTACGTAAAAAGTAATGCTTAATCAGCACACGAAATTCACTCTTTTCTGCTTTGAACGGCTATTAAACACTAACTGCATGATGTAGCTTGCTCAAAATTAGAAAGTTGCCCACTGATAGATTAAAGTTGACGGCAGCACTGTTGCATTTGGAGTAACTGCGCGGGAAATTCAAAAAGTCACTGACTTATCAAACTGCCCTTATACTTTTGCCGCTTGGTTTCTTACCTCCGCCTCGATGTCACCGTATCCTGATATTTCTATGCCTAGGTATTTAAATTTTATCTCCTGTTGTATAATTTTATCATCTACAACCAGTTTGCAACCTTTTTGAGGTGGTCATGCATTTCGTTTTTGCTGCAGATATCTCCATTTTTAGACTTTTTGCCGTTGTGCTAAATTTGAATAGTTATATCTGTAGGACATCTTCGTTTCCTGCAATCAGAACAGCATCATCGACATAGCATAGGATTTTGACGTCTTTGTTCTCCATTTTATATTCTTTCCGGTTACAAGTGCTTTTTATTATTTTGTCCATAACTATGTTGAACAATAAGGGGCTAAGGTAATCTCCTTGTCGAAAACCACTATTTACAGAAATTTCTTCGGTAGTTGTGCCAATAATTTTGGCTTGTATTTTGTTTCTCTGGTAAATATTTTCGATGGTTTTTATGGAATCTTATATCATAGAAGGTGTACCACGACCTTCAGTTGTATTCGTTCAATCGTCTATTCCAGGTCTATAAAACACATGAAGGCTGGTTTGTTATACTCGATGGATTTTTCAGTTATTTGTCAGGGGACAAATGCCGCATCTGTACAAGATCTTCCCCTTATTTAAGAAAGGAGAAATAACAGGACTTAACCTGAGAAATAAACAATACAGTTGGTATACGTCAAGGGGACAGCCTAAGCCCGCTGATATATACCACCATAATGAATAACATAATAGACAGAGTCAAAAAGACCGCTTTCGGATATAGAATGGGCAATACGGAAATAAAAATTATCTGCTAGGCAGATGACGCTGTTCTAATAGCCGAAAACGAAAACAATCTGCAAAAACTACTACATTGAAATGAAACATGAAAATCTCGAAATCAAAAACAAAATCGATGACCATCGCAAAAGACCCACTAAGATGTAAACTAGCAATTGATGACGTACCGATAGAACAGGTAATGGATTTCGACTACCTGGGTTGCAAGATCTCCAGTTGGGAAAATTTAGAGAGTGAAGTCAAACGAAACGTGAACAAAACTGCATCAATCTCTGGTCATCTAAAAAGCATTTGGCGAAACAAACAGGTAAGCATTCAGAGTAAGTCACGAATCCATAAAACATGCGTAAGGCCAGTAATGACCTACGGAGCAGAGGCAAGAACCAATACATCAAAAAACAAAAAAATGCTCAGAACAACAGAGATGTAAACAATACGTGGAATAACGAGCAACAACCTTCTGGATAAGAAAAGGAACGAAGACCCAAAAAGACAAACTGACACCAGTGATATCGTAAGATGGTGCAGAGCTCGACGAAGATACTGGAACGCACACGTCAGCCGGATTAATGAAGACATATTACCACGAATTGTCAGCGACAACATACCAACAGGAAGAAGACCCCTGGACAGACCATAAAAACGATAGAGAGACAGCTGGTAGTCCACTTCACAGGAAAAAAATCAGTGAACTACAAGCGGTACGGCTTCTACAAGTGGAAGAAGAACAAGAAAAAATTTAGAGTCCTGGATCACCCCTATTACGTAGTAATTATATAGACACTGTGTAAACACAATAATGCTATTAAATGTTTTATATGTAAAAAAATTGAAATAATATATAATACATCAATGGAACAAGTGTTTGTTGCTATATGCATATAATTAATTTAAAACTTTTTAATTTTTTGTACACAATTTAATATGTTTTAGCATAAAAAAAACACCGGCATAGTATCAAAAATATTATCGGCAGCAGCTGCTAAAAAATAAAAACATACATCAAACATTTATACGCGAATTAATTTTTTTTTTTGCCAAATATCTTGATAAAAAAGTTTATAAACAAAAAAAATTTTACGGGTTGCACTCTGGGAGTGCCGGCAGAAGTGAAAACTTAAGTATTAACGCGCGTGAAAATATTATTTTTAATCTGAAAAATATTGTCTCCAGATTTCCATAGTTTATGAATAATGCATTATTTTTATTAACGCTTTATTAGTAATCATATATTAAACATCAGTACCAGATTTGAATGTTTTCGATTTCTTTCTTCCGCTTTTTGCTTGATCTTCTTTCAATATGGCGCTTTTCTTCCTACCTCGACTTTTTCGTTTTCGGCTACCTCGTTTTCGGTTTTGTCGCTTTTGACTACGTCGTCTACAGCTTCTGCTTCTATTTTTTCTTCGTTTTCGAGCCTTCGTTATCGGCAAACCAAAACTTAATTTAAACCTTCCCCCGTTCTCTTTGATCAAACCAGCTTTCAGTCCAGTTTTTAATGCTTTTTTAACACAAATTGATGCATTTTTTAACGGCTTCTTGCACTGATAAATTATTTGATCTAAAATTTTGTCGGGGGGAGAACCATTAGAGTCATTAAGACACGCTATGGTGTCCATAACATCTGCTAAAAACGACACCTCTCCTTGGACCATTTTAATGTAGCAAAAGCAGAACTTAATCAATAAACTATTGAAAAGCACTTAAATTTTGAATTTAGCTACTAAATTAATTTGTCAAAATGACATAAAAAATGTACTTGAATTTGTCAGTTTGTTGAATAAGGTTGCCAAGTTACCAGTCTTGAAAAGTCGCATTTTATATTGCTCCAGTGAAATACATCCGTCTTACGAATTTTCGATCAGGCCACGTGTCCTGACGCGAGTTTAACATTTTTTACCCATTACAAAAAAAGTTCACAGCGTGCCATAAGAAGTTATCACTTCAAAAAATTGTCGAATAGCGCATGGAACTTCGTTTCTATCATGTATCCAAAGACAACTCCATATTGTATTTATAATTATTTCTTTATTTGGTGGAATACTTGTATTTTTAATTTGTTTACGTCAAAGAAATATTCTGTCTATTTGATAGATTTCGACACTGAACAGGTTAAAAAACGATGAGTAAGAGGTCCATAACGATGGTATTTAACAAAAAATCTCATAATTATAAGTACTCAAGCTAGATATAGTTTATGACTATTGTTGTGGAACTCGTCTGTGATCCATCCCGAGAGGCGCCAACACAAAAATGTGGTGTCGCAAAAAGGTATAGAAAAATCTAGAAAAGGCGGTGAGCAGTGAATTGAGGTCGACATTATATATATATATATATATATATATATATATATATATATATATATATATATATATATATATATATAGGGTGAGCGGTAGTTTATAGGAGCACCGAAATCACTTTACGAGGATTCCACTGCTTGTTTCAGGATAAACAGAGCTTACACGGACTGGTTTAACATCGAAAAAGGTGTGAGACAGGGATGTGTGGCTTTGCCATGGCTGTTTAGCATTGACGATTGTTTAAAAGATTTGAGAGAGAGTGCGTATGGATTAAAAATGAATGATTTGATCGTCAAATGCCTTCTTTACGCCGATGATCAAGTCATATTAGCGTCATTTGAAGATGAGTTGCAGGCGATGGTTAATTTTATGGTTATGAATGATGCCCTAAAAATCAAAGGGATAAAAATTAATGCAAGCAAATCGAAAGTAATGATTTTTAAAAGAGAAAAAATCATGACAAACTGTGAAGTTCTGATTAAGAGAAATAGAGTGGAACAAGTAAATGAGTTTGTATACTTGGGATCAAAGTTTACGAGAGATAAAAAGTATGACAGTGACATTAAGCAAGGGTGTTGGCAGGAAAAGAAATGAATGGGGCACTGTATAGCTTTATGAACAGCCAGAAAGTGTCACGCCTGGCTGTGCATAAAGGAGTGTTGGTTCCTACACTTTTGTATGGTTGAAAATGTTGGGTTTGGTAGAAGAAGCATGAAAATAGGATTAATGCTGCGAAGATGAGTAGTCTGAGAAGTAAAGCCGAATTGACTCGGTTGGATAAAGTTATAAACAATTAAAATAACTCCCGCTTGTGAAATGATAAGAAAAAGTTTGAAAGAATACGGTTGACATAAACAGAATATTGTTAATGACAATTATAATTTGTTATAAACAATTTGAAATCGTTTTTTATCTTCTTTTTTTTCTTTTTATAATAGGACCTGGTCCTGTTTAGTCCGTTGCGTTTAGACTCCTTCGGAGCTCTTTCTGTAACGCTGAGCTCCAGCTTTCGTACCATCTCTTGGGTGGTCTGCCTACCGGTCTTCGCGAGTTTGGTTTTTTCGACATGGCCCACTTTTCTTCCCACCTTTCGTCTGGCATCCTTTCCACATGGTCTTTCCAGCACCTCTTGCGTGTTCTAGCCCATCTTACTACATCCTGTATTTCTAGTTCTTCTTTGATATCCTGGCTTCTTTTTCTATCCCTGAGGGTAACACTCTTGATGGTTCTTAGTATTTTCATTCCGTTCGTTCTCATTATTCTTTTCGTTGTTGATGTTTTAGCTCTGGTTTCTGTGGCGTACGTTAAAATAGGTCTTACAAATGTTTTATAAATCCTCAGCTTTCTTTTTGTACTAATCATTTTATTTCGCCATGTGATATCTCTCAGGTATCCGCTGACTTAAGTTGCTTTTATGGCTTGTGTTCGTGCTTCTTCAATAAGGTTTCTTTCGCTCGATACCACCACTCCTAGATAGTTGAATCTTCTCACTTGCTGGATTATCTTGTTGTCGACTGCCAGTTTGCACCTAATGGGTTATTTAGATATAATCATTGACTTTTTTTTTTCTGTTGCGATGTTCGTGTTAAATTTGTGTGCTGTTACTGTTGTCTTGTATAACAGGCGTTGTATGTCGTCTTCATTTTCTGCTATGATGATTGCATCGTCTGCATAGCATAATACTTAAATGGTGCGATTGCCCATCCTATATCCAGCGTTCACTTTTATAATATTTTCAATGATTTGGTCCATAATGATGTTGAACAGAGTAGGACTAAGGCTGTCACCTTGTCGTATTGATTTGCACTTCCTTAGACAGTCCATCTTCTTCTTCTTGTGGTTCCTATCCGTTACGAATGTTGGCAACCAGCATGGCAAGCCTAACTTTATTTACGGCAATGCGGAAGAGTTCGGCTGATGTTTTTCCGGTCCACTTTCTAAGGTTATGCAGCCAAGATATTCTTCTCCTTCCTGGACTTTTTCTTCCATCGATTTTTCCCTGGATGGTTGTCTGGAGTAAGGAGTACTTGGAGTCGTTTCTCATGATGTGGCCCAGATATTGCAGTTTTCGGATCTTGATGGTGTTCATAATTTTTTTTTGTTTATTCATCCTTCTTAGTACCTCTTCATTAGTGATATGTTCGGTCCATGATATCCTCAGCATTCTTCGGTAGAGTCGCATTTCGAAGGCTTCTATTTTCTTGGATGTGTTTTCATTGAGTGTCCAATATTCTGTCCCGTACAAGAGGATAGAAAAGATGTAACATCTGAGAAGTCTCATTTTTGTTTTCAGTGTAAGGTCATGGCTTCTGAAGAGTTTGCTCATTTTGTTGTAGGCGGCTGTGGCTTTGGCGATTCGTGATTTGATTTCTTGAGTTGTGTCCCAGTTCTCGTTTATACGTGTTCCCAGGTAGGTGGTGTGTGGTACTCTCTCTATTGGTTGGTTATTGATGGATAACTGGATGTTGTCGATCTTGTTTTTGCTAATGACCATAATTTTAGTCTTTTGTATGTTTATGTCCAAACCATATTCCTTACTAACTCTTGCTATTCTGTTGATAAGTTGTTGCAGTGCTTGTGGGCTATCTGCGAACACGATGGTGTCGTCCGCGTATCTTATATTACTCAATTTTTTCCCATTTATTAAGATGCCTTCTTCTTCTTCGTCGTCGAGCGTTTCTTTAAAAATCTGTTCGGAGTAGATGTTGAATAGCAGGGGTGAGAGTACACAGCCCTGCCTCACTCCTCGCATTATTTTGACGGCCTCAGTTGTTGCTCCGACGACTCTCATTGTTGCCGACTGGCCCCAGTACAAGCTATTTATGATATTCAGGTCATTGGTAACGATCTCTGTCTTCTTTAGTATTTCCATCATTTTGCGATGTTGAACCCGGTCAAATGCTTTGGCGTAGTCAATTAAACAACAGTAAACGTCACGGTTAACGTCCCTACATCTCTGAACAAGGACTTGGACAGCAAAGAGTGCTTCTCTGGTTCCCATCGCATTGACGAACCCGAACTGGTTTCGAGAGATTAGGTTCTTGCATCGGTTGTATATTCTTTTATGGATGACTTTGAGAAAGGTTTTCAGCAGGTGGCACATCAGACTTATCGTTCGATATTCTTCACATCGTTTTGCGCCTTGTTTCTTTGGCAGTGCAATGAACTCTGAGACTAGCCATTTTTGTGGTATTTTATCTGATTTATAGATGTTATTGAAAAGTTTGGTGATCTTCTTCAATACATTTTCGCCTAGAAGTTTCAGGAACTCTGTTTGGATGCTGTCAGGTCCTGCTGCTTTTCCTTCTTTGCCATAGTTCCATAGTTCGTTTTTATTCTTGTTCTACTTCTGCTGTTCAGTTCTTGTATAATTCTTTGGTACCGGTAATCGATGCTGTTTTGGTCCAGAATCTTGATTACGTCATCCAGTCGGACCCTGTCGAAGGCCTTGGTTAAATCCACAAAACAGACAAACAGGGGCTTGTTAAATTTTATCGATTTTATCTTTTGGCGTAATATGAATATTGCGTCCACCGTTGATCTATTGGTGAGTTCTTTCTGTAGTTTCATTCCCCCGTATTTGATGAGTTTATTATTAATATTATCGACGCCAGGAGTTTTTCGGTTTTTCAACTTCTTTGTTTTCGTTCTGTCGTTTTTTATAATAATAATAATAATTATAACAACAAAACATTGGTATTTTATCATTATTTTCGCTGGGAAGTTAGTCGTGTGGACCTCTCGGGTCGCACACATACCACTGATATTTTTTATTAGAACTGTGATCCAGAATATAAAATAAATAGAGTGCAAAAACTCTCCTATGGTGATACGAAAACCCCTATTGTTCAGCGAGGATAGAAAAACTTCCTCTCTCCATCAACTATTACCTTAGGGACACCTTGTATGTCATCATTTTTTGATTGGTAACGTTTACAATTAAAAACAACAATAAATGTTTTATAGCTCGTCCTTACATTTCAAAAGTATGCCATTGTTCTAAAAGTGGGTAGCAAGTTCAAGATGCAGGTACATTTTGCAATGCATCTCTTTGCACCCGATTTAATTGTGATAAAGACAACTGTAAATTCAATCTTGAAATGAACGTGTCCACATCATAACCATAAATTAACGTCGTAACTGTGTATGATTTAGAGAGACCAGAAGTCATTTTCGGAATTTACGGTAACGGTATTAAATGCGCGATTGTTTAATTTCTACTTCTCTCTTTTTTTTTAATTGCGAATCGAGTACTTTAAACCACGGGCAGACAATTAAAAATAAAAGTTATTTATTTTTATGTCAGCATATCACGTAAAAAAGTTTATCGACCCGAGAACAACATGCAATACGATGATCGCACATTTTGGTAAATGAGTTGTTTTAAATATCGAAGTAACAATTTGTCACGTGCCTATTTTTTTTTCCTTTCTACAGTTCCATTATTAATTGGGTCTCTGATAGTTTTTGTATTCCACAGGTACTCGTAAATAGTTTCGCTTACCGTATTTTGTTGTAATTTAAATTTATCACTCGTTGTAAATAGTGTTGCATACCTTGTAGTGATAGGATTCAATTATTAATGGCTGTGACATTTTTGTTAATCGATGGAGATGGAGTGGGGGTTTTTGTTATTAGATTTTTGCTTTGATTTTTGGCCTCGATTGTCGTGTGTTGTCAGCTATATTATTGTTTGGTTTGCATTTCTGTGTGGATGGGCTGGCTATCAACACGGACGAGTGCGATTATGAGTTTGGAACATAGATTTGTGAAGATTGTTGGTTGACGCGTGTTCCGTGTTATTTTTGATATCCGGCCTGGGAGTCATAGTTTTAGTGAGTCGTTTGGTGTCAGTCTTCGAAGTCGGGTGGTGGTGAGAGTTTTAGGAACGATTTGATATTAACACGTGAGCAGAACCTCTACGGTTTTTTCTTTCATATCTGGCTGTATTTGGGCCATCTTAATTGGATTTTGAAGAAAAACCATTTAATTTTTAACTTGACCATTCTGTCTTACCTTTGTTGTTGATATTTTGGATTTTGGTGTCGAGTTAAAATATCCGCATGTGGGATCTGATGGAGGGAAGCCATTGTTAAGTAGCAGGTGCAGTTCCATAATCAAACCAGCCACAGGAGTAGGCCGCAGGAGTAGGCCGCAGGAGTAGGCCACAGGATTAGTGAATTCGTATACCCAAAGGTTACAAGTGATTTATTTTAGAATATTTAAACGACGTGATTTGTTTTTGACACCACGATTAAGTTTTGTTTTAATTTATTAATATGGTACACTGTTGAAAACTATTTATTGCATTGGATAATATGCCAAGGCTGAACTTTGATTAAAGTAATATTCTCAATAGTTCTTTGTGTCCAAGTAAAAATGTTTTCTTCATACTTATTTGTAAATATCCTACAATATTGCTATTTTGAAGGACAGCCATCGTAAAAAGAAATATTTTTAAATAAGCTCGATTGTTTTAACAGTGTAAATCTTTATGTAAATGAAAAAAAAAAAACGTGAGTAAATTAGCAGCCGTACGTGAACGTTGATGAAGTATTGTTAAAAAGTTGACTTGTATACGTTTTTTTTGGTAACCTGATAAGGTTTGTTATTCTTACCTTTGTTTTAATTATTTTATGGAATCGTAAACTTTGGATTTTTGATTTATTGTTGTCTTATAAAGTTGTAAATTTTGAAGTTTCGATTTATTGTTGGCTGTTAATGTTGATTATATTTGTTATAATTTTGTTATTGAGCTGTGTATTTTAATTTATTGTGTGAGTAAAGTATCCAATATATTTTTGCTATAATTTTATTTATTTGGTTCACCATAATCTTAGTTGTTTATCGTGTGGCTCTGCTAGTGCCTATAAGACCTAGGGGTTTCCGGCTTGAACCGTCTAAGTCGGTGGCGCGGCTCACTTTAATATATATTTTTTTTCTTCTACCCTCTACGGCTGAGCTCGGGCATAATTTGCCAGTAGAGAGACCGCTGGCAGAGTACTCTTTAGAGAACGAAAAAGACGTGGCAACCCGTTAAAAACTTTTGTAACAGTACAGTCTTACTGCTTTTATTTACGTTTATTTTTAAGCACAAACCACTTACAAACAAGAGAACAAGAATGCCAGAAGAAGCATGAAAATAAGATAAATACTGCAGAGATAAGTAGTGTTAGTATAGCCGGAGTGACTCTGATGGATAAAGTGAAGAATAGTGAACGGTGTAGCATGAAATAAGATGTGGTTACAAAGATAGATAAAGAAATGCTTAGATGGTTTCGACAAGTGGAAAGAATGGATGAAAGAAGATTGTCCAAATAGATTTATAGAGCGAGTGTGAATGGACAAGTCGGTAGACTGGTCGACCACGTAAAACTTATTTTGATTACATCGACATTGTTTTAAAAAAAGGGCCAGGTCAAGAGTTCCAACAACCGACGAGCATGTATGAGAGCACTGATGAAAGTAGAAGAAGCAAAAGGTGTGTGTAAGAACCGTAGCAAGTGGAAGAAAGTGGTCTCTGCCTACCCTTACGGGGAAAAGGCGTGACTATATGTATTTTGGTTAGGTTAGGTATTATGCAAGTGGGGCATAGTAATGCTGCACATTCACTGATGAGGTCGCGTCCTTGATGAGTCGCGTCAGTCTCGACAGAATTTGCAGGTCGTTCCTACTACATTCCAGGATAATAATAATACCTATGCAATAATCATTATAAATAGATGTATGTGCAATTGTGCATGTAATATTCCTACAATGCTTTTATTTCAAAACCAGTCAGTCCAAATAACTTTAGATTTTGCGTAAATGTAAAAAAATCAAAAAACACGTCGAATTTTAAATCAAGGAGGTTTTAAAATGTTATTCTGCTGTTTCCAAGTGGCACCCCGTTAACATTCATCACGCCCTCTTTAAAATGCCAAATAGCAATCCCTACCTTGTGATACATCAAATATAAACCCAAGAGAAATGCAAATCAGCCCTATAAACAACAATAAATAACATAAGACCATTACAAAAACGACCTACGCCACTGTTGGATAGGTAAATGTCTAACTAGGGATTAATTAATTTACTTCTAAATACATGTCACCTTTTTAAGCATTTTTTTTATTTTGTTTCGTTGTTTCAATTAATAAATTTAGTTAGTTATTCGTAAATCCCGAACCTCAAATAGATTAAGGGTTATGCATAAAATATCTGATAGGTTGAGGTGCTTGAGAGGCTGCATAGCCTTCACAACCCACCCTACAATCTATAATTTAGTTATTCGTGACGTTAAAGTAGCTATTATTTGTAGTTGTAGCATCTTGAGTTATTTTAAAATGGCTTATTATCTGGACAAAGAAAGACTTAAAACTGGTGCCGGGTCTCTTCACTGGACACTGCCCTCTGAGGTATCACCTGAAAAAGATGGGCAAAATAGAGAGTGATAGTTGTTACTTCTGCGAGAACTTCGCAGAACATGTAGGACATTTGCTTTGCGAATGCCCGGCGCTTTTCTGCAAGAGGCTTATGTTTATGGAAGGGGCCTTCCTAAAGCCCTTCGATGTCAGGATCTTAGCCCCTAGGAAACTGATAAACTTTGTACGAAGTCTCGGAATCCCGGGCCTCAAATAGATTAAGGGTTATGCACAAAAGATCTGATAGGTCGAGGAGCTTGAGAGGCTGCATAGCCTTCACAACCCCTCCTTAATCGACAATCTAGTTATTCGTGACGTTAAATTAGCCATTATTTAGAGCTGTAGCATCTTGAGTTATTTTAAAGTAATGCATTATCTGCAAGAACGGATAAAATAATATTTATTTACGGTCATCAAAACAAGTGCCCTTAAGAAACAGAAAAGGCTTCCTGATAGAAATATAGGCCACCATACCATCATAAAGTTAGTAAAAAAATTTGGAGGAACTGGATATGTTACAATTTACAGGTACCTGTAATAAATTTTACAATTTGTCTCACCATACAGTAGAAGATTTTACCCCAATTCCTTTGCAATTCGTTCATTGGGTAATTTTTCCTTTTAATAAAAATTACAAAATGTTTTGTTTGTCAACTGAAGGGAGAAGCGGGTTAAAAACTAAAACGTACACTTTTAAATAATTAACTTTCCAAATATTTATTTTCTATTCATTGAAATAAAAGAATTTTTAACAATAAAACATAACGCAACTTTTCATCACTTTGAAATGTTTTTCATACTTTATCTATAAATAATTTAAGCTATGTCAGCAGCAACCATAAAATGGATAATGACGAACATTTTACCAAGAAGAAATAAAATTTTTTACGTGACACATAATATTTTTATCACTAGCATGGGAGAATTTATTTCAAAACGAAAGTTTCAATGTCAAATCTTAGGGAAACTAATAAAGCCAGCAAAAATTATGATAAAACCGATTTTTGTAAATAATACATTTTCGTATTTGTTAAAAAAATATAAAATATGCTCCCTGAGTTGTCATGATTTAAATGTCTTCATTACTATTAAAATGTATCATTTTCACAGACAAACTGTAAAGTTTTGATTAAGGAAGAAAGAGTGGAACAAGTAAATGAATTTGTGTATTTGGCTTCAAAGTTTACGAGAGCGAACATCGATCTCGATCAGATCAACATTGTTTTAAAGAAAGGCCAGGTAAAGAGTACCAACAACGGACGAGCATGTATAAGAGCACTAATGAAAGTAGAGAAAACAAAAGATGTGTGTAAGAACCGTAACGGAATTGGAAGAAAGTGGTCTCTACCTACCCCTACGGGAAAAAGGCGTGACTATATGTATGTATGTATGTATGTTCTAGATACAACGGATACCTGAAATCACGCCCGCGGCCATAAATCAATAGCTAAATGGGGCGTTTTAGTGCCAAAAATATTTAAATTAGCATGCCAGCAAATAAATAAATTAAATAAGAAACGTCAATCTTTGTTAAAACTTCAATACATGAAGTAATTTAATAAAGGTTCTATTTATTTTAAGATAAGGAAATAATTAACAAGATGTATTTTCTCATATTAAACAATAATGGTAAGTAATTTATAAAAATGGCTTAAATTATTATGCATAATTGATGTTTGATTTAAATTGACTTCCTTATTTTAATACAAAAAAATTATCCATATAGCGTTCCAATATTTCATAACATTGCTTTAGAATTTAAAGGTTACTCTGATTTGATTAGCCTTTTCAATGGCGTAATAAGCTGCGCTCAATATATTGTTACGATATTTAGTCTTGGGTTCGTTAATTTACAATACTTAATACAAAAAATAAACAATTTATTTTAATTTTTTTATAGGTAATACAATAAAATATTGTTCAATAAATAACTTAGATATTCACTTTACAAGTCTCTATGTTTACAAAACTATACTTCAACTTTAACTTAACTTTTCACTCAATGTCACTGTCATACTTTCTATTCTTTCAAAAACGATTAATTTCGTTTTGCTTACAAAAAGTTGTATTATTGATAATTCCTGCAAACATCAATGTTAATATTATTTTCCTTTGAAAATAACCACCCCGCCTAATTTTTCATTATATATATATATATATATATATATATATATATATATATATATATATATATATATATATATATATATATATATATATATATATATATATATATGTATCGCGTTAAAACGTGCGTCGGCGTCTTGCGATTCCTAATCTCCATTCCTCTCTAATCGTCCACATGTCCTCTCTCAGATCTCTCTCTTCCATCTCTTTTTGTATGCCTTCTCTCCAGCTCTTTCGTGGTCTTCCTCTTCTTCTTCTTCCTCTGGGGTTCCACTGTAATATTTTCTTTGGGATTCTGTCTGGTGGCATTCTTTGAACATGCCCGTACCATATCAACTGTTTAGTTCTTATTTCGTCTGTGATGTCGTGCTGTACTCCCATTATTTGTTTTATCCTCTCATTTGTAACTCTTTCTAGTCTTGATTTCCCCGCTGCTCGTCTCCAGTAATCCATTTCTGTGGCTCTAATTTTTCTTTCGATCTTTTCTTTCAAAGGCCATACTTCGCAACCGTACATTATTATGCTCTTCACTATCGTGTCGTAAATTCTTTTTTTGTTGTTGTTGCTTATTGTTCTATCCCACAGTACTCCGTTTAACATTGATATTGCTCTTCTTCCTTTCATATTTCTGTCCAATATTGCTTCTTCGAGTGTCCCATCCTTTGATATTCTCATTCCTAAGTAATTGTAAGCTGACGTGTGTTTGATTTTTTGTCCATTTGATAATTGTAAGTCCTGTTGCACTCCCCCAATACACATATATTCCGTTTTTTCTACATTAACCTCTAGTCCCCAAATTTTATATTCTTCTATAAGTTTTCGTGTCATATACTCTGTGTCGTCTATGTCTTGGCCGACTATAATTTGATCGTCTGCGAATGAGAGTGTGTATAATGTTGTGTCCTCATCTAAAGGTATGCCCATGTTTTGGCATTTCCGTTTCCAATTCGCTAGTGCCCGTTCCAAATATATTTTAAATAATGTTGGTGACAAGCAACACCCTTGTTTCAGCCCTTTTGTGATATTAAATCCTGTTGTTAGGTTTTGTCCAACTTTAATTCTTGATTTGGTTTTATTGTTTAATGACTTTACTCCTTTTATCAGTTCAATATTAATGTTGGAAGTTTCCAGAGTTTCCCAAAGTTTAATTAAGGGTACGCTGTCGTATGCTTTCTTTAAGTCAACGTACAGTATATGGATCTCTTGATTGAATGCTAGTTTTTTTTCTATAATTTGTGTTAGTGAGAACAGGTGGTCAATCGTTGATCTTCCCGCTCTAAATCCGGCTTGCTCTTCTGCTTCCATTTCCGTGTATTCCCTTTCGATTCTGCTTTTTAAGATCTTGCCATATATTCTACTGATTGTGTTTGTTACGGCAATTCCTCGATAATTGTCGCATTTGCTTTTGTCCCCCTTTTTGTGTATTGTTGACATATGTGATATTTTCCATTCTTCTGGGACTTCGGACTGATTAATACACCTTTGAAATAGATCTTGCAGCATTTTATATAATTTATCTGTTCCGTATTTAAATAATTCTCCTACAATATTTCCTGGACCCGGGGCTTTGTTATTTTTTAAAGATTTACATACTTCCTTCACTTCTTTTGTATTAATTCTAATAGGGGATCCTTGCGTATTAATTCTATCATTCATATATTCTGTGTTCTTAAATTCTTCTCTGTCTTCATTTTTCATTATAAATATTATCAAATTCCTTTTGAATACACGGATCAAAGTAAATTTTTTTATATAATTTGGCAGTTTATTAAAACTGTATAAACCCTTAAAAAACAATGAGTTCATACTGCTTCGTGCGTTTGTCATTGGGATGTAGAAATTTGTAATTGATCTAGTCTTATTAAATATATTTTGCGATAAAAAAAAATTGAAATATTTTTACCGGCCACTACAGCCTTGCATTTTCCTTGTGTGATTCATCTCCAGGTTGTGAGAATAATACGAAAAATAGTTTCTTAATAATTATTCGAATTAAATTTGAATTCGTATAAATGTGTGTGGAAACAATTATTCGTCTTCGAGCCATTGAAAATGAGGCCAAGTTTAAAAACTGAAACATTGAAAGAATTCGTAATCGATTACCTATACTTTTTTTTAGGTGAAAGGTTATTACGTATTGAAATAATGCTTAAAACACCGAAGCGAAAAAGTGAAAATATTCATAAATATGTCGGTCATACAGATAGGTTACGCTCAGACAAAACTTTTGCATTTTGGAATCCTCAAAATTCCGACGACTAATTTCACTGAAGACATTTTAATCGCAAGTCTTGTCCTTTTCAAGAAAGCACTTATACTATCCTAATCTTTACGACCCCAAGTTCTGTTACTTTTCAATAACACACGTATACGAGCTTAACATTTAAGACCAGAAGTTCCTTTCCTTTTCAGCTACTTAAGTACACTCGCAGTAGCAATTTAAATCTGTATAACTCTAAAAATTCCTTTTCTCCAAGTAAAGCATCATCTATGAAACGTCATAAAACTAACGACTCGGGGACGTAGATGAAAAGGACGGACAGAAGCACACAACGCCAGTCAGTTTCCGTCAGCCAGTCAGTTTCCAATAGTCAGTCTCTCAACGGCCCCCGACACAGTCTATCAACGGCCTTCGTCACAGTCTCTTATCGGCCTCCGTCACAGTCTCTCAACGAACTCCAACAGTCTCTCGACGAACTTCGACACTGACGCACATCGCTTCATCTGCCAAGTTTGTCTTTCGTTTCAATAAATACATGTAGTTGACAATAATTCAAATTGTTCATCATTTCCCTAACACTCATCACACATATTTCCCAAAAATATAACAGGAATGTCTCAGCATTTCGTTTAAAACTGTATTTTTTATAAACGACACAAATCGGGTAGAGACAACATAAATTCAAAATAGATAAAATGCAATCTTTGTCAAAAACAACCTATCACCCCCGCAATTTTTATTGCTTTATTGTTATTTATGTCATTTTTGACATATTGAGTGTCGGTTAATTATTATTTATTATCTGCTTTTCTTTAACAATGACAAAAGTTTAGAGGTACATACGTGTACATATTGATGTGAATTAATTAATCTTTCGAAAAAACTCTGTTATATTGGTTTGCTTCAAAGCACATTGCTGCTGCTTAGACTGCTCAATAATTTTTTAACGTGATAACGTCTTATAAATCGATAAACGCCGGCTGTACGTACGAAAAAGTATGACTCATTGTCACGTTCTGCCTGAGACGAGCGTGCAAACGAGAGTGCACGATCGGCCTAAACGTTCGGCTTGTGACGCATCTATCTCTCTTCCACTCTATCGGCCGATGCGGCAGCACATAACCTATGCGTGAACTGTTTATAGAGTAAAGCAAAAAGTTAATGTGGTTTCCATTGTTTATTACAACAATTGCGGCAAAACAATTGTAATTTTCAATTAACTTCTTTGTATTATACAAAATAATGATAACTCACTGATTATAATTCAATTCATAAAAGTATGCAATGTTTTCTTTTGACGATATTACGTGAAATTATCGTCCGTAAACCGACTTTACAGACAACCAATTTTTTTTAAGAGAAAAAGTGCCTGAAAAGCTTTTTCATCACTTTCGTTTTGTAGACAGAAGCTTTGTAAGTAGTATCGAATGAGGCTCTTGCTTCCTTAACTGACACCTCTGCCAAAGGTTCTAATGTATCGTCCTCATCTTCATCGTTGCTTTTTGCATTCGTATCTGTCGCAGATAAAATTTCGCCAAGGGTTAGTCTGCATCCACTTGAACAAAGTCGGAAAAACTTACACCGCTGATGTCAACTAGTGGTTCTATTGCTGGTTCTTCATCATCCATAATTGTTGGAAGATTTTCCCGATCTTTTTTTATGAGACCGGATTTTTTGAAGCAGTTAAGAATCGTTAGGGGTGTTACAGATCTCCATGCTCGTGTAAGTTTGAACTTGTCTCAAAATGCACTTACCTTTGCAAGTTCTGCAATCGTTTCAGTCTCTTTCTCTCTGCAACTTTGAATTGTCGAGTGTTTGGCGCCGAAGGTTGGCAATCATCATAGCAATTCTTATTTTTGAGACCGCAGCTCTAAATAGTTCATTATTACTGCATCCAAACCAACCCCTAAGGTTCTTCAGTCATGAATTTCGTCTTCTCCCTATAGATCTCTTGCCTTGGATTTTCCCTGCATAATTATTTGTAGCATTTGATATTTTTCTCCCCTCATAACATGTCCCATGTACAGCAATTTTCTTCTCTTAATTGTCGGAATCACTTTTCTTTCCTTATGCATACGTCTCATCACTTCCACGTTGGTTATTCTCTCTACCTATGAGATCCTCAATATTCTCCGGTATATCCACATCTCAAATGCCTCCAGTCTACTCATGTCGGTTACCTTCAATGTCCAGGCCTCCATTCCATAGTATAGTATAGACAGCACATAGCATCTCATCAGTCGTATATTTAAATCAAGGTTTAAATCTCTGGAGCAAAGAAAGCCTCTTCATTCTTGTAAAGGTGCTTCTCGCTTGTTCTATTCTGACTCGTATTTCTTGAGAGCTGTCATTGTTCTCATTAATAATCGTACCTAGGTATTTGTATTGTCTTACTCTTTTAATAGGCTGGTTGCTCACATATATCTTACGATTGTCTTGAATTGTTTTTGTTATTAGCATATATTTTGTTTTGCTTCTTTTAGTGATAGTCCATATTCTTCGCTTACTGTGACCATTCTGTTAATTAGCGTCTGTAGGTCTTCCTGTGTTCCAGCTAAAATAACTGTATCGTCAGCATACCTCAGATTATTTATTGTCATGCCATTTATTTTAATGCCCATGTCCTATCATCAATTGGTGATAGTATACACCCCTGACGAACAACTCTTTGTATTTCTATTTCCTCTGATGTCATGACTTTTATTCGTAATGCTGCTTTTTGGCCATAGTATAGGTTTGAGATTATTTTTATGTCTCTGAGATCTATCCTTCTCTTGACCAATATTTCTAAGAGTTGGTCATGTCTAACTTTATCAAATGCTTTAATGTAGTCTATAAAGCAGTCGTAAATGTCTTGGTTTATATCTAGGCATCTTTTTGATAGGACATTTCGCATATCTACATCCAGTTTCCTGAATATTCTATTATGGACCACCTTCAACAGGACTTTCAATGTGTGAACCATCAGGCTCTCTACAGTACGTCAATTCGTGACCTTATTTCAGATTGGCGTTACTTGTCAGAATACTGTTAAGATATTTTATTTGATCAACTTGCTGTAGCGTTTTGCCTCTAACTGTAATGTTAGTTACGATGTTAGGTTGTTTGCTGATCACTAACACTTTCGTCTTTTTCATGATTTTTTTAAATCCCGGTAGTTTTTTCAATTAGTCATCCCGTAAGCTCAAATGATTTCTGCGTATCATCAGAATCTTCGTCGCATTTCATAAAACGAAACGTTTATCTGGCGGCTCGACGGTCAAGTCCGGAATCCCCGCATCGAAGCGGAGTGGCCAAGAAGCCGGAGTATTTCTTACATGGCGGTAGATCTAGTGTCAGTGTGTCGTTAGACTGAAACAAACGCGCATCGGCGCGTCACACGAGTAAACGTGTGACTTCGTGTCCGTGTGAAAGTGTGAAATGTCGTGAGATATTGGCAGCGATGCAAGCCTCAATGTGCTCTTATAAGCTGTTGCTCTATTTTCTCATCGGCGCCTCCACCGTTTCCGTAAGTTTGCATTATTTGTTTCTTAATAATATAATTTATGGTGAATAATTGTGATAAAAAATTATTTAAATAATATTGTTGTTAATGATACCGACAAACATGTTCAAGACTCTACCCTACAATTTAAATTTAAATAGATCACTTCGTTTGTTTTTTACGTATATAATTTTATTATATTTTATAAAAATTGTTTTTTTTTTTGTTAAAAATTTCAAATATTTTATTAAAAATAAAACGCATTAAAGGACTCCCATTAAAGTTTTTCTTTTTATAATTTTTCCTAATTAATTAAGCAACATAAAAAACATATCTCTATTTTAAAATCTCGAAATAAGTTTATAAAATAAAAATAATACGTTTTAAAGCTTTTGGTTTTTGTTAAAAAAAAAATTAAAAATATATTTTTATTATAACGTTAAAAGTTTAATTGGAATGAGGTTCTAAAAGATTAATAATTTTTAAAGGAGGAAGTAATTGGACATTTAATTTAGAGAGGCGGTTACAGTAATCGCCAATAAACGCTTTAAAAGGGTTTAAAAAATTAACTATAATTTTTGAATATTTCTTAATAAAAAATGTGGTATCAATTTAACTGTTCCTATGACCTATTGGCCACCCCCTTGAATATTAAAATTGCGCAAATAATCTTTTTATAGCTGAAAATGATCCCGCTGATGTAGCTGTCAATACAGATATTGTTGCAAAAAATTTAATAGTGTACTTATGGTGTAAAATGATTTAATTTAAAATGATTTAATTTTTTGAATTCCCGATTTAACGAAACAAAATCAACACCCAATAATGTTACTTCTGTACAATAAATAAAGTAAAAACAAACAATGAGAAATAATTTTAATGTGACGCATACCGTTTTGAATGATCTTATTGAAAAATATGCATGCGATTTACATAAGCGCAAAATATTTTTTTTAATAAATTTAAGAATTATGCCACCATCAATAAATATTTTTGATTATAATTTTTTTCGAGCAAGAAATTAATTTTTAAAAAGTGCGAAAATACTGTGAGAAATTCAAACACTGGAAAAGCGATGTCATTGGGCAGAGTGAATGTGACGTATATATCAACAAATGTCAATAACATCGAGTATCGAGTGAGTCTGAGTAATTAGGTTGGGTATTTGCTCAGAAATGTTTGTGATTCAGTAAGTTTTAATATGATTCTATTGCAAGAAATAATGTGTTCATGATCACCACATTTTTAACATCACATCCCGATTTCACGTCCGTTGAAATCAAAGGAGTAAAAACTTTAAAGTAATTACGTATTATTTATAATGTTTATTTTATCTAAAGCCCCGTCCACATCTGAGCAAACGCACCGAATGAGCACTTTGCGCCGCATGAGCATTCATTCGGGGGAATTGTTGTTTCTCCGCATAGAACCACATGAGCCTGCAATGGAGAATCTAGGACGGGCTAGTGCTGCATTTATTATTATCAATGAATTACTTAAAAATAAGACAAAACGAATCTGGAAAATACAGACGAGGAGTTGGGCTCGGACATAATTAAGGATAAAGTAATATATGTACTGGGTATACTCAAGAACGGAAAAGCTGCAGGTCCAGACCAACTGCTTGCGGAAATTCTTAAACTGGTAGAGGCGGACCGGATTCATGTTTTGGTAGAAGTAATCAATACCATATATAGAACAGAAATAAAACCAAATGAGTGGTTGCTATCAACCTTTTTATCTTTTCCAAAAAATAAAAATTCCAGGCATTGCTCTGACTACCACACAATAAGCCTGATGGTTCACACATTAAAAGTCCTGTTGATGGTGGTCCATAATAGAATATTCAGGAAACTGGATGTAGATATGCGAAATGTCCTATCACAAAGATGCCTAGACATTAACCAAGAAATATACGCCTGCTTTATAGACTACAATAAAGCATTTGATAAAGTTAGACATGACCAACTCTTAGAAATATTGGTCAAGAGAAGGATAGTTCTCAGAGACATAAACATAATCTCAAACCTATACTATGGCCAAAAAGCAGCATTACGAATAAAAGTCATGACATCAGAGGAAATAGAAATACAAAGAGTTGTTCGTCAGGGGTGTATACTATCACCAATTGATGATAGGACATGGGCATTAAAATAAATGGCATGACAATAAATAATCTGAGGTATGCTGACGATACAGTTATTTTAGCTGGAACACAGGAAGACCTACAGACGCTAATTAACAGAATGGTCACAGTAAGCGAAGAATATGGACTATCACTAAACATAAGCAAAACAAAATATATGCTGATAACAAAAACAGCTCAAGACAATCGTAAGATATATGTAAGGATCCAGCCTATTAAAAGAGTAAGACAATACAAATACCTAGGTACAATTATTAATGAGAACCATGACAGCTCTCAAGAAATACGAGTCAGAATAGACCAGGCGAGAAGCATCTTTACAAGAATGAAGAGGCTTTCTTTGCTCCAGAGATATTAACCTTAATTTAAATATACGACTGATAAGATGCTATGTGCTGTCTATACTATACTATGGAATGGAGGCCTGGACACTGAAGGTAACCGACATGACGATACTGGAGGCATTTGAAATGTGGATATTCTTCTTCTTCTTTAGGTGCCCTGTCCTCCTCGGACGTTGGCAATCATCAGCGCTATCTAAACCTTGTCTACAGCTCGGCGGAACAATGTGGTAGTGCTCACTCCATACCATTGTCTTAAGTTTTTTAGCCAGGATATCTTTCTTCTACCCGGGCCTCTTCGTCCTTCGATCTTCCTTTCTATAATAAGCTTTAAAAGTCGATACTTGTCATTTCTTAAGATGTGTCCAAAATACTCCAGTTTGCGCTTTTTTAGTGTAAACAGAACTTCCAGCTACTTGTCGAGGCGTTGAAGTACCTCGGTGTTACGCACTCTTTCTACCCAGGAGATTCTTAATAGCCTTCTGTACGTCCACATTTCAAAGGCCTCCAATTTTTTGCACATCGCATCTGTCAAAGTCCAAGCTTCCATTCCATAAAACAGTATGCTAAACACGTAACAGCGAAGCACTCGGACGCGCAGAGGCAAGCTTAAATTTCTGCTACAAAGTACTTTACGCATTTTCAGGAACGAAGCACGAGCTTGTTCTATTCTGGCACGAATCTCCTGCATGCTGTCCCACTTCTCATTTAGTTGACACCCAAGATATTTAAAAGTTTCTACTCGCTCAATTCGTTGACCGTTAATTGTCAGGTGACCGTCCACGTTGTTTGATTTGCTAACTGCTAGCCACTTTGTCTTTCTCACGTTCAGGCTAAGTCCGGCCTCTGAGCTTGCAGCCGTCACGCGGCTTACCAGCTCCTGCAGTCCTTCCAGTGAGTCGGCAACAAGAACCGTGTCATCCGCATACCTCAGATTGTTGATATTAATCCCATTGACAGATATCCCCTCGTCACATTCATCCAACGCCTCTTGAAATATCCTGTCGGAATACAAATTAAATAACAGTGGTGATAAAATGCATCCTTGACGAACGCCTCTCAGGATTTTGATCTCGTCGGACGCGGTGTTATCGATTCTTATTTGAGCACTTTGGTTCCAGTAAATGTTGGCTATTATTCTAAGGTCTCGTTGTTCCAGTCCTATGTCTTTAAGAATGTTGATCAGTTTTTCGTGCTTTACTTTATCAAAGGCTTTTTCGTAATCGATGAAACATGCGTAAACGGTCACCGACATGTCCCGGCACCTTTGAATAAGAACCTGTATGCTAAATAGTGCCTCCCTTGTTCCAAAGCCATTGCGAAAACCAAACTGAGAGTCCCCCATCATTGTCTCGCACTTCGCATATATTCTTTTGTGTATTATTTTCAAGAAGAGTTTAAGCACATGGCTCATCAGGCTAATAAGACGATAATCACCGCAGTTCTTGGCCTTCGCGTTTTTGGGGAGCGGGACAAAAGTAGATTTTAACCAATCAGAAGGTATACTGCCGTTTCGGTAAATAAGATTGAATAGCTTTACCAGCGTGTTCAGTGATTCTTCGTTTTGCAGTATTTTTAGAACTTCTATATAGTCGTCATCAGGACCACTAGCTTTCCCATTTTTTGAAATTGACAGTGCATACTGAACTTCTGCCTTCGTTATGTCCAAGCCTTGGCCTTGATTAAAGAATTCTTTCTGAAGTTCTGGCCGGGTATCGTGAAATAGGTGCTCGATGTAGTCGCACCATTCCGTCAGTTTTTCTGAAGTATCCAGTATCAGCCTGCCCTGTGCGTTCTGTAAAGTCGTCGCGTTTCTATTTTTGCAGATACCTGCTGCCTCTTTTATCTTCTTGTGCATGTTGAAGGTATCGTGTTTTGTTTCCATTGCTTCTATCTCTTGGCATTGCTCGTAAAACCATTTCTCTTTTGCTTCTCTTATCTTGTTTTTGATTATGCGGTTTTGCGCCCGGTATTCGTTGCTCTTGCCTTTGAGTGTCCGTCTTTTTTCCATAAGATCAAGGATTTCCTCTGACATCCATGGTTTCTTCTTGTGGTTTTGTTGAGGTTTAATGTGGATATACCGGAGAATATTGAGGATCTCATAGGTAGAGAGAATAACCAACTTGGAAGTGATGAGACGTATGCATAAGGAGAGAGAAGTGATTCCGACAATTAAAAGAAGAAAACTGCTGTACATGGGACATGTCATAAGGGGAGAAAAATATCAAATGCTACAAATAATTATGCAGGGAAAAATCCAAGGCAAGATATCTATAGGAAGAAGACGAAATTCATGGCTGAAGAACCTTAGGGGTTGGTTTGGATGCAGTAATAATGAATTATTTAGAGCTGCGGTCTCAAAAATATAATAATTGCTATGATGATTGCCAATCTTCGAAGCGGAGACGACACCTAGAGAAGAAGAAGAAAAAGAGACGGGAGCGTGTAGTAAGTTGTCTTCCCAGTTATACCTTTGAAGAAGTCAGAATATATCAGTCATTTATTTCGTCGGCGCTTATGACATATTAAACGTAATTAATAACAAGTTTAATTATTTTGTTTTAATGCTAAGCAATACGCTATGTGGCGGAATAAACTTGCATCAATATCACGTGACCAGCAAATGTATATGCATTGTGTTTATTTACGTGGAAGCGTGCATTTGTGTAAAGATTATAGATGTTTAATAGTGACTAATAATTTGTTAAAAGTGAAAATGACCAGCAGAGCAAATTATTGTGTACCTGAATATAACTCTGTGTATAAAAAAAGCCCCAACTTGTCTTTTCATCATTTTCCAAATGAGGGTCAGAGAGTTGAGCATATTGGAGAATCCGGAATGGCGACTATGAACAATGGGCAATGGTAAAAACATATCCGTTCAAATATCGAAATTTTCACTAAATTGTACACTTCCTTCAGTAAACATCACAAATGGCGTCAAAAACTTACAGAATGACAGCGCGGGAAAATAAAGGTTTAAATGTCAATTAATAAATTCATGTTCGCCTTTTCCTGTTCCAACAATTTTCTTGATTTTTGCTTTTTCTCGCCGTTAAGATCCTTTTAGACAATCTATTTTTTTTATAACTTCACTCACATCCGGTTATATGTATCCGCCATTTCTTTCCAAGCATCCTCTTTCTTAATTTTATTAAAATACATTTCGTGTCTCACATTCCAAAGAATAGGCCAATTTTTAAACTCTTCAATTAATTGCAAGCACATCTTATGTGAACAATCCATTTTGTACGGGGCCGTTCGGCGCAACGTGTTCGTGCTCGGTGCGTTCGTGCGTCCCGTCCACATCTGAATGCTCATGCGGCGCAAAGTGCTCATTCGGTGCGTTTGCTCAGATGTGGACGGGGCTTTAAATACCTTTTTGAGCAAATCACAATATTTCTTGAATAAATTTCAACCTAACCTTTTCTCTTGTTTGTTTGTTTTCATATAATATTACGTCACACCAAGCGCGCCAAACGGGCGTTTAAATTGTCCGTTTGGTTGGCTAACTTTTATTTTAAATTAGTTATTTGGCATTGAAATTTATTTATTTATTAAAAAGCGATGTAAACTATTAATTAAAAATTAAAAAAAAATACAGGCATATTCGCATATTTGCGAAAAAATTAACAAGGCTGCTTAACCGTTTGCTCGCAGCCCACCCTGTGAATTTGAAAAGGTCAGCGCAATATCAAGTCAAAAATTCCTGTTTTATTTAAAACAAGGCACATAAACCCATATGTTTACTTTTTTCTTTATAGTAGCTGTTGCAAAGAAATATAATCAAAAAGCAAAATCATAATTAAAAATTTTTCAACCCCGCAGTGGACGCAGTGTTTTTATTTCCAATAAGGTTGGTTCCGCAGACCCAAAATAAAAAACGTAATATATCTCAAAATCAAACATATTTTTATAAAATTGTTTCAAATAATTTTAATGTTCAGGGTGAGTAAAACTCGATTCCCCACCTTGATTATAAAAAAAAAACGATAGAAATAATCTGAAAAATGTTCTTAATTAAATGGGACTAAGTAAGGTCCATTTTAAGCTTAATTTGCATATTTTACCATATTTGGAAACTGAAGTAATATATTCCTATATTTTGGCATATTTAAAAAAAAAAAAAATTTAAATTTTTTTAAACGAATTTTAAAAAGAAAAAAATTTGTAAAAAATATATCAAAAATTCGCAATCGTCACTATGATTTAAAAAAGTAGTAAAAAAAATAATTAAACTAATGGTTGACAAATACCCCGAACGTGTTATTCCAAGCTTAAAAATATTTGCAAGATTGGAATTGGAATTTGCATTTTTTTCTCGAAAGCGAAGAAAAATTGTTAAAGGGGTCAATTCTGACAATACTGTTGCCACTGTTTTGTAGTATTTTGAAGCCTGTCGTGAGTTGAATTTAAGATATAGTTCGGTACGAAAAAATTCGAAAGAAAATGATTATCACGATTATAAACTTCGCAACTTAAAACAATTGTCAGATCAACATCAACAACGAAGAATTAATTATGTCGCCCAAGTGATGGTAAACACATGGTAAACACATGGAGTGGAGTTTCTTTTTTCACCCTGCATCTTGGACATAGTGCGTCATGGGTTATCAGTTATCAGCCCGATGATCGGTCTCAACTGGTTTCTCTCGAGAATGATTAGTCTGCTACCTAGTTCTTTAAAAAGGGCTTTGGTATGTCGCATTCCGTTGGTTTCAAGCCTCCTTTCCATGAACTCGTCTTCAGATTTCCTGTTCATTAGACCTTTGATGAAACCGTTAAATACGGGAGTTGAGCATTCAGGGAGTGTACTCGGGTCTGTTAGCCCACCCACGTAAATAAAAAGTAATATAATTTTATTCACATCACCTAAATTTAAAAAAAAACTTAAAAAAGCAAACATGATTTTAACAAAAATGTACCTAACACCTTTATCCAGAAATGGATGTTGCAAAATTGATACCAAATGGTAGTAATATAATAATAGGTACTTCATTAACGTAAATAAAAATAAAAAATGTTAGTCTTTCAAGATGGGTTCATAAAAATATCGATATTCTTCTTTAACAAACTTAATCAAGTCCCGAAGGATTTCCATTTTTTCATCGGAGATTTTTTCGTATTTCTCACGAATTCTCTCAATTTCAATGTCATTTGATGAAGCAGTATTAATTTTATTATTAAGAATATCCGTTTAATCCCACCTCCAAATCTAACTGTTACTATAGTTCATCTTTTTTCTATTGGTTGGGATTTTCAATTTCATCAAACACACGATGTTCGTCTATCTGTTTGAAAAATTGTTGTTGTTCTACAAGCTTTACCATAAATTGACCTCTGGAACACATTTTGTCACAATGTGGTAAAATGTAACACAAGAAATCACGATACAAAACGACACGATGTTTACTCCTCGTCTGATGCAATCTGACGCAGACGACAGCACACTTGCCTCAACTTTCACCTCCTCGATCACTTTCGGTGAATGATACAAATAGACTCAGACAGGAACAGGTTGATTCCATCAATAGAGATCTTGAAGCAATCGTCGAGTGGGGAACCAACAATCTTGTTCAGTTCAACGCCCAAAAAACACAAAGTGCCCCGTTTTCTAAGAAAGTGAATTCCTCAAATCATTCCATCACAATGTCCGGAAATACCCTTGAACCAAGTCCCTCCATCTCGATTTTGGGAGTCACGGTGTCCAATAATATGTCTTGGCATGACCATGTTGCTAACATCGCAAAGTCAGCAAGCCAGAGGCTAGGTTTTCTGTGGAAAGCTAGAAAGTTTTTTACTCCTGATCAACTGTTGACGACGTACAAGGCTTGCTCATTTGGGGTTCAGCACCAAGGCATTCTCTTCGTCTTCTAGATTTCATTCAGAAAAGGGCCATTCGGTTGATTTTGAAAAAATGTAACCTAACACGTAACTAACGAACATGTGTTAGAATCACTACATAAAGAGCGAGAATTGACAAACACCATCAAAATAAGAAAAGTCAAATACTTTGGACATACGAGGGCGGTTTGATAAGTCAGTGACTTTTTGAATAAAACAAATTTTTTTCCGCAAATAAACATTTTATTTTTCTACATAATCACCTTTTAGCTCGATATGTTTAGTCCAGCGTTTTTTTAATTTTTTTATTCCCTCCAAATGATAGGTTTTTTCAAAGCTCTCAAAATACGCGTTTGTTTCGGTAATGACTTCTTCATTCGACTCAAATCTCTTACTGCCCAGCCATTTTTTTAGGTTTGGAAACAGAAAATAGTCGCAGGGGGCTAAATCTGGAGAATATGCTGGATGGGGTAGCAGTTCGTATCCCAATTCGTGGATTTTGGCCATCGTGACTAGACAAGTGTGCACACGTGCATTTTTTTGATGGAACAACACTTTCTTCTTCTTAGCCAAATGCGTCCGTTTTTGCTTCAAATCAACGTCGAATCTGTTCAAAAGCTTTGAATAATATTCGCCGGTGATCGTTTTACCTTTCTTGAGGTAATCGATGACACCGCGTACCGCGTACATCCCAAAAAACTGTGGCCATAACCTTGTTGGCTGACAGACTCTGTTTCTCCTTCTTTGGTCCACGTTCACCCCGAGCAACCCACTGTTTCGATTGTTCCTTGGTCTCTGGCGTGTTGTGATGGATCCATGTTTCATCCACAGTAACAAAACGGCGCAAAAATTCGTCCGGATTACGGCTGAACATCGCTAAACACTCTTTTGAATTGGTCACACGATTGCGCTTATGGTCGAGTGTGAGCAATCGCGGCACCCATCTCGCAGAGAGTTTTTTCATGTCCAAATATTCGTAAACCACTTCTCAACCATTGAAATTGATGGTGCCGAGTCCCCGTAGTATTTATCAAGTCTTTCCTTAGTTTCAGTGATGGATTTTTTACGTAAAAAGTAATGCTTAATCAGCACACGAAATTCACTTTTTTCCATTTTCGTAAAAATTCACGAGGTTGTATGCTTTGAACGACTATCAAACACCAACTGCACGACGTAGCTTGCTCAAAATTAGAAAGTTGCCCACTGATAGATTATAGTTGACGGCAGCACTGTTGCATTTGGAGTAACTGCGCGGGAAATTCAAAAAGTCACTGACTTATCAAACTGCCCTCGTATGATGAGGGGGCATAAATATCACATGTTCCGATTAATTATCCAGGGTAAAATAGAAGGAAAGCGATGGATTGGCAGAAAACAGCTTTCTTGGCTTCGTAATGTTAGACATTGGACGGGTCAAACAGTCGAAGAATTGTTTCATGTAGGCTACCGATCGAGAAGCTTTCCAAAAAATTGTCAACTCATGATAGCCAACGCCTGAACACTTGATGATAGCCAACGTTTGAAAACAAGCATGGCTTACAAAGAAAAGAACTTAAGACCTTCAGTCACTCGTGTCTTCAATTGATTTCGGTCTATTGGACCCAACTCGTCCGTTTGCGTATCTAAGTACTTTTTTAATCTTAATTGAGATTTTGTTCTCACTAACATTTACCGATTAATATAAACACTACTTATAACGCACGCGCATTGGTAAAGATTCAACTATTAAAATATACAGTGACAAAAAAAGCTCGTCGTATTTAAAACGGTGCAAACAAATTGATGTAGAAAATAACTCAATATTTAAAATGAAAATCTATTGCCTTCGGGATCGTCTTTCGTAAAATTTTTAATTTATTTTCACAAGATACATAAATAACTTGTCATACCAATTCATCAGCTGGCCCATTCAAACATCGTAATATTCATTCAAGGTAATAAATAATATAATATAACTAAGCCAATTAAATAGTTATGTTATCCAATAAAACCGTGCACTTTTTCTTTCGTTATTAGTCCACCTACATATCGATGTTTTTTTTTAACTAACTGGCTATTAGGTACTACCATTAGATGAATAATAATCCAGTGCATTCTCAATGGTTTAATTACCAAAATTACCTTGACGTATATTTGACACCTTCTCACGAAACTATTAATTATCGAACCAAGGTTTATAATTTATTCAATGCAATAATTTGAAGATGTCAGTATGAAATTTGATTAAACGTAATTTTGGGTTTAATATTTGTACGATCATTAAATAATTACGAACATTTTTATGAATAGAATGTTAGTTAGCAAGTACATTTAAATAATTTGTTACGTCTTAAATTTAATTATTTATTGATAGTTTTAATTATATTTGTCGAAAAAAGAATTTGTTGAGGTAAAGTGGAAGTAGAAGTATCCTTGCGAAATTGTGTGGGTTGTTCTAGTTATTATTGCATACATAAAGGTATAGCTCATTTCACCAATATACGACGGTATTTGATTAGTCACCGAAGCATCGACTTAACGGGCGCACCGTGTGTTTTGTTTTTTATGTTCTGGTTCCCACAAAAAGGGATATCCTGTAATGCCCAGAGAACATCGTGAGAACCGAGGAAATAAAGGTAGGAATTGGTTAAATTTCTGAAGGTTGTATGCCTCAGGGAACACCTGCCTAGGCAATGTGTTCCAAAGCCTCGCTGTTCGTTGGATAAATGAGTCTTTGAAAAGATTTGTTCTGCAGGTCTCCAAAGTGACCACGAAGGGGTGTCAAGACTGAACTTGACGGGTTAATCTCGAAGGTTTATTGGTACATTAGTAAATTTTCCTAAGATTTAAACCAGAAATTTTTTTGTTTATTATTATGCCTTTGTTGAAAGGTTTTATTTTTATTTTTTGCTTTATTGTGAAGAAAAATCGTTGATGTAGCACTCAATGAGATATTTGGTTAGAAATAGGTACATATTTAATTATGTGAAAAGCGAATGCAACAAAAATAAATTATCGGTACAAATTTAATAAATATGTTTAAGTATGTAGTACTTACGGTATTATCAAGCATCAGATTTTTAGTCATCATAATCGGAATCACTGTCGTCGCTATCCTCATTCGGATTGTAAATGATAACAGGATTAACTGCTTCGATGCGGTTTTCACGAACCCACCATTCCTCTATTACATTTTCATATTTTGTGACACATTTTTCCCAAATTTTAGGAGTGGTAGTATTAAGTGCTCGTTGCCAGGTTTCCAAAACAGCCTTTTTAATGTTACCATTAGATCAATGTGATTGTCTTAATAAGTTTTGTATATTCCCCAAATATACTCAATGGGATTAAATTGGCAATGATAAGGCGGAAGTTTAAGCACACGATGTCCATAATTGAGTATAATTTGACCCACTTTGTAAATTTTTTCTCTTTCGTGCCTTTTAGCTATCGATAATAATTCTGTGGAAATGAAATATTTTCGTTCGTTAACTATTCTTTCATTTTCTGTACCTTTCAGGAGTTTGTTAATTGCTTATTTAAAATTTCCGAATGGTACGGTGCTTTATCTAATACAGTGACAGATGGTTCATGTAACGATGGTAATAGTTTTTGTTTTAAACATTTCACAAACATCTCTGTATTCATATTGTCATGATAATCGGCCGATTTTGATTTTGACGAAAATAAAAGATCCGTTCCATCAACAAAACCATGTTTTCCACCTGCATGCATAATAATGTGTCTTTTACCTTCTCCGTCGGTAAGTTTTATAGACCTAATGTTATCGTCCTGCCAAATTCTTTTTGTTTCACCTTCAGCAAAAATCCAAGTTTCGTCCAGATAAACAAATAAAGAGCATTCTTGTTTTCAGTGAGCATAATTTCTTAAAAGTATCGGTACTATACGATTTTAATGTCGGTACCCACTACAATGATAACCCATAATTACTAATTACTTTTCTATAAACCTAACAAAAAATCTAATACAAATAAATCAACAAGCCAAATTAAAGCTTAATAGCTTTGTTAATTGGTGAAATTTGTTTGGATTACTTTCCTACCTCTCTTATGTGTACAATAAATAGTCATTAAGAACAGATTTGGTTGCACAATTAACCGTGCTAACAAATAAAAATATTGACCCTTAATTTTAAAATAAAAAGTTTCTTATAAAATAAAATTCGTTACCAACGAAATTCGTTTAAAAAATTTTAGGGGTAATTTACTTTCGTACTTCTTAAATGTACAGTTGAATACTTATTATCGAGTTTCTAATAATATACCGACACCACCATTTATTCGTGAAATATACTATATTACACTTTTATTTTGTAAAATTGGTAACAACGGAATTGTAAATAAGCTGGTTATTTGAAAAATATACATCAAACGCCATCTCGTATGAAATTGTTGACTAGCTGCAAATACCCGCTTTGCTGGGATTGATATTGGCGAAAATATCTCGATCAGATCGACATTGTTTTGAAGAAAGGCCAGGTCAAGAGTACCAACAAACGACGAGCATGTATGAGACCACTTATAAAAGTAGAAAAAGCGAAAGAGCCAAGTAAATTTGTCGCACTCAAATGGGCAAACAGCTATTTTTTAACCGCAACAGCGTGCTCCAAGATACTACTGATAACAAAAACAACTCGAGACAATCGTAAGATATATGTGAGGGACCAGCCTTTTGAAAGAGTAAGACAATACAAATACCTAGACACGATCATTAATGAGAACAATGACAGCTCCTAAGAAATACGAATCAGAATAGTACAGGCGAAAAGCACTTTTACAAGAATGAAGAGGCTTTTCTGCTGCAGATATTTAAACCTTGATTTAAAAATACGACTATTAAGATGCTACGTGCTGTCTCTACTATACTATGGGATGGAGGCCTGGACACTGAGGGTAACCGACATGAGGAGACTGGAGGCATTTGAGATGTGGATATACCGGAGAATATTGAGGATCTCATGGGTAGAGAGAATAACCAACGTGGAAGTGATGAGACGTATGCATAAGGAGAGAGAAGTGATTCCGACAATTAAGCGAAGAAAACTGCTGTACATAGGACATGTCATGAGGGGAGAAAAATATCTTCTTCTTCTTCTTCTTGTTTTTCTTAAGACATTTGTCTTGTTTTTCCTCATATATTAGCACTCATAGCAGCCGCAACTGGGATTCTGATGTTCAGCTCTCGTGACACCTCTTGGGCGGTCGTCCTGGTGGTCTGTTACCTTCAGGCTTGTTGTGCTTAGCAGCTCTTACGAGGCGGTTTCCAGGCATTCTGTCCACATGATCCCTCCAAGCTCTCTTTCGGACTCTGGACCATCTTACTACATCTTGAATGCCGCAGGTAGCTCTGATGTCTTCGCTCCTCTGCCTGTCGAGTAAAGTATGTCCTGTTATGGTTCTTAGGGTTCTCATTTCGGCTGCTCTTAAAATTCTCTTTGTTGCTGTTGTTTCTGCCCTCGTTTCAGTAGCGTAGGTCATTACCGGTCTTACGCAGGTCTTATAGATTCTTGTTTTGCTCGCTATAGACATGTGCTTGTTTCTCCATATCACATCTCGTAGGAATCCCGATAGTCTTGCTGCTTTGATTGTTTGCGACTTGACTTCCGACTTAAGATCACGGTTACTGGTTATTTGAGCACCCAAGTATTTAAATGACATAACCTGTGCCACGCTCTTGTTATATAATGCCAGTTTACATCTATTGGGATCTCGTGATATTGTAAGAGATTGTGTTTTTTCTTGCGAGATGATCATGTTATACTGTTGTGCAGTTTGCTCGAATTTAAATAGCATTCTCTGTAAATTGTCCTCGTCTTGCGATATAATGACCGAGAAAAATATCGAATGTTACAAATAATTAAGCAGGGAAAAATCCAAGGCAAGAGATCTATAGGAAGAAGACGAAATTCATGGCTGAAGAACCTTAGGGATTGGTTTGGATGCAGTAATAATGAACTATTTAGAGCTGCGGTCTCAAAAATAAGAATTGCTATGATGATTGCCAACCTTCGTAGCGGAGACGGCACCTAGAGAAGAATCTACTTTAGAACCCTAAGATGGCTACAGAATCCGAAACTACTTCGTTTTGATAAGTAAGACTAAATACATTTATTGCAGTTTTATGTTTGTTAATAATAAAACGTTGGCATCGTAAACATTGATGGTTAAATTTTATTACTTTATGTTCGTACTAATTAAGTCGAATTTACCAGTAATCATTAAATATTTATTAAAGTAAAGTTCAGCAATAAATTAACGGTTTTTAGCACCTACTTAAGTCGTTTATAACAATTAATCCGATCTCAATAAGGAAACGGTAACAGTGATGGATAATGGGAACCAGTTCGACAAATTGCCCGTTGGTAAATTCCCCGCCGAAAAATTCCATTCGTGTTATCGTCATTTTAAATTCGGAATTTGGTGCGTCAAGTAAGCGGCCGCGGCCGTATATAATGCGCTTCTTTGTGCAATTGCTGTAATAATTACGCTTTTATCGAGCATCAAGGTAACTGTCAAGGAAAACGAATCGGGAGGAATGCAAAAGTGAAAGACTAAGATAAAATTATTTTGATAAGTAGCAATCGAAGTAAAATCGCGTATTTTAATTGTGGGTGTTAGGAAATATATTCGTTAGATTACTAATACGATTTTCTTTGTACCGGTTTATTTAATCAACAGGAAGAATATCTTTAAATTATTAGCGCGGGTATAATTTGCTTCTTTTTCTTCTTCAGCCAATTATTGCCCAATGCAGGACATAGGCTTCTTCTAATCTCTTCAATGCGTTCCTGTCTTGAGCTGTTTGCTGCCAATGGGTGCCCGATGTTCTCTTCACATCATCTAGCCATCTTTTTGAAGGTCTACCTATGCTTCTTCTTGTTATTCTGGGTCTCCACTGAATTAACTTTTTTGTCCATCTGCTGTCGTTTTGTCTAGCCACATGTATAATTTTCATCGCTAATTAATTGAAATGGACTCGGGCAGAAACAGGTTGATTTCATCAATAGAGATCTTGAAGAAATCATCGAGTGGAAAACCAACAATCTTGTACAGTTCAACGCCCAGAAAACACAAAAGCGCCACGTTTTCCAAGAAAGTGAATTCCTCAAATCATTTCATACCAATGTCCGAAAATACCCTTGAATCAAATCGCTCCATCTCGATTTTGGGAGTCACGGTGTCTAATAATATGTCTTGGCATGACCATGTTGCTAACATCGCAAAGTCGGCAAGCCAGAGGCTGGGTTTTCTGTGGAAAGCTAGAAAGTTTTTTACTCCTAATTAACTGTTGACGACGTATTGCTCGCGCATTAGGGGTTCAGCGCCAAGGCATTCTCTTCGTCTTCTAAATTCCATTCAGAAAAGGGCCATTCGGTGTTTTCACACAGATACCCTTCACCCTCTAGAACATAGAAGAAGAGTTGCAGACCAGTTATTACTCTACAGATATTTCCATTGCAGATGCTCCAGAGGAATAAAAACTCTTGTACCACCACTGGCCACATTCGGCCGAAGAACTCGGCACGCTGATCAGTCTCACCCATTTACTCTCAAGATTGACACTACAAGGACCAATCTCCATCAAGAATCCTTCTTTTACAGGGCTGCTACGGAATGGAATAAGCTTCCAGAAAACTATGACCTGCAACTTTTCAAAAAAAGGGTCCCAATCATCTCCTTTCCATAATCTCTCCTTCTAATAGTCGCAGTGCCAGCCGTTCGCAGCCCACACGATGGGTTTACCATTTTTGCGAATATTTTCAGTAAAAAAAATATTATTACAAAAAATCACTAGATGGCGTCATTAAAATTTGACCTTTCGTAACATATTTTTCAGTATACCTACCTGAAAACACTATATTTACATGCCTATTTAGCGCTTGCTCTCGTGTCATCAGCTGCCTATCTGCATGTCAAAATAAAATAATATGTTATCGACAGTTCTCTGGAAATCGCAAATTTTTCTGTTTATTTTCTTAGCAACGGGGTAAATAACGCTTGTTTTTGGACAATTTTTTGATATTTTTAATTTTAATATCTTAACAATTTGTGATTTTCAGGTAGATATAATAAATAGTATCGTTCATTACCCGTCCATAAATGCTTTTTCAGTGCTTGCACGACTTTCCGTGTTCGGAAACTTGTCGCGCGCGCACGGAAAAAGCCTATTTTATCGACTACTAATGAAATATACCATTTAATTATACCTACCTGAAAACACTATAATTACATGCCTATTAAGCGCACAGAAAATGGGCTTTTTCTGTACGCCTGCACAATTGGGGAAATAAATAAAAAAAAAGTTGTACCTTTATATAGTTGGAGTCAGAAATAATTTTTCATGTATCACAATTATATATCAGTTATTATTATCTATGTATAAATAAACACACAGAAATCGCCGAGGAGCTAAATATAAAGAACCAAAAAGCCCAGTTGTCAAACTTTTGGCGCACTTTTAATACTGATCTTAATGCAAAAATAATTTTTGCTTGGTATCGTCGCTCTACCCTGCATATATACATACAGAGACCACTACAAAGGTGGTCCAGGTGAAGTGATATAATATTATTTTTGGTTTTCAGTGTTGTATTTGAAAGTAAATTTTTAAAAGAGGACCTTTGAAGGTGATAAAGATTATGTAGTCCCAGAGATTATGTAATAAAATTATAATTTGTACTGACCCATTTTTTAAATAAATACGTAGATATAAATTTCCTATGCAAATTTCATCAAAAAAGTTTCTTCTAAAAGTAAAGAAGAATTGAAAGTATAGGAGGATGTGGGTTAAAAATTAAGTATTTTACAAAATGAATACCTCATTAGAAAAGGGAATGTTTGTAGGCAGGGTAGATTCATAGTTTATCTTGATACGTCACTCATAATATTGTGAAAAAGTATGGAGTGATCAATCTAATGTTTCTTGAATGCTTCCCCAAATAGAGGAAACGGTTTTGTGCCAAATTGTTTGCTATTATCTGCACAAAAAAAGTTTAAAAGTATTTCTTGCCATTTGTTTTTTTTAATTTGACGTTAAAGACTGTTATAAATATCCAAGTACAATTCAGTATTGTTAATCTAATTTAGTATTTCGTATTTAACAAACTATTTTGTTAAAATGCCTCCAACTGAGAGAATTGAAATTTTAATAATAATTGGTTTGGCGATAGGATGCGGATTCAACAAGAGGTATGCACATTGTTTTATAAAATGCACGTAGATCGTGAAAATAACTCTTGTTGACATTATTAAAACGTTTTACAGACGTTTTTTGACGTCAAGGTATTGTATTTTCATCTGTCCTTTATATGCAGTCACTTTCCGTGATTTTTCAAATACCATATTTATATTTAACAGTTTTTGGAAAATTTTTTACCTGAACTGCTATTGGTTCGCAAAAATTTAGAGATGAAATGTTATTAGAAAATTAACCACATATTGGGCAAAAAAAAATAAACGGAAATGTCAGGTTATTACAAATAAACAAAACTCTGGGTTTAAAATATTATTGTTGACAAAAAAATTTTAAAAAATTATTGATTTTAAATCTTTTTAAAGGTAAACAAACTCGTTAAATCAGTAAAGCTTAACAAAAAAATACATAATTAAGTTTACTGCTCTAAAAATATGAAAACATTTTTACGATTAAACCCATTCGGTGGATACCGATAAAAATGAAATTATAAATTTTTTTTCGTTAAATTTTATTGTTAGTACAGCAGATACGGACTACAGGAAACAAATTACTGCCGCCATAAATGGCGAAACAAGCGCGAAACAGGTTTCAATCATTGTTTATGCGTTCAATCATTGCGGGTGCATTTTATAAAATAATTCTTAATAAAATCCTATCAAACATAAACTTTTATTATGAAGACGCGTAGGCAACATATTTTTATAATTTCCTTGACGTTGCTTGCATAAATTTGCACATGCAATATAGCTCATTTCATCAATATACGACGGTATCTGATTAGTCACCGAGGCATCGACTTGACGGGAGCACTGTGTTAAGAGGTACATTAGAAAATTTCCCTAAGATTTAAACCCGAAATATTTTTGTTTATCATTATGCTTTTGTGTCTTTATTTTTTGCTTTATTGTGAACAAAAATCGTTGATGTAGCTTTTGATGAGTTTTTGGTTAGAAATAGGCACATATTTAATTATATTAAAAGGGAATGCAACAAAAATAAATTTTCGGTACGAATTTGATAAATTTGTTTAATCATGTAGTATTATCAAGCATCAGATTTATAGTCATCAGAATCACTGTCGTCGCTATCCTCATTCGGATTGTAAATGATAACAGGATTAACTGCTTCGATGCGGTTTTCACGAATCCATCATTCCTCTTTTAAATTTTCACATTTTGTGACACATTTTTTCAAATTTCAGAAGTGGCAGTATTAAGTGCTCGTTGCCAGGTTTCCAAAACAGCCTTTTTACTGTTACCATTAGATCCAATGTGATTGTCTTAATAAGTTTTGTACATACATAGAGTCACGCCTTTTTCCCATAGGGGTAGGCAGAGACCAATTCCTTCCACTTGCTACGGTTCGTAACACACATCTTTTGCTTCCTCTACTTTCATCAGTGCTCTCATACATGCTCTCCGGTTGTTGGTACTCTTGACCTGGCCTTTCTTCAAAACAATGTTGATCTGATCGAGATATGTTCTCCGAGGTCGACCTCTACCGATTTGCCCATTCACACTCGCCTTATAAATTTGTTTCGTCAATCTTCCTTCATCCATCCTTTCTACGTGTCCAAACCATCTAAGCATTTCTTTATCTATCTTTGTGACCACATCTTTTACACCACAGCGTTTTCTTATCTCACTATTCTTAACTTTATTCAACCGAGTCACTCCGGCTATACTTCTCAGACTACTCATCTCCGCAGCATTAATCCTATTTTCATGCTTCTTCTGCCAAACCCAACATTCACTACCATACATAAGTGTAGGAACCAACACACCTCTATGCACTGCCAGACGTGCCTTTGTTGACACTTTCTGGCTATTTATAAAGCTATGCAGTGCCCCATTCATTTGTTTTCCTGCCAACACCCTTCGCTCAATGTCACTGTCATACTTTCCATCTCTAGTAAATTTTGAACCCAAGTACACAATTTCATTAACTTGTTCCACTCTTTCTCCCTCAATCGAAACCCCACAGTTTGTCATGCTTTCTTCTCTTTCAAAAACCATTACTTTCGTTATGCTCACATTTATTTTTATCCCTTTGATTTTCAGGGAATCATGCATAACATTAACCATTGCCTGCAACTCCTTTTCAGATAACGCTAATATGACTTGATCATCGGCGTAAAGAAGGCATTTGACGATCAAATCATTCATTTTTAATCCATACGCACTCTCTTTCAGATCTTATAAACAATTGTAAACAGCTAGATATATTAGGGTGGGTCAAAAAAATCGATTATTCTTCCCTTTACAAGTGACACGGAAAAATGGGTTGCCAGACACCCCAAAAAAAAAATAAGTTTTGTATATTTCCTAAATATACTCAATGGAATTAAATTGGCAATAATAAGGCGGAACTTTTAGCACACAATGTCTATAACTGAGTATAATTTGATCCACTTTGTAAATTTTTCTTTCGTGCCTTTTAACTATCAATAATAATTTCGGCTTGAAGCAATACTGTGGAAATGAAATATTTTCTTTCGTTAACCATTCTTTTATTTTCTGTACCGTCCAGCAGTTTGTTGGTTGCTTATTTAAAATTTCCGAATGGTACGAAGCATTATCTAATACAATGAGAGATGGTTCATGTAAGAATGGTAATAGTTTATCTTTTAACATTTCACAAACATCTCTGTATCCATATTGTCATGATAATCGGCCGATTTTGATTTTGACGAAAATAAAAGATCCGCCCCATCAATAAAATCATGCTTCCCACCTGCATGAACAATAATAAGTCATTTTCCTTTACCGTCGGTTTAGAATTTATATTATCGTTCTGCCAAATTATTTTTGTTCTACCTTTAGCAAAAATCCAAGTTTAGTCCAGATAAACAAATAAAGAGTGTTTACAGTGAGTATAATTTCTTAAAAATTCAATTCTCATGTGCACGACTTTAGCATTTTCACAAAAAGCCTTTCGTTCGTCCTCATTTTTAAACTTAAACCCTATATGTTTCAAAATTCATCAAGGACTCGTTCTAGAAATTTTAAATACATCTTTTTCTTTTACTTTTTCTAATAAAAAATCTAAAGAGACCTGTTCTTTTTTTTCACGCATTTTGTGCGCAATGTTTCGGATTTCAAATTTGTAAGCTTCGGGAAAGTCAACAGTCTGCGGGCTTTTTATTTTTCAACTTTTTGTTCACTATTTCCATCTTTTCCTGGTACCCAGCCAAGTTACAATCAATGTCCTTTGCCAGATTTTCTATTTACAGTTGGCATTTAATTACCAGCTTCGAGCTATTTTGGAACTCGGTTGTGCTTTGCCAGGTTTCTCAGTTACATTTAGCATTTGGCATTCTTTTACCAGCTTCGAGTTATTTTGGCAGCTTCCAGTCGCCTGGAGTGCCGCTTGGCTATCTGAGAGAATTCAGATTTACACTATTATCAAAAAAAGCACACAGCAGAGAATGATTTACTTGAGAGATGGTTAAACAATTAAGCAACAATTCAAGATGCGTACAACATAACACTCATGTAAGAATTACACCACCCTGTAGAAGGTGGGTACTAGAAACAAGCAGTATCTATTACTCAGTTGTAAAGAACTGTTATCGTCAACCGTCAAGTCCGCACACGAAATAGATAAAGCAACATTTATTTTTGTTGCTTCCCGTGAAGATTATTTTCTTTCTATGTAGGTGTTACTTCTTTAAAGACAGCCACACCATTTCTCACTGGATTTTTATTTCATCGAACCCCCAAGAGATACGCCGCGTCGACCAACTACTATCAATAGCTTAATCTTTTACGGTATTTTTGTTTTGTAATAAACAAAAAATAACAACAACAAATTTTAAATGAATAGAATTTTTTATCTATTAAAAGTTAATTGGATTTAGTTTGTGGGTTATTACACCCAGATTAAAATGCCTAGCAGAATACAAAGGTATTTCATCAGCAGGTTGTTCCAGGGCCGTAACTAGGTAGGCAGAGCAGGCCCATGTCTATGGGCCACAAGGTGCGCAAAAATGTGAATTCTGAATCATCTTAAATATTAAAAATTAGATAAGAATAGTGAGTAAATGCCGATTCTGGAATTATAAAGATCGCCACCAGGCTCAGTCATGTTTATTAGATAAAATTGCGAACACGTTAAAGGCTTGTTGGAAGAAATCAAGAATAATAGAGATTATTTTTTAAAAAAATACGAAAAAAATGCTTTGCAGATTTGCCAACACTGCAATATTTCAACTTAATACTCGAAAGTTCAAAGGAGAAACATTAAAAAAATGAAAGGTGAGCTTGCTGATAATTTATATTTAGACCCAGAAAGAAAACAAAAACAAGTCATCAATTTAATAACAACGTAATTAAGTAACAGTAAAGATTTATATGAGACTAGCAGAACCCGGCAGACGTTGTCCTGCCCGAACGTTAGCTTGCCTGCTTTGGGAATATCACTATCATACTCAGCGACCCCGAAAACTATGAATTCGACACTAAATCGGATTTTCTAGTAAATTTTTTATTTCATCCCCTTCCCATCCCATTTGTATGGGTGCTAACATAATTGGGAAGGTTACTATCATAGTCAGCGACGTCAAAAACTATGAATTCGACACTTATAATATCAGCCGTTTTTTAAAGTTTTTATATTTCATCGCTTCTCACCCCTTTAGTATAGGTGCTAACAACATTGGAAATGTTTCTATTAAACTCAGCGATTTTAAAAATTATAAACTTGACACTAATATCGGCAATTTTTAATAGATTTTATATTTCCACACCCTTTCACCTTTGGGAATATCAATATCAAACTCAGAACCACGAAAACTATGAATTTAACACTAATATCTATTATTTACCATTAACACCGCAGCAATTTCTTTTAGGAGTGCGATTTTGTAAAATCCGTTCTTATCTGGTCTTAATTACAATAGAAAGGTTGCTACCAAATTTCAAGTCTGTAGGAGCTGTGCTCACATAAGAATCGATAACACCGCGTCCGACAAAATCAAAATCCTGAGAGGCGTTCGTCAAGGATGTATTTTATCACCACTGTTATTCAATTTGTATTCCGACAGGATATTTTAAGAGGCGTTGGATGAATCTGTCAATGGGATTAATATCAACAATCTGAGGTATGCGGATGATACGGTTCTTGTTGCCGACTCCCTGGAAGGACTGCAGGAACTGGTAAGCCGTGTGACAGCTGCAGGCTCAGAGGCTGGACGTGGACGGACACCTGGCAATTAACGGTCAACGAATTGAGCGAGTAAAAACTTTTAAATATCTTGGGTGTCAACTAAATGAGAAGTGGGACGGCATGCAGGAGGTTCGTGCCAGAATAGACCAAGCTCGTGTTTCGTTCCTGATGATGCGTAAGGTACTTTGCAGCAGAAATTTAAGCTTGCCTCTGCGCGTCCGAGTGCTTCGCTGTCACGTGTTCGGCATACTGTTTTATGAAATGGAAGCTTGGAGATTGACAGATGCGATGTGCAAAAAATTGGAGGCCTTTGAAATGTGGACGTACAGAAGGCTATTAAGAATCTCCTGGGTAGAAAGAGTGCGTAACACCGAGGTACTTCAACTCCTCGACAAGCAGCTGGAAGTTCTGTTTATACTAAAAAAGCGAAAACTGGAGTATTTTGGTCACATCTTAAGGTATGACTAGTATTAACTTTTAAAGCTTATTATAGAAGGGAAGATCGAAGGACGAAGAGGCCCGGGTAGAAGAAAGATATCCTGGCTAAAAAACTTAAGACAATGGTATGGAGTGAGCACTACTACATTGTTCCGCCGAGCTGTAGACAAGGTTCAGATAGCGCTGATGATTGCCAACGTCCGAGGAGGACAGGGCACCTAAAGAACAAGAAGGAGCTGTAGTTAAAATTTTGTTATTATTAACGCCCCCAAAATTCCCTTTGGGGTGGAATTTCGTAAAATTCTTTCTTTGCTGACCACTACTCGGCGAAAAAAATATTTCTACCAAATTTCAAGTCTCTAAACCTCCCCTTAATTTAAAATTCCTCCTTTTTTTTGTTTTTCTACATGTACGCAAAATGAAAAGTTATTTGAACTGGTTGGTTTTAAAATGAAACCACTGTATTTATTACATTTCGCAACACAAAAAGTCAGAAAACGTTGTTTTGTAAAATTATCTTTCCATTCAAATATTAGCAAATAGTTTATTTAAGTATTTTTTTTCCTTTTGTTATTTTATTTTTGTGTTTTTTTTAGTCTTACGATACATATAACTGCTTATTTTAAAGTAAGCTTATTAACTAACAAATAAAAATGTTTGTTTTTTAAAGCCAAAAAATGTTAATAAACTTATAATTTATTAAATTCTTCCTCTTAAAGTGCCATGCAGTCGTCCATATTCTATAGATGTATCTGTTATTTGCAGCGTCTCTAAGTGATCCAAAGTCTTTAATTCCCTGTCCAATGCCGGATGTTGCGCAACCAAGATAATTTCTTACCAATACCTCTTACAAAGATAGATAAAGGAATGCTTAGATGGTTTGGACACGTAGAAAGGATGGATGAAGGAAGATTGACGAAATTTATAAGGCGAGTGTGAATGGGCAAATCGGTAGAGGTCGACCTCGGAGAACATATCTCGATCAGATCAACATTGTTTTGAAGAAAGGCCAGGTCAAAAGTACCAACAACCGAAGAGCATGTATGAGAGCACTGATGAAAGTAGAGGAAGCAAAAGATGTGTGTACGAACCGTAGCAAGTGGAAGGAAGTGGTCTCTGCCTACCCCTATGGGAAAAAGGCGTGACTTTATGTATGTATGTACCTCTTTTGCCTTCAATTTTCCCTTCTAATATTAGCCGTGGAAAATAACCCCCTCTTATTATGAGTCCAAAATATGCGATTTACTTTTTTCTAGCTCTCCTAATGACTTTTTCGTTTCTGACTATCTCAACCCATTATATGAAAAAGAGTGGAACAAGTAAATGAGTTTGTATACTTGGGTTTAAAGTTAACGAGAGATAAAAAGTGTGACAGTAAGATAAAGCGAAGAGTGTTGGCAAAAAAAATGAATGGGGCACTGTATAGCTTTATAAACATTCAGAAAGTGTCAAAAAAGGCACGTATGGCTGTGCATAGGGGTGTGTTGGTTCCTACACTATGTATGGTAGTGAATGTTGGGTTTTGCAGAAGAAGCATGAAAATAGGATTAATGCTGCGGAGATGAGTAGCCTAAGAAGTATAGCCGAAGTGACTCGGTTGGATAAAGTAAAAAATAGTAAGATAAGAGAACGCTGTGGTGTAAAAGAAGATGTGGTTACAAAGATAGATAAATTAATGCTTAGATGATTTGGACACGAAGAAAGGATGGATGAAGGAAGATTGACGAAACAAATTTACAATGCGAGTGTGAATGGACAAGTCGGTAGATGTCGACCTCGGCGAACATAACTCGATCAGATCAACATTGTTTTGAAGGCCAGGTTAAAAGTACCAACAAGCGACGAGCATTCATGAGAGCACTGATGAAAGTAGAGGAAGAAAAATATGTGTGTAAGAACCGTAGCAAGTGAAAGGAAGTGGTCTCTGCCAACCCCTACCGGAAAAAGGCGTGACTATATGCACGTATGTATTTTAACATTCGACGAAGGGTCCACATTTCAAATGCTTCGAGCTTGTTAATTGACGAAGCCTTCATAATCCTCGCTTCCATGACATATAGAAGAACCGGCCACACATAAAAGTTGGTCATCTTGACCTCAATTTAATGTCTAGTCGGTGGTCAACTAAAAACTTACGTAGACGTAAAAATGTGGCTCTCGCTTGTTCTATACGGTACCTAATCTTCACCGCCCGCTCCCACTTATCATTCAAATAGCAGCCTAGTTATTTGAATTTCCGTACTTGTTCTATGTGGTTAATACCATTGATGGTTAATCTGAAATTCAAATAAATAAATTAGTAAATTTTGTGTATTCTGTAAAAAAATGTGAATACAGCTTCCTTTCCTTAGCAACGTGTTCTCTAGAGAGTGCTTATAGTATGATATTACTTAATTACGGTCCTGGGCTGTTTAACTATATTTTTTAAGCCTTTAATGATTATTTCGACAATGGTGCGAATATATATATATATATATATATATACATATATATTCGTATGGCATTTGTAAAGAGTATAAACTGTTATTACCTAGGTAAACGTCAAACATGAAATTAATAAATAAACATAAATAAAATATGTATGTAAAGATAAAGACGAAATACTAAAACATTATTCACAAACAGCAGATTAAAGTTGATGGTTTAGCCTGGCCATCCATTCGAGAGCTCTATGATCAGCCATATGTAGGTGGCTAAAAGGAAAGTCGGCCTTCGTTAAAGGACATTCAGCTGCGATGTGGAATGGAGTGTATGCTTGGTGTCCGCAATCGCAACTAGGGCTATCGTTTATTCCCCATTTGTGCGTCCAGAAACGAGTCCTGCCGTGGTTGGTTCTAAACCGGTTAAGAGTTGACCACGTTTTCCTCGGCAGGTTAAACCCAGGTGGACAAAGTGCTGGATCATTTATGATCTGGTGTATATCGGGGTTCGTTTCTGACCATTCATCTCGCCAGCGGTCCTTAGCACGGAAGTTGTTATCTAGGAGCTGTCCTCCCAGGAGCCAAGCGGGGTCTCTAGATTTAAGGCGATTTCTGTGACGCGCGCAGTCCTCGTGGATGGGTAACCGTTGGTTGTTCCTGCATTTTTTCCACTCTCTGGTCAGTGCCGCTTTTCTTCTTAAGTGAGGGGGAGTGATGTTGGATAACACTGGAAGCCATTGAACGGGTGTGCTTCTAATAGTGCCTGTTATGGTTCTCATTGCACTATTAAGACGGGTGTCAACAAGGTGGGTGTGACTGCTGTTTATCCACACCGGGCAGCAATACTCTGCCACTGAATATGTCAGGGCCAGTGCAGTAGTTTTTAAAACTCCGGCATTTGCTCCCCAGCCGCTTCCTGCGATCTTATGCAATATGTTGTTCCGGGTGTTAAGCTTTGCGGCAGTTTTTGTGAGGTGTTGCTTATATGTTAGGGACCGATCGAGGGTGACGCCCAGGTATTTTGGCAATGCATTGTACTTCAGCAACTTATCCCTGAACCATGAATCATCCGCTTTAGTTATTTTGGTCAATTAAAAAAATAAGTGCAGATACAATTATCTATTTATTGAAAGTCATTAAATATGTATTGTTTACTTTAAATTGACATGGAAGCGTGTACGGATCTGTTGCGAAAACGTCATTTTTATTGAATCAGATACCAGATAAACTATTAATTTTATTTAATAAACAGTCTATGTGGGCTTAAATTTGCATAAACTTCTGAGTGAGATTTATACTATATACTTCATATTATACATCAACCTAATGATGTATATTTTTTTAAAAAAATATTAGTTCAACTTTGCCACGTCCTTTTTTTTTGGTTCTCTAAAGAGTACTCTGCTAGTGGTCTCTCTACTGGCAAATTATGCCCGAGCTCAGCCGTAGAGGGTAGAAGAAAAAAAATCTAAAAGTGAGCCGCGCCACCGACTTAAGACGGTACAAGCCGGAAACCCCTAGGTCTTGTAGGCACCAGCCTAAAAAATTTTGTATTTTCGTAAAGTGATTTAAACGAATTTAATACACTTTCTTAAAATAATATTTAAATTAATTATAACAATCTTCCAGACAGTAATAAAAACCTAATGAGGTACAAAAGAGAATTAAAATAAAAAAAAACAACAAAAAGAAAATGTTCACAATATTTAAAATTTCGAAAATAATTGGTTTTATATAAAATTCCTGATAGCAAAAGATTAACACAAAAAAATAAATACAGAATAAATGGACTTGCAACAAAAATAATATTTTAAAACCCTCACAATAACCACATAAATTATATTCGGTAATATATAAATGCAGATTCAACTTGGAGCCGGTACAAATTTAACGAAAAATAATTTGGTTACTTTTAAACTATTGAAAACTCCATTGGGACGTCACTGGAAGCAGGTACAAATTTAATGAAAATAACTTGTTACTTTTAAATTATTGAAAACACTTAGATCAAGCACATAATAACTGATAAGTTGATAAAATTAAATTCAATACCATGTAACCAATTGAAAACTTCACTGAGACGTCACGGTAACATCGATGATCAAAGAACCGAAACACCAAGTAGTATTATCAGAATAATTTCTGCTAAAAACACCAGGCAAGTCTTTAACACTGAAATTTATCGTCGATGTGGATGGAACGGCACGTGGTACTTCACGATGGCTTCACTTCATCAAATCCCACACGTGGTGATCTTAACTCGACCCCAATAACCAAAAATATCCACCACATAGGCACGACAGAATGGTCAAGTTAAGAATTAAATGGTTTATCTTCCTAATCCAATTAAGATGGCCCCAAATACAGCCAGATATGAAAGAAAAACCGTAGAAGTTCCGCTCACGTGTTAATATCAAATCGTTCCAAAAACTCTCAAGCGACTTCCACCACTGACACCAAAACGAATCCTCACTCCTCGCTCCCAGACCGGATATCAGAAAATCACCCGGGACACGCGTCAGCCAACCTTTTCACGTCTAAGTTCCTAGTTCATAATCGCGTTCGTCCGCATTAATTGCCAGCCCAAGCAAACCAACAATAATATATCTGACAACACACGACAATCGAGGCCAATAATCAAGGCGAAGTCTAATAACACCTAATCTCCATCGATTAGCAAAAATGTCACAGCTATTAATAATCGAATTCTATTACTACTAGGTAGGCAACATTATATACAACGGACCAAATACAGTATGCAAAGCTAATTACGAACGCCAGACTATCATAATAATGAAACGGCAGATGGGAAAAAAAATAGGCACGTGACAACTTACCCAATAAATTTTTAATTTAAAATTTAAATAAACTCGTATTTTATTAAAAGTAACGCTTTAAATTATTTTTAGTTTAAAATTATTTAATAAACGCCTACAATAACAATCATTCAATAAATAATATTCATTGTGACAATAGATAAAACAGACAAAATTTATTAATGTACCTATGTTTTAGATTGACAAATTGTGATATTATGTTAACCGGTGAGGCTCCGTGAATTTTTAGCAGTTTTAAGCAGATAGCCTAGAGAGTAAATAGTTAATTATTAAAATATACAGGGTGCAGCTTTCAAAGTTTATTAAAGGGAAAGATCCCGAAATATATTAATGGGTTACGATTCGCACTGTAAATTGTTAGAGTCCATAGCTTTGCCACGTCTTTTAGTTTTTTAAAGAGTACTCTGCCAGTGGTCTCTCTACTGGCAAATTATGCCCGAGCTCAGCCGTAGAGGGTAGAAGAAAAAAAAATATAAAAGTGAGCCGCGCCACCGACTTAGACGGTACAAGCCGGAAACCCCTAGGTCTAGTAGGCACTAGCAGAGCCACACGATAAACAACAAACAATTATGGTGAACTAGATAAATAAAACTATATTTACAATTCCTGCAATATATTAATTAAGTAAAAATGATGTTCTGATTTTTTACAACAAATTCTGTATTTTTGTAAAGTGGATTAAACGAATTTAATACACTTTTCTTAAAAAAATATTTAAATTAATTATAACAATCTTTCAGACAATAATAAAAAAACCTAATGATGTACAAAAGAGAATTAAAAAACAACAAAAAAAAATGTTCACAATATTAAAAATTTCAAGAATAATTGGTTTTATATAGAATTCCTGATAGCAAAAGATTAACACAAAAAAAAATACAAAGTAAATGGACTTGCAACAAAAATAATAATAAACCCTCACAATAACCACATAAATTATATTCAGTAATGTATAAATTCAGATTCAACTTGGAGCAGGTACAAATTTAATGAAAAAATTTGTTAATTTTAAACTATTGAAAACACTTAGATCAAGCACATAATAACTGATAAGTTGATAAAATTAAACTCCATACTATGTAACCAATTAAAACAGTGGCGTCTTAATGAAGTATTAAGACGCCACTGTTACATCGATGATCCAAGAACAGAAACACCAAGTAGTATTATTAAAGATTTACACTGTTAAAACACTCGAGCTTATTTCAAAAATAATTCTTTTTACGATGGCTGTCCTTCAAAATAGCAATATTGTAGGATATTTACAAATAATTATGAATAAACGTTTTTACTTGGACACAAAGAACTATTGAGAATATTACTTTAATCAAAGTTCAGACTCGGCATATTATCCAATGCGATAAATAGTTTTCAACAGTGTACCATATTAATAAATTAAAACCAAACTTAATCGCGGTGTCAAAAATAAGTCACGTCGTTTAAATATACTAAAATAAATCACTTGTAACCTTTGGATATACGAATTCACGAATCCTGTGGCCTACTCCTGGCCGGTTTGAATTATGGAACTGTACCTGCTACTTAACAATGGCTTCACTCCATCAGATCCCGCACGCGGTCATTTTAACTCGACCCCAATAACCAAAATATCCACCACGAAGGCACGACAGAATGGTCAAGTTAAAAATTAAATGGTTCTTCTTCAAAATCCAATTAAGATGGCCCAAATACAGCCAGATATGAAAGAAAGAACCGTAGAAGTTCTGCTTACGTGTTAATATCAAATCGTTCCAAAAACTCTCACCCGACTTCCACCACTGACACCAAACGACTCTCCTCCACTCCTCACTCCCAGGCCGGATATCAGAAAAATGATACGGAACCCACGTCAGCCAACCTTTGCAAATCTATGTTCCCAGCTCATAATCGCGCTAGTCCGTGTTGATAGCCAGCCCATCCACACAGAGAAGCAAACCAAATAATAATATAGCTGACAACACACGACAATCGAGGCCAAAAATCAAGGCGAAATCTAATACAAAGACTTCCACTCCAATTAACAAACACGTCACAGCCATTAATAATTAAATCCTATCCCTACTAGATATGCAACACTATTTACAGCGAACAAAATACGGCATGCAAAACTATTTACGAACATCAGACTATCAGAGACACAATTAATAATGAAACGGTAGATGGGAAAAAATAGGCACGTGACAGCTTCGTTAAAAATTTTACTCTTCAACAGTGATAGCAGTTCATTGAATTTAGTATAACTTCAAAGTATCTCTTCCTCGGTATTTCTCTAGTTTTCTTTCCTAATATTTTGCCTTAAAATGTGTCATTGATTGAAGTCATTGTGTCGGAATGTGACCTATTAACTTGATTTTTCTTGTTGTTATTAATTTTATTAATTGCCTTCTTGAATTTCTCTCAGCACTATCTCTTTACTCTTTCTCTCTATTCATCGTGTCTCGGTCATTTTTCTCCACATCTTTATTTCAGCTGCACAACTTGTAGATTGTAGGGGGGGGGTGTCGTGAAGGCTATGCAGCCTCTCAAGCACCTCGACCTATCAGATCTTTTGTCTTTGTCCTGGCCCTTTATGCCAGTGAGATTTCATTTCATCTGTTTCCGAGCGTCGAACCTCTTTTTTCAAGTGGGCGTTGGAAAGTCCACAGTTTACAGTCCAAACCAGCTAAGACTCATAAGTGTATAACTTTAGAGCTTTTAGTGCTGCTTGGATATCTGGTAAAATATAGATTTCTGCACTTCGGGTGTTCCTTTCGATGCATTCCTGGGCACATATCTATATGGCATGTAATTCTGCTTGAAAGATGGTTGAAGAGTTACCAAGGGGTTTTGAGAGCCTAAAATTTGGCCCTATAACGCCCACTTCAACCCTTTCATCCATCTTGGATTCATCGGTGTACCACACTAAAGCATCCCTTCCTAGTTGAGGTCCGTTCTCTGTGCAAACTTGGTGGTTGTTTATGACCACTTCAAACTGCATTTCAAAGTCGTACCTAACTGGCATAATATCTGTTGGCTTGGATATGGATTCTAGGAATATATTTTTTAAAATTTTTAGATGTCCAATCCAATTTCCTGCTTTACGATTTATTGTCTGGCTCAGTCTGAAGAAACTGATCGCTGCTTCTTTTATTACACATAAGTGCAATGGTGGAAGGTTGACCATTACCTCTACGACTGCAGTATGGTACGTGAATGTTGCCGCAGTGATTCCCAGACAAGCTAGCCGCTGCACTTTCTGCAGCTTGACTTGTGCCGAAATTTGTTGCATTTTTGGCCACCATATCAATGAGACATAGGTGACCATGGGTTTAATGATCGTTTGGTATGACCAGTAAATCATTTTTGGTTTCAGACCCCATGTCTTGCCAAAGACTCTGCGGCATATCCAGCTTGCCGCTATAGCTCTGAAAAGAATGTGGTTGAGTTGGCTGTTTCATGTCAATTTTTGGTCGATTATTACTGCTTTCGAAAAAGTAAGCTGTATTTCATTTAGAGTTGGGGCTTTAAGTTCGTAATTTCGCCTATTGGTGTGCTGCACAACTTACTTAACAACTTACCATATTTGACGTTCTCGCTAATTTAAACCGTTGTTAAAACTTATAAAATTTATTAAAAATTCACAATATTGACTCACAGGAAAACATCCAAATAATGAGTCATACGTGGAGGGTCATGGAGTTCGTTTTCGTCGCACTTTTGGCATCCGTACAGGGTAGCAGTATTCGTTCCTGTTTGTATTATATGCAAAGATTAAAACCGAATACCACCTACAGTTGAATTCTTACGGCGAAGACGCGTACAACAAAGCGTGTTCATTCCTGTATAGGTGCTGTTGACAATATATTATCACGCCGTTTTGTGTTTATTTCCCTTTGGATTAATTAAAAATAAATAAAGATCTATTAATCAATAAAATTCGTGCTTATCTAATGTGTGATAACTATTATTACAATCAACAAATTAAAAAAAATGTCTGTGAAGAAATATCTAGCAAAATGAAATGAAATAATAATGCATTGTATGCAATATGTACTTACTTTAAAGTCAATGCCAATTTTTCTTTTACACCTATACCTTTTTGAAATGTCTTATCTTGTTTATGAATGTCCAGAATTTTCAACAAATCATAAAATTTTGCACTAGACATTCGGAAGTACTTAAAAAAATTTTGCTCGTCTTCTAAAAGATCTGGTAATAGATGATGAAATTCCAAAAATTCTTTTCAGGTTAATTTCATTGATCAATTTGCACATTTTATTGTTTTCTCTCTAAATTATTTTTTCTTCCAAAACTACACACAGCGCCACAAATTTTTCGTATGAACTGTCTATTATTATTATTTCTCTGGAGCATCTGCCATGGAAATATCTGTAGAGCAATGACTGGTCTGCAACTCTTCTTCTATGTTCTAGAGGGTGAAGGGTATCTGTGAGAGTTGAGCTGTTTATCAAACGAATGGCTCTTTTCTGAATGGAATCTAGAAGACGAAAAGAATGCCTTGGTGCTGAACCCCAAATGTGCGAGCAATACTCCAGTAGAGGTCGGATTTGAGCCCTGTACGTCGTCAACAGTTGATCAGGAGTAAAAAACTTTCTAGCTTTCCACAGAAAACCTAGCCTCTGGCTTGCCGACTTTGCGATGTTAGCAACATGGTCATGCCAAGACATATTATTGGACATCGTGACTCCCAAAATCGAGATGGAGGGACTTGGTTCAAGGGTATTTCCGGACATTGTGATGGGATGATTTGAGGAATTCACTTTCTTGGAAAACGTGGCACTTTGTGTTTTTTGGGCGTTGAACTAAACAAGATTGTTGGTTTCCCACTCGACGATTGCTTCAAGATCTCTATTAATGGAATCAACCTGTTCCTGCCTGAGTCTATTTGTATCATTCACCGAAAGTGATCGATAGGATGTAAAAGTTGAGACAAGTGTGCTATCGTCTGCGAAACTGTAAATGGGGTTCGTGGTGGTTTTCAAGAGGTCGTTGATGTGTAAAAGAAATAAGGTGGGGGACAGAATGGAACCCTGAGTGACCCTGGCATTAGTTTTAAACGCATCAGAAGAAATACCGTCAACTGCCACATGTAAGGAGCGATCTTGCATTAAGCTCAAGAGCCATTGGCGCAGTTTGGTTGGGAGACCGTAAACAGATAATTTACTTAACAATGCCTGGTGTCAAAGGCTTTAGATATATCCAAGGCTATTGCACGAGATTCACCAAACTTTTTAATAGTGTTTGTCCAGAGCTGAGTGACATAAGCCAGCAAATCTCCAGTAGATCTCCAGTACTTAGCAGAAGATCGAAATGCTTTAGCCAGAGTGATAGCCAACGTTCGGGAGACCGGATTAGGGCACATGAAAGAAGAAGATAAGTCTTCCTAAAAAGTTAAACATTAGAGAAAAGTTACAACTGGAAGTTTTGTATAAAAATATACGACGTAGTTGTAACAGAATAAAAATATCTGGTATACAGGAGAAACTGTACAATATACTTTAAAAAATTATCAATTAGTCCTTTTCTAAACAAATGCACATACAAAGTGCGTTTTTGTAATTAGTAAATTACATAACATACATTCCCTCATTCCATCACATTAATTATATGATATTTAATTTATCAGTTTTATTTAATCAAACTTTGTTAACAAATCTTTAACAAACTTCTGGACTGAACTTCCGAACGACTACTCCGTTATAAAAGCCAAAGCGCTTAGAATTCTGTTGCCTTTTCCAACGTCCTACCTTTGTGAAACTGGATTTTCTGCACTTGCTGTCGTGAAATCTAAATACAGAAATAAACTTCAAGTAGAAAATGAACTCAGAGTGGCCATCTCTAACATAGAACCAAATTTAGAGAATTTGTGCGCCTTAAAACAATCTCATGTTAGCCATTAGTCCTTAGAATGTTTCTTTGTCATCATTAAGTAAGTAAAATTTCAATAAAGATTTTTTAAAAATCTATCTGTAGCATTTTATCATTACCATTTTATTTTTAATCTGTACTGCGCCCCCCCCAATCATGTAAACGCGCCCCCCTTAGGGGGCGCGCCACACAGTTTGAGAAACGCTGTTTTAAGGCGTAAAACACGAGTCTGAAAACCAAACGATGCGGAAATCAATAGTTTTCGAGATATTCTCAAAAAAAATCATTATTTTCCTGTTATTTAGCAACACTTATTCAGTGGTATTATCCTTCTTTCGTTGTTGTTTGAAGAACTATATACCTTTTTGATCTATTTTATAGTAGTATTACATAAGAAATCCCCTCAAATTTAATCCAATCGAGATATCAAGGAGTCACGAAGCACCGAGTATATTTTAATTTTCCTTTAGATTACTTAGCTGTTAATAGTTTGAACATTAACATTAAAATTTAAAATACATTACATTTTATTTGTACAATTAATATTAATGATAATTATTAAAGTTTTTTTTTCATGTTATATAGTTAGGTAAAATTATTTAAAAAAATTTTTTTAGTACTTTAATTTGATAAAATAATTTAGTTTAACGGGTATTAGTAAAACTATTCGATACACAATTAGCAACTCTTGAGTTGGAATAATTTAGTTAAATAAAAAACTAAATATTACCCAAAAGATTTATTCTCATTTTGAACAAACAGCACGCCATTGATTACAAGCGTGGCCATAAGTCGACAATCATGTTACAGCGTTGCCAGCACGAGGACAGGACAAATAGAATCGATTGGTATTATTTTTAAATGGCATTGGGGGTCGACTAAGATGTATTTTGAAAGCTCTGACATTTCTTCTTACGGTAGTTTTTAAATTTTACATTTTCTTCCAATACTTAAAAAAAAAACATGTTAAAATTATATATTATAGATTTTAGTTTTCAGATGTCTCCACAAAAAAAAATCGAGGGGCGATAAATCTGGCGATCGTGGAGGCCATTCAATGCTGCCTTTGCTCCCAATCCAATGCCGTGAAAAATGTTGTTCTAAATACTGACGATCCATCGCCGCATAATGCGGAGGAACACCATTCTGTTGAAAATAAAAATGATCTTAGTCATACTGTAGATTATTTTTAAATACATATCAGTCAAGGCAGGGTCAATAGCGTCTTCCAGTAATTGCAAATACATTTCTCCAGTCGAATTGCCTGGTAGAAAAAAAGGAACCACCAATCGGTCACCGCAAATGTCAGCCCATACATTCAATTTCTCCGGTTGCTGTGTATGCACCTCGTGAAAAACTCTTGGGTTTGAATCGGACCATTAGCGGCAATTGTGGCGATTTACCGTCCCGTGCAAAAAAATACTAGGGTACTAGGTACTAAATTTATACCATTGACGTACTAAACTCGAATGAACGACATTTTTACCGTTCGTGATTGTTTGCAGATAAATTTCACATATAAAATCTAATTTCTCAATAAGTAATGGGCGGAATTTTTAAATTTAGAGACTATTGCATAGAGAATTATAAGAGCTTCTAAAAGACGTCTTATTTGACCCCCAATGCCATTTAAAACTTCTGGGGTAATTCTTACCCTCGCTTGGGGTTGAAAGAAGTGGACTCAAAAATACCGGAAAAGAGTGTCTTCCTTTAATCAAAAATAAAAGGGTCTAAGTGTTTTTCTAAAATGTTGACGTGGTTTCTGCAAATGGCTCTGTTTCGTTTTCGATTGGCCACTCTGTTTTTCTAAAGTTATGTTGCCAATTTGTTAAGCAAAAATTGTTCTAAAATCGTTCCACAATAAGTCATATGGTTGGAGTGATTTCGAAAACCAATTTCTGGTGCTCAAAAATAATTTTAAAAAAAGCCTGTATATTTTAGCATACTTGCGATTTAATTAAGTATTTTCTTTGAACATTAACTTTGTGCTAACCAAACATACCAAGCAAAGAACTAACGAGGCGTACCTACCGTCAAAAAAATTACAACAAACTTTGTAAATAAAATGTTATTAAACGCTATTTGATCACCACAATATTGGTTAACTTTTGATAATTGTTTTAATATGCATTTAATTAAAAATTGGTACCTAATTGGATGGCATTGTCGTTTAAATTTTAAGGAAAGAATTTTTTCTGGTTAAATCGTAAACTATAGCAGATACAATTATCTAATGTGTGACTAATTATGTTTTGGAACAATTGCAGATTTGCAATTTTTTTACTCCAGTGATTGCAAAATAAAATAATTTGGGTGTCAAAGAATGCAACTTTTATTATTTTGCAAAAAAAAGTTTTTAGTTATTTAAACAAACAACCACCAAACGACGTTTCTATAGCTGACTATTTAAATAAAACTAAACATTAAAACGGCATTAAAACAGTAACTGTTTGGGAGTGATAAAAGTAGTTTTTTACACTAAACATATCTTCTGTATACAGGGTGGCCAACCGAAAACGAAACAGAGCCATTTGCAGAAACCTCGTCAACATTTTAAAAAAACGCTCAGACCCGTCGATTTTTGATTAAAGAAATTATACAAGAAAAATCCAGGGCAAGAGAAGTAAAGGAAGGAGAAGAATATCACGGCTGCGCAATTTGAGAAAAGGGTATGGATGCACATCAAACGAACTGTTTGGAGCTGCCGCCTCCAAGGTCAGAATAGCTATGATGATTGCCAACCTCCGCAGCGGAGAAGGCACGTGAAGAAGATGGCAAGTGACGCTATTTTGTTGGAACCAAATTTCGTCGAGACTACGGGCTTCAATTTTAGGAATCAGATAGTCTACTATCATAGCGCGATAACGGTCACCATTTACAGTAACATTCTGGCCAGCCTGTATTTTAAACCGATAATTCCACCGATAATTCCACCGGCCCATAAACCACACCAAACAGTTGTTTTGTCTGGATTTATGGACAGCTCTTGGACCTCTGCGGGGTTGTTCATCGTCACAAACACGAGCATTTTGTTTATTTACTAACCCATTAAGCCAAAAATAGGTCACATCGGTGAACAAATTGTTTTTCGAAAACGTGGATCTTTTGCAAGCTTGTCAAGAGCCCAACGACTAAATTGGAAACGATTCGGAAGGTCGGTTGGCTTCAGTTCTTGCACTAATTGAATCTTCCATGCTTACGTAAAATACGCCAAGTTTTTTTATTACGACAGGCCAAGCCGTTGAGAACGGCGACGAATCTTCACTCGCGTACATTCTTCGCTACCGCCCCTATATTTTCTTCACTATGTGCTGGATGTGGTCTATTTGGCTAAGTATTATCCAAAAATGAAAATTGAGTCGTAAACTTACTGATGGTAGAGCGAATTGTGCGTTCGGTAGGCCGATTATGTAAACCATAAGTTGCTCCAAACGCGCGATACACATTCTTCGGAGAAGGGTGCCGGGCTAAGCCTTTCCATTATGAAATATCAAACACTACTAAACAAGAATACCACTTGAGTTGACATGACGCATGCGCGATCTGAATACAACGACACAAGAATCTAAATCTGTTGTAGCTTATAGTGAGGTAACCTAATTCTATACCAAACCCATTCGTATTCCACATTTCTAAAATATTTTGTCTGTCAGATTTAAGTGTTCCAACTAAGTATAATATTCCCGAAAATCTTCTTATTTCGCAAGCGCTGGTGGATTTTGCATCTCTGTCGCGAAGAAAATTTGATTTTATTTTCTTAATATAAATATTGGTAGACGTAACGATCGTATCTGTAATATTCTTTTTCTACAAGCGTGCGTGATTCACCCTCTACCCGCACGCAATTCAGTTTGGAAAGTGTCATTTTCCCACAGTTGTGCGGGAAAAGTTTTCCCACACTAGTGCGGGAAATTTTTTCCCACACTAGTGCGGGAAAAACATTTATATGATATCCTCGTAAAATATAAGTGGTGGGTGACAAAATATGAAAGTTCAAGCTTTTTTGTTGCAATACTAAGTGAGTTTGTTCAAAATCATCCATCATTTTGCACTATTTATTGAAAAAATGAACAAATATTGATAAATAAAAATGTATTGTTATGAAAATCACCCTATATATATAGGCTTTGATTGATCTGATAACGAGTAGGTAACAATTGATGTTGTCATGCCGATCAATACACAAATTTGTTTGTAATTGTCAGAGTGACAGACAAAGCGTTACTTATATAAAATTTTCGATTCAGTGAAATTGCCACAATGGATTATTTATCTGATGAAGAACTTCCACAAGAAATCGTGCAAGCAGCTACAGATGCGAACTTAGAGTTATTGCCTACGAAATCTAAACAAAGGTATGAGAAGCAATACACGAGTTTTATTGAATGGTGCAACAATAAAAAAGTGAAAACACCAAATAAAGAAGAAGTATTCTTGGCTTATTTTCTAGAAATGTCTAAAACATGAAAGCCGAACACTTTATGGGCAAGATATTCAATGTTGAAGAGTGTATTCAAAGTAAAGCAAAATTTGGATATTAGCAAATTTTACAAAACAACTGCATTCATTAAAAGACAGAATGTCGGTTTTCGACCGAAAAAGGCCAAAATCTTCACTCAAGAAGACGTTTCAAAATTTATGACTGAAGCACCCGATGACATATACCTCATGATTAAGTTAGTAGCAATTATTGGATTAGCTGGTGCTTGCAGACGAGAAGAGCTGACAAAACTCACCATTGACGACATAGACGACAAAGAAAACCTGATAATTGTTAATATCAAGGATTTCAAAAATCATTCCTCTAGATCCTTCGTGATATCTGAAGAAGCAAATGATGGTTATTTTTTGAACGTATACAGAAAGTATGTACATTTACGTCCAAAAGAGACTCCTCACCGTCGTTTATTCTTGTATTACAAAAGTGGAAAATGTACTGTGCAATGTGTAGGAATCAATACCATAGGAAAGATACCCTCCGAAATAGCAGTATATCTGCGCCTTCAAAATCCAGAGCTTTACACTGGTCACAGCTTCAGGCGTTCCTCAGCCACTTTACTTGCTGACTGTGGTGTGGGTATAACTAATATCAAACGCCTAGGAGGATGGAAATCGACTTCAGTTGCAGAGGGGTATTTAGAAGACTCCACCAATCGAAAAAAAGAAATTTCCAACAAAATTCTCAATTTGAACACTACATCGTCTTCCGGGTGCATTTTAGAACCATCCACGTCTATATCGATCGGCGACGATTTGATGCCTGTGCCTGCACATTCGATTTCTTTCGATAATGTATTGCCCGAGTTACCTTCTTCTTCAGGAAATCAGCCATCTTCAAAAAATATGCTGGCTACCGCTATAAATTTACATAATGCATCAAATTGTACATTTACAATAAATATTACGAATAATTAGTGGATAGAAAATGTTACTCTTGTTAGTTGTTTCCATTTGCATGAATAAATAATTGAAAAAATGAATTTGTTTCCTACGCTTGTAGAAAAAGTATTGTTCCTAACTCATGCGGAAAGTGTCTTTCCCGCACTCGACTGCTTACCCGAACTCCGCTCCGCGTCGTTCGGGTTAACGGCAGTCGCGTGCGGGAAAGCATCACTTTCCGCACTTGTTAGGAAAATTACTATATCAATTAAAATTAAGAAGCATTTGGATTCTTTATCTCTCCCAATAAAATACGGTATACCTTCCATAGAATTATCTTCTTTCCATTCCGTTTGTTCTGCAAAGTCCAGATTCCCAGCTTCACCCTCTTGTTCGCTGTCTGTATTGTGTTCACTATACTCCTCATTGTCTTCTTTACCTTCGCTATCATCGTGGTCTAATACATTTGGTTCCCCCTCTATTTCCTCTAACCACTTTATCCATTGGTCCGGATTCCTGCTGGCCATTTTGAACTAAAATACAAACAAGATACTAAGAAAGGCGTACATTTTTTAATACTTTTACTGACTTACCAACCAATACTTTCATATACAAATTAGGTCGCGTAAGATCCAAAATACCGCAGACAATCTTGTAAACCGCGTTATGAACACAATTTGCTGCATACGAAGCCGCAGTACGGCAAGAGCGTAAAGAACCAACGCTCCCCACCACCAAAAAAACGACTAATTAATTTTTTTTCTCTTTTCTTAAACAGCAATCAGAAAAATACAAATTCTTTAAGCTATTTTGTTGGCACAGGACAACATGTAAAAAGCTCCTTAATTTAACATGATGAGGTTCCTCCATTGAGAAAAACCTCTTGTACCTTATTTCAGGTCAGCTGGCCATTTCCTTTTCAGTCTTCTTTGAGGGTATTCTTGTAGGAGTTGTTGAAGGAGTGTGTTTTCATGTGACTCTAGTCTATGGTGCCAGTCTTCCCACACATCCAATAAATAAGTGACGACATATCTCTCATCTACTTTCTCTTACATTGTATTAGGCACTTTCTGCGAACATTTGTCGTTGATTACACCGTTCGACGGACGATAATTTAATGTTAGTTCTTCATTTTATTTAAAAACTAAATAATTTATGGTAATACATAATCGAAATATTTTGTTACTTTTAATGTAAATTATGTCGGAAAGTCACCAAAATCATAATATTTTCAAAATAAAAAAAATTTCCCAGCTTTTTTTTCATTTGAAAAAAGTTAATAACTTTCCGACATTTAACTGTAATTATTAAAATAGTCCCCAAAATTTTGCTGCAAAGTAATGTATATTAACGGCGTAAGTAGAATAATTAGATTTTTAATATGGCGGGCATGTCAATATCGTCTTAACCGACTTCAAAAAAGAAGGAGGTTCTCAATTCGACTGTTTTTTTTTTGTTACCTCAGAACTTTTGACTGGATAAACCGATTTTGATGATTCTTTTTTTATTTGAAAGCTGGTGCTTTCTGTGGTGTTCCATTTCAATTTGATTTAGTTCTGACAATTGCATCCATAAGAAAACAATATAAGTCGTAAATTTGCATCAAGTATGTGCGCGACAAATAGACGAATAACTCAATATCACGCTAACCGATCTTGATGGTTTTTTTTTTATTGGAAAGGATGTACTTGAAGGGTAGTTTGATCAGAGTTTGGTTAGATTCTGATTATGGGATCCATGACAAAGTAACGGAACTCTTCAATTCTTAGGAGCAAATTATTTTTTTTTTAAATTGTTTAAATTAAGGGGTTGGCGAAGTGGAAGCGAGGGGCGTTCACAAATGATAGATATTTGTATCGTATAAATGTGTCCCCCTTGTAACAAAAATCGACGTGTTTCAGCATTTCCTCAAATTCCTAATGAATGCTGCCTAATATCGGGGTGGACTGTTTTTTGTGGCTCACTCCGTATATAAATTTTATTTACGTTGATTAACTTTTACAGGGTGCGTAGATTTTTTTGAAAGTTAGTACATTTGACGACAAAGAAGCGGATTAAAATTTCCAAATATAAAAGTAAATTTTTTTTTAAAATTGTCGTCGGCCGAAAGAAATACAAACTGTGACCCTTGTCCAAACGATAATCGCACGCAACGCATAGTAATAGAGTTGATTATAAATTATCTGTTAACAGGAGTGCCGTCTTCAGCCTTTTATTAAATTCGAGATTGCAGAGTAAGTGCATAAACTCAAAACAAAATCACAACTAAGACTATTAGTATTCCTTATTTAACTAGCGTTTAACAATTTACGGCCTCTCTTCGTATAATTATCCATGGTTCAATGCTGGCCTCCACATACAGAAATATTTCGACATTTTGTTAAAAGAACATTTACGCAATCATATCTGATCACAACTATAAATACACAAACATACCCACTTACTTGGTAAACACGAATCGTACTACGGCTTATATTGAGCCATTAAAGTTCATTACTCATTTATAAGAGATGAGTAAGTTATTTTTTTTGTACTTAACGTATAGACGAACGAACTTGAAATTATTTTAAGGAGCCAGACTAAATACGAGGTCTAGCTCTAGCTATTTATTAAATTTTGATCAAGGTATTTTGTAAAAAAAAAGAGAAAGAAATATAATTGTTACCGATTTCCATACCAAAGATTTATAACACCTGGCAAGATTCGAATTCAACGTTTCACTTTATTGTATATTTTTTTTATTCTGCCGGAATTGTTGTTGGCGTTGAGCACTGGTTTTCGGTATTTTATTTGCACTTTGACGTTTGCGCTTTCCATACTCTTTTGGACTCTGAACACATGATTTTACTATTGTCTCCCTATAATTTAAATGGTAAAATAAATACAAAACACTCACATCACATGTACAATAAACGAATAAATAGTAAATACTTGTTAAGTCAAGTTATACAATTTTATCAACTTACTTTTCTAAATCTGTATTATACACATTTGCTGCAGTTTCCATTTTTCAAAACTTAAATGCAATAATAATAACAATATTCACACAAAAATACAAATAACAAATGCGTTTTCACAAAATGTCTGTGCAACCCTGTGTTGAGGTTATATGATAAATTATAGTTTAAAAAAACTAAAAAACACGCTTTTAGGGTTATTCAAACTAAAGTAAAAAATAATTCTTAACATAAGAATAAAATTAATGACGAAAAAATTAATGTCACTGTGTCACGTGCCTATTTTTTTCCCCTTCTACCGTTCCATTAGTAATTGGGTCTCTGATAGTCTGGTGCTCGTAGATAGTTTTGCATACCGTATTTTGTTTTAACTTAAGTATATCATTCGTTGTAAATAGTGTTGCATACCTAGTAGTAATAGGATTCAATTATTAATGGCTGTGACATTTTTGCTAATCAATGGAGATGGAGTGGGGGTTTTTGTTATTAGATTTTGCCTTGATTTTTGGCCTCGATTGTCGTGTGTTGTCAGCTATATTATTGTTTGGTTTGCTTTTCTGTGTGGATGGGCTGGCTATCAACATGGACGAGCGCGATTATGAGTTTGGAACATAGATTTGCGAAGATGGTTGGCTGACGCGTGTCCCGTGCCATTTCTGATATCCGGCCTGGGAGTGAGTAGTTGGAGACAGTCGCTTGGTGTCAGTCTTGGGAGTCGGTAGTGAGGATTTTAGTGTCGTCGTGTGATATTAACAAGTGTGCAAAACCTCTACGGTTTTCTCTTCATATCTGGCTGTATTTGGGCCATCTTAATTGGATTTTGAAGAAAAATCATTTGATTTTTAACTTGGCCATTCTATCTTACCTTCGTTGTTGATATTTTTGGTGTCGAGTTAAAATAACCGCTTGCGGGATTTATTTGAGGGAAGCCATTGTTGATTAGCACGTGCCGTTCCATAACCATCATCCATATCGACGATAAATTTCAGTGTTATAAAGACTTGCTTGGTGTTTTTAGCAGAAATTATTATGATAATACTACTTGGTGTTTATGTTTCTTGAATCATCGATGTAACAGTGACGTCTCTATGAAGTTTTTAATTGGTTACATAGTATTGAGTTTAATTTTATTAACTTATCAGTTATTATGTGCTTGATCTAAGTGTTTTCAATAGTTTAAAAGTAACAAATTATTTTCATTAAATTTGTACCTGCTCCAAGTTGAATCTGAACGTATACATTACTGAATATACATTATGTAATTATTGTGATGGTTTCAAATTATTGTTTTTGTTGCAAGTCCATTTATTTTGTATTTTTTTATCTTTTGCTATCAAGAATTCTATATAAAACCAATTATTTTTGAAATTTTAAATATTGTGAACATTTTTTTAGTTCACCAAAATTGTTTGTTGTTTATCGTGTGGCTCTGCTAGTGCCTACAAGACCTAGGGGTTTCCGGCTTGTACCGTCTAAGTCGGTGGCGCGGCTCACTTTTATATTTTTTTTTCTTCTACCCTCTACGGCTGAGCTCGGGCATAATTTGCCAGTAGAGAGACCGCTGGCAGAGTACTCTTTAGAGAACTAAAAGACGTGGCAACTGTTTGTCATACAAAGCACCCCACGCTTTTAGAAAAGTGACAATAATTTTCTCGTCAGTAAACTATTCCATTTACCAATAAAATTATCTCTCTCCGTTTCGATATGCCAAACAATTTTAAAATGTAGTTCGCGAATACCTTAATATAATTTAAAAAATTATGTATTAAATGGTAAAAGCACAAAAAGAATGTAAATGTAAAAAGTTTGTAAATTTCTCTTGCGATAGTGGCGCCATCGGGCGGTGAGGCTAAGTACTTATCGGACCGCCCTCGTATATAGTTATTGTAGTAGTAACTGTAAATATCACGTTGGAACAAGTTGTAAATACTTACGCTAAAGAGTCATCGCAGGATTTCTGGAGCAAAATTTCTTGACATTGAAATTGACAACTGTAGTTGCAGTGTTTTTCTGATATTCTATACTAAAGCAGTCGTTTAAAGATCTTCTTTGCATTTGATATGTTTTTTCTACCCAACCTTCTTTAAAATACCTTTTATCGAACAAGCACACATTTTTATTTAAATATTCACGGTAATATTGTGTAAAATGTTTACGAAAAAATACCTTTGGATACATATATTTGTACATTGAAAATTTAAATATGTTCTCTATTTTGCATGAAACAACATATTTTGAGGATAAAATAAGGCGAAACAATACTGCTTTGTATTTATTTGTAGTAACAATATTATTTTGTCTTTCTTTGTGGGAGCCTTCATCGGCGAGCAGGCACTTCAAAGCATGAGCGGTAGGCGGTTTAGTTATGTAAGTCATAAATAAAAAAAAATAACAAAAACGATAATTTTAAGAATGCAATTGCTTTCTCTTGCATAAGCATCATCTACGACCTTCAAATTGAGAAATAATATAGGCGTTTTTTTGGACACATTTTATTTCCTAGACATTGTCCCAGTTACCGTAGTCGATATACTTTACTTTCTATATACGGGGCATACACAAAAACTATAACTATTTCTCGAGGAAACGCTTTGCTTACAAGTGGAAGCAGGAAACATTTTTTATGAGGTCATTGCATTTTTTCCTTATCCTTTATTTTAGTTACTTCGTTAGTTGCGATTTCTAGGTGTTCGGTATGCTTTCCGTATCTTCTTTTTTATATAGTTCTTTAAGATACTGAACCCAAGTTTTTTTCGTTATGTGGTTTGTGCTAATAAATTCACTTGCTTCTTTTCTCTGGCGTCTGATGAATCTCCACATCCGTTTTTGGAGGCCATAAAAGTCATTTTCCATTTTTCTCGAGAATGATTCCCAAAACTGTTCTTTTTTTTTTCCTTACTAGTGTGTAGGTGGATTTTCGTACAATAAAAAGTTATATAAAATGTTATTATCTACGAAAATAATTTTTACTATTTGTGTCGTACGATGGTTGCTCAGTTTGCGGAATATTTGATAAAATGCGTTACCCAAGATGGCGACTGGCGCTCGCGCCCCTCCGTCCTGCCAACTTGGATTTATATTCAAGGGACACCCCACAACGCGTTCCAACAAGAAAATCTTTTCAGAAGAAAATTGCATTATGAACCTACTTTATTTGCTCTGGTTCTTGGACTATGAAGCGTAGCTTCCATCGGTCAGTCCCGCGACTGCCACGTATTTTCATTTTACCTAATTTTCAATTAACATTTTAGGTGAAAGATGTAACAAAAAATTACTCGAACACCAAATTTTAACTGTGGGTATTCTTAATCCGACTACGGAAAACACCAAATCCCCAAAATTGTGAATTATTTACATAATTTTTGTTCCATTAGCTAAATATTTTCCTATTTGTTGGAAATCAGTACTTTCAACTGTACAATTCCTCTTTGAGAAATTCCTTGATTTTTAAAAATACTTAGTACGGCCCTGACACCGACAAAAATCAACTAAATGTCACGCATTCATTACGTGGAAATTATCATTCGAATAGAAATAAAGGGTCCCGTGCAATTTATAAATCATCTTAAGAACACGTGCAGTTATTAGCCGAGAACATTCCAATCGTCACGCGCAATTCTTAGTAAACGACTATACGGTCACAGTGACCAATCAAAAACGATGAATTTAACACGAGAAGCCACATTCAAAACGGTTTCCGACTTATCGCTCTCTTTCAATTCCAACCGTTTACAAAGACAGACGCTCAGAGCGCGGCTTTCAAACACCACGTGGTAAAATGCACATCACTATAATCAAATAAAATAAATTAAGAAAGAAGATAGGAAAACACCAGACAACTATCGAGGAATTACATTACTCAATACAACACTAAAAGTATTAACATCTATTCTAAGAAACCGTATAGAACAACAAATTCCCATACAGGAAGAACAGCAAGAATTTAGAAAAAATAGAAGCACAACGGACGCAATATTTATGATTAGACAATTGAGCGAAAAAGCAATAGAATATGACAATCCAATGTATCTGTGCTTTGTAGACGTAACCAAAGCATTTGATAAAATTAGAAAAACGGATATACTAAAAATAATGACAAATAATAAAATCCCCTCACAAATAATAAATGTAATCAACGACATAAACACCAACAATACTACCAGAATAATAACGGACAAAGGAACCACAAAATCAATAAACATCAAAGCCGGTATAAGACAAGGAGATTCGCTTAGCCCTCTACTGTTTAATCTGACAATGGATCAGATAATTGTAACCATAAGAAGAAGGGAAGGTTACAAAATGGAAAATAAAAACATTAATATAATCTGCTACGCCGATGATGCAATTCTAATCGCCAACAATGAAGATAATTTACAAAAATTATTACACCACTTTAACATAACTGCAAAGAATTTTAACATGGAAATCTCCACCAATAAAACGAAAAGCATGGTAATAGCAAGGGAACCAACAAGATGCAAGCTGGAAATAGAAGGAAAGATCATTGAACAAATAATGAGCTTCAACTATCTAGGAGTAAACATATCTAGTAACCGGGATCTGAAAATGGAAACACAAACACAGACCACAAAAGCAGTACAGGTGGCGGGAGCATTGAGAACAATGGTTTGGAGATACAGATTCATGAACATCGAAAATAAAACAAGAATTTATAAGGCAATGATAAGACCGATATTAACCTACGCAAATGAAACGCAAACTGAAACCAAAGCCACCAAACACAAAATGCGAGTAACAGAGATGAGAATATTGCGGTCAATTGCAGGAGTAACACTACGAGACAGAAAGAGAAACGCAGAAATCAGAAAAAAATGTAATATCGAAGCCGTAGTAAAATGGATGAAGAAGAGAAAGAAAGGATGGCATGACCATGTTCAACGAATGGACGAGAATAGGCTAGCCAAAATATGTAAGAATGAAAGACCAGCCGGAAAGCGACCACGAGGGAGATCACCAAAAAGGTGGTTTGAAAGTTGGAAATCGTCCTCCATGGAAGATTAGAACAAGCAACAGGACTAAGTCCTAGTCTATAAAAGGAAGAAGAAGAAGAAGAAACAAAAGCAATCAACCAGTGAAATTATTTCAAAGATAAAGAAGACTTTAAACTGTAAGCTCCGTGTATTAAAATTAACAATATATTATCGATGGCAAGTGTTTTGTTTCATTTACTGTGAAAACACTAATTCACGGCGATAAAAGGCAGTAGTAGTAGTTGTAGAAAAAAGACAGATCGAGCCAGCGTTTACTGAGTTATCGAAGGATGCAACAGCTACGCAGGAAAACGACGCCGTCCAAGAGCAAGGAAGTCAGCAGGCAATAGAGGTTCCGGCGGTGAAGCTGCCCACACCTCAGAGCATTTTTTACAGTTTACCACGCCCATTGATTCCTCGTGGGTCGGCGCCGGCGCGCACTATTTTTAAATAATACTGATGAACATTTATACATAAATCCAAGACAAGAACAGTTGTAGGCCTAATGGTACTTTATTATCAACGGAACATTATACTTACAAGACGATTACATGAAAATACATATTCATGCATACTTGCAAAACAGCAAAAGCTACGCAAATAAATATTAAATAGGTGGACGTAACATGCAATGTTCCAGTAAAAACAATACACACGCCAAGAACGTAATAGGTGAATACCGTGAAAAATTATATTTTAATATAAATAAAGTGTACAAAATTAAAAAATAATTCTTATTTCGACGTTTTGATTTCGATTTTGAAGCCATTTTCAAGAAGTAGAAAGTAAATTTTTGGGATGAGTGTGATTTTCACACTAATGTCTCAATCTGCCTACTCCTCAGGTGTGGTCACGAAGGAAGAATGACTTCCACACTGTGTCCTCAATCTGCCTACTCCTCAGGTGTAGTCGCTTGGGTAAGGTTTAGGGATTTGTGACTTGACGCCGGGGTCTCGATCTGCCTACTTCTTCGAGAAAACTGAGAACAGTGCGCAAGGTAGACCAGGAATACAAGATGGGAAACCAACAACTTAAGATAATATGTCACGCAGACAACATAACGCTATTCACGGACTGCAACGGCTCTTACAGGCATTTAAGAAAGAGGCCGAAAAAGTTAACATGGAAATATCAACCACCAAAATAAAAAGCATGGTTCTCGCCAGGAAACCACTCAGATGCAAACTACAACTAAACAACAAAACAATAGACCAGGTTTTTAAATTTAACTATCTGGGAATAACAATATCACTATATTATGGTGAACTTAAGAATGGCGTACGGAACCAGATAAACAAGGCAGCCAGGATAGCAGGAACCTTACGAACAACCATATGGAAAAAATACATGCATATCAATTTCGACCAAAGTTAGAATATATAAAGCGTGCCTATTTTTTTCCCTTCTACAGTTCCATTATAATTGTATCTCTGATAGTTTTGTATTCCTCAGGTAGTTGTAAATAGTGTCGCGTGCCGTATTTTGTTGTAATTTAAATATATCATTCGTTGTAAATAGTGTTGCATACCTTGTTGTGATAGGATTCGATTGTTAATGGCTGTGGAATTTTTGTTAATCGATGGAGATTGAGTGGGGGTTTTCGTTATTAGATTTTGCTTTGGTTTTTGGCCTCGATTGTTGTGTGTTGTCGGTTATATTATTGTTTGGTTTGCATTTCTGTGTGGATGGGGCTGGCTATCAACACGGACGAGCGCGATTCTGAGTGTGGAACTTAGATTTGCGAATATTGTTGGTTGACGTCGGTTCCGTGTCATTTTTCTTGATATCTGGCATGGAAAGTAGGCAGTCGTTTGGTGGCAGTCTTGGGAGTGGTGTGGTGAGAATTTTTGGGACGGTGTGATATTAACACGTGTGCAAAACCTCTACGGTTTATCTTTCATATCTGGCTGTATTTGGGCCATCTTAATTGGATTTTGAAGAAAAACCATTTAATTTTTAACTTGACCATTCTATCTTACCTTCGTTGTTGATATTTTGGATTTTGGTGTCGAGTTAAAATAACCGCATGCGGGATTTATTCGAGGGAAGCCATGGTTAATTAGCAGGTGCCGTTCCATAATCAAACCGGCCACAGGAGTAGTGCATTCGTATCATCCATATCGACGATAAATTGCAGTGTTATAAAGACTTGCTTGCTTGATCAAGATTAAAGCTATTCTTTTTTTTTATATTTGATCTACAATATACGTTTACCCAAAGGTTACAAGTGAATTATTTTTGAATAACTTTGGATTTTTTATTTATTGTTAGCTGTTGATTTTGACTATATTTGTTATAATTTTATTATTGAACTGTGTACTTTGATTTATTGTAGGAGTAAAGTATCTAATATATTTTAGCTATAATTTTATTTATTTAGTTCACCATAATCTCAGTTGTTTATCGTGTGGCTCTGCTAGTGCCTATAAGACCTAGCCGGAAACCCCTAAGTCGGTGGCGCGGCTCACTTTTATTTTCTTTTTTTTTTCTTCTACCCTCTACGGCTGAGCTCGGGCATAATTTGCCAGTAGAGAGACCGCTGGCAGAGTACTCTATAGAGAACAAAAAAAGACGTGGCAATGTGTCAGGCCCGTAATGACATACACGGCAGAAACACGAGCTGACACAGTGGAGACAAAAAGGATGGCACAAAACAATGAAATGAGAATACTAAGAATGATCACAGAAAACACATTTTGGGATTAAAGAAGGAGTAACGAAATTAGGAAAGAATGCAAGACAGAGTACGTGGTTAGATGGACACGTGCTAGTAGACGCTTCTGGAATAAGCACAGATCCAGGATGGAAAACCATAGACTGGCAAAAATCGCCAGAAAAACCAGCATCCGGCAGACCACCAGTATGGCCTCCCAAGAGGTGAAAGAAAAGTTGGTCGTCGGCATCCCAAGAGGGGTAAATAAATGGGTAAAACAAGCTTTAATGCTTCCGCAAAGAAGAAGAAGTTTGGTATACCAATTATGCAGTGGCCACCAAAAAGCCCGTATCTGAATTCGATCGAGCATTTATGGGATCACCTGGAGAAAATTTTTTAAATAAGTTCGACGTCTTCCGTACCGGCATTGTGTCCTAAAACGATAACAAGGTTCAACGTTTCGAGCTTATGGGCTTCTTTAGGATGATATACAAAATGATAACTCAACTACGCCAGAGATAAAAATTGTCATCACTTAGCACATTTTCGACGATTCTGTATAATAACTAAATATGTGTCTTTACGTTTTCTTGCTATTCTTTTTGATTATTAGAAAAATAAATTATGCACATTATTGATGATACCTAATTGTAAATTAAATTATAATCACCTTGATTTACGTAAAAAGCTACCGGTGCCAATTATAACTAATAATAAATGACTTTTTAAGTAAAGACCAGTTTTACAATTTTTTTCGGACGCGAATTATGTTATCAAGACCAACAACCAGATCCAGTTTAGCGGAGTAGGAAACGCCCTCTACTTAAATAAAATAATGCGAAGATATTATCGAGGTTTTTAATTGGGATATTCAACCGATCTCGTTGGAATTTATACACAATTTCAATTGCGATTTAAATAGAAGCCTACAGAAATACTTGACTTAAATAATTGAAAGATTTTATTTTAGATTTGCCAGTAGAGATTTACGATTTGAATGAAAATAAAAATTGCATTTATAATAACTTACGTTAGAAAAATGTTTATTGTTCAAAATGGATATCATAGGAAAATTGTTTATTTTTTAAATTTTATTTGTGAGAATCTAAATTTCTTATGTGTACAATTCGATGCTTTAGTATATTACATATTGTTACGAAAGAGATTACTTTATAATGTTTTTCAAAGTGTAGATGTCAGTAGGTCGATTGCGCTTTCATAGACTTGGAGAAGACCTATGACAGAGTAGTGAGGAGTGAATTGTGGTCGACATTGTCTATGTATGGGGTGAGCGGTAGTTTAATACGAGCACTGAAATCACTTTACGAGGATTCCACTGCTTGTGTCAGTATAAACTAAGCTTACACGGACTGGTTTAACATCGAAAAAGGTGTGAGACAGGAATGTGTGGCTTCGCCATGACCTTTTGGCTTATACACAGACGATTGTCTAAAATATTTGAAAGAGGGTTCGTATGGATTAAAAATAAATAATTTAATAGTTAAATGCCTTTATTACGCTGTTCTTCAAGTCATATCAAGTCATCAAAGAGATGAAAATAAATGTAAGCAAAACGAAAGTAATAATTTTTGAAAGAAAAGAAAGAATGACAAACTGTAAATTTCTGATTAAAGAAGAAAGAGTGGAACAAGTAAATAAGTTTGTATACTTGGGTTCAAAGTTTACGAGAGATGAAAAGTATGACAGTGACATTGAGCGAAGGGTGTTGGCAGGAAAACAAATAAATGGTGCACTGTATAGCCTTATGAACAGACAGACAGTGTCAAAAAAAGCACGTCTGGCTGTGCATAGAGGAGTGTTGCTTCCTACATTTATGTATGGTAGTGAATGTTGGGTTTGGCAAAAAAAGTATAAAAATTGGATTAATGCTGCGGAGATGAGTAGTCTGAGAAGTATAGCCGGAGTGACTCGGTTGGATAAAGTGAAGAATAGTGAGATAAGAGAACGCTGTGGTGTAAAAGAAGATGTGGTTACAAAAATAGATAAAGGAATGCTTAGATAGTTTGGACACGTAGAAAGAATGGATGAAGGAAGATGACGAAACAAATTTATAAGGCGTTTGTGAATGGAGAAGTCGGTAGAGGTTGACCTCGGCGAACATATCTCGATCAGATCAACATTGTTTTGAATAAAGGCCAGGTCAAGAGTACCAACAATCGACGAGCATGTATAAGAGCAATAATGAAAGTAGAGGAAGCAAAAGATGTGTGTAAGAACCGTAGGAAGTGGTACCTGCCTACCCTTACGGGAAAAAGGCGTGACTATGTGTATGTATGTAAAACTTATGAATCGATTTAATTAATTATGAGGGAATGAAGGGATCAGTTCACGGACCTATCCATCTTTTTTTTATATTAACCGAACTAACTGAAAACTGAAAAGCTAAACCACGTAGGGCGCCAAGTGATTCTTCCAGAAAATCACTAAAAGTAAAAAAAAAATTCAACAGTACTATTTAATTTAATACTTTTAAAACTTTAAAACAAGCAACGTATTTCGGCTTCAAGGCTGTTAGCACTTTCTTTTTTCACCCAGGAACAATTAAACACGGGAAATATAAATAATACAGGTTTATTACATAAAAAATTGTTCACCATTCACGGAGCGGAAATAATCCAATGTGCGGCGAAAATATTATGTTCAAAAAGTATTACAAAAACCACCATTAATAATATTTGAAGCTATGCCTATAACGGGATTTAGGAAAGGAGATTGAGTATAATCTGTATAATCTACATAGAAAGAAAGTTGTGTTTTCCAAGTTAACATCTTGGAAAGGACCATATAAGGTAATAAAAAATATTGTGGTTAATAAAATCCAAATCCCAGAGCCAAGATAAAAGTTATCTATCTGGAGAGGTTAAAGCCTTACAATGGAAGGTTGCACAAGTATTTGATCAGGACGATCGAATTTAAGAGGGGGATGATGTTATGGATTGTGGTCAGCGAGTACGTTCCTAAAGCCATTATTTGATCCAAGGCGACTGCAAACCATTTACAAAAAGATGTCGTATGATTTTTTTTAGTAGCATCAAATACCCGACATATTAGCGGATGATTTATAGCCTCGGGCGTCAATTGGAGACCTGTGATGTTATTAGAATATTCGTGATAATTTCCCGAAAAAATAGTTCTTTCGAGAACGTTTGGTTGTACCTATATAAGAAACCGAGGTGTCGCGAAAAAGTTAATTTTTTTTCATAGCGGTTTTAACAGCTAAGGCATTAACCACTTTCTTTTTTTTTCTTGCAATTTTATAATTCTTTTATCAAGTTTACTTGCTTACAAAATTTAATTAAATTTATTATAGATGTTCGTTGATTGCAAAGAGCTGAACTCAAATTGTTAGGTACTATAAACATTTCTTGTGATGGTGCATAAAGAGGACAATCTTCTATAATATGTTTAACCGTTAATTCACATTTACAAATATCACAAAACGGTTGGTTTTCACCAAGAAGTAGGTACTTTAATGTTTGACGAGTGTGACCAATTCTCAACCGGGTTAAAGTAACCTGTTCACGACGATTCAATTTGCATGGGTTTTTTCATGGTTCATCAGAAGGTTTGGTTTCCTTTATTTTAGAATTTGTGTTAAGTTTAAGTTAAAGTATAATTTTGTGAACAAAGAGACTTTTATAGTGAATATTTAAATGGTTTTTTTAATAAGAGACGAAATATTATTACTCATCTGATAAAATATGTAAATAATTTTTAGTCATATATTTTTTAAAATGCTCGTGTACCGGCTCAATTGATTTTGTTTTTCTCTTGTTTGTTTTTAGAGCCACATTATTAGCATACGTTTTATTGATTCGATGAATATCGGAGTGAATTTTATTACGATAAGAACATTTTATGGACACATAAATTGTTATACGCCTTCAACAATAATAAGGGAGTTTGAGCATAAATGACACTGTCCTGTATATGCAAATCGTTTAATAGAATACAAATACTACAAACATATTCAAAAGTTTTGCATCACCTTGATTCTGAAATAATAGGTTATAAATCTAGTTATAAATGTATTAGATACAAATTGTGAAAACAAAATTATCACCAATAGTCCTTCTCCACAATATAATATATAATATATATAATATCATCCGACATAATTTTTGCCCAAAATATGGCAATGCTTCCTCTAAAAGTGGGTGAAAAGGGAGTAAGTTGGATAGCTAGGTCGTTGTCTCAAACACGGATTCAGCGACTATCAGTTACCATACATGTTTTGGTTTCATCAAAAAACATAACGAAATTCCAAAATCCTTTGGGTAACCATGTTTGCTCTTCAACCCACTGCAGTAGACGAACTCGGTGCTCCAATTGTAACTGGAGAACTCTTACCGATTCTGCTTTTAGTAACATACCTTTTTTCTCATTTTTCAAACATAATTAGTCTCTACAAAACGATTGCATAAGCGAGAAACATCGCTTTGTAAAACACATTCTTTCAGCAACAAATTTTGGCGATTGACCTACTTTCACCAAAGCAACAATTCTGGCGCAGTCGATTTCTGGAATTACTTATCGATTCATTGTAACACTTTTAATTGATAGTGATGGTATCTTTATGGTAGCTATTAATTCTTTGTCGATACCTATTCTTCTCAGGACTTCTTCATTACACGTAACAATTTACAAACCTTAGGCGTAATTTTAAGTTCAGTGATCGGTTGCAAAGCGCTGGTCTCATTTTGTTGAATACTGATCTGGCCTGTTCTATGCGTGATCTAATTTCTGTATTAGGATTCAGATCAGATGTTATCCAAGTACCTAAACGCAAATAAGTTTTATAAATACGAAATATTGTTCATCACTATCATAGAAATAGGTCAAATGGGGTCTAAAATTTATTCAAAATATTCTTCGAACATATCGCCGTCCATATCTTTATGGTAATCGCCAGTATGATTTGACTAAAACATTAACAAACTGCCCTTAACAAAACCGTCAAACCCATATTTTCGCAGATGGAGGCTTTAGTCCGATGGACCAACCTTCTAAGAATGCTTGACGAGAACTTGAAATATTTTTGTCTTGCCACATATTTCCAACAATATATTCTTCATTACTATCTTTCCACGCAGTAAAACCGACAGTCCGTTTGTTGATTTAGACATATCTTTCCGAGGTGGTATCTTAGACATAAGTTTGATTTGGGTATGGGGAGTTGTTAACGAAATTTAAAGAGCAGTAAAAGTTCTGTCTAGCAACGTTATAAAATACAGGATGATCTTTCTAAAAAAGTTGAGGAAGCTTTAAATATGCGTTTTGAATAACCCTGTACAATAATAATCATTTTAATAACAAAATGACCAAGTATAGTAAAAATACACAATACTAGAAAAACATAATGCAAAAAAAATGTTTAAATTTACATTAATTATAATGATACAGGACACTTTTTCGTGATAAAAATGGTCAAATCTCGTAAAACACTCAGTGTAAGGTAGCAAAACCCTGTATTGAAAGAATTCCCAAGAGTAGCTTTATCGAAATACGTAATAATATACAGGGTGTTTTATTTAAAAGTTATAGTCAACTTCCGGTATAACCAAAATATTTTAGATCAATTCGGCATATTCGAAAACCTTTTACCTTAAATTTCCAGATTTTAATTATGTCAAGTGTCTCTAAAATGTCTAATTGAAAATCCCAAAGATTCACCCTGTTTATATTTATGTATGTAGATTATAAATGACCAAATTTTTTTTTAATGATGGATTGTGAAATGATGTTAATGTTTAACATGATTTATGCAATAAATATATTAGTTTTGATATTTATCTTAAATTAAACTTATAATTTTATCCTAAATATAGTTATAACACTCTTGTTGTGGTATTAAAAACGTTAAATAGGATAATGTAGCAACATTTACCTGCTCTTTTGGCGTATTATCGCTTAGAAAAATGCAATCCAACTACTTAAGTGACACACATTGTCAGTAATACATTGTAGGTGCGATGAAAACCAGTTCTTAAAAAAAATAATTATCATAAATAAAATTTATGGACGCAGACTTGTTGTTGTGCAGAGTTTTATTGCGAATTTCGGCTATAATGATATACTAAAGCTTTATTCAAGGTTTTTTTTGCATACTTTGGTCGACATAAGCTCATCTTTTCAATGATTTATTAAATACGTTAATGGACACTTATCATAAAATTAAGTAGGATTTTTTTTAAAGAATAATAAAAATTTAAACATAATTCCTTAAATAAAAATTAAGGAGAGTAGTTACATAAGAAAAACTGTAGGTTGCAGTCTTACTGTAGCAACGGTAGCGACTGTTTGCATAACATCTTTTTTTATTTATTATGTTTACTTGAATTTAAAATTAAAACTCCGAATGCTACGATGCTACATATTTTTCATCTTGTTAAATGGTGTGGAGCCTTTTTTTGTTGTTGCAGAGGTGGAGAAACTCCTTTATGGAGTAGTTATGGGTCTGAAAGCTCAAGGTCTACTGCGAGACTTCACTGACTGTGTCAGGTCTACTCACCAAAAACTCCACTCCTATTTAGGTCCGTCTGGATATTGCTTCCGGTGATACTTAGGCCTTTTGGCCCATTGTATCTTGCCTATGTGGTTTTGAATCATTGTACAATGGAGACCCGGCCAGCAGACCGCCCGGCAAGGACCCAAAAACAGCAAAACACACACTGCGCCGCCGCGAGGCACTGGTCCGAAAAAGACAGGCAATTCTCGGGACCTAGAACCAAGCTGCACCTAATGCAGTACCTTCGTACCTTGTACAAGTTTGTATTTCTGTATTGGGTGAGAGCAATGCAGCCGCCCAACAACCGTCCATCCTCCCAAGCGCTTCGCATCATCACAGCACGCGCTCCACTGGCTCCGGATCCCCGCCGCACAACCCGCAGGCCAGGCCACCATTAAACAGTCCTTAGTGATTCTTAGCTGATTCATGTTCACTGATAATATTCTAAATTTGAAGCCTATGTCTGCTAGAAGTGCCTTAGAGTTTTGATGATCGGTCAGTCAGTGAATGAGTGACAAAATTAAGAAATTTTACTAGTTATAATTCTTAAACTAGCAAACGAAATCGAACAACAAGCAGGGTTTCGAGCCGGCCGCTCATGCATGGACCATATTTTTAGCATTGTTCAAATGAGTGAGAAAAGAGTGGCAACTAATAGGGAAGTCCATTTACTTTTTGTAGACCTTACAAAAGCGTACGATACTGTCCCGATAACAAAACTGTGGCAAGTCTTAGAGAAATCAACGATCAATAACACTGTAATAATAGCTATTAAACAGTTATATCAGCAATTAACAGCCAAAATTAAGTTAGGAAATAATCTATCTGAAAGTTTCACCGTCACTAAGGGTCTAAGACAAGGTTGTAGTTTATCCCCCACACTATTTAAAATATATTTAAACGAAGTGTTAAAGAAGTGGAGACGAGCGTGCCATGGAATGGGGATACAGTTAAATGATGACACTACTCTGTATAATCTGCACTTCGCGGATGATCAGGTCGTCGCGGCCCAAGATAAAGAAGACCAGGAGTTTATGGGAAAACGACTTCTTAGAGAATACGAAGAATGGGGATTAACGGTTAATATGAGTAAGACGAAATATTTGTGTATTGGGGCAGAAACAACAGATCTGGATCTGGACAATGTAAAAATAGGAATATAGAAGGAATACACCTATTTGGGTACAAAAATCACATGTAAAGGTCGTAATGAGGAGGAAATAGAACAACGGATATTAAAAGGAAAGAAAGTTATAGGATGCCTAAACTCGCTGTTGTGGGCAAAAAATATATCTAGGGAAAAAAAACATATGATATATAATACTATCTTTCAAAGTACTGTTCTATATGGCTGTGAAACGTGGCAATTTAATAAAACATTAGAACGCCGATTGCTAGCCCTGGAGATGGATTTCTGGCGAAGATCTGCTGGCATATCACGTCTCGATAGGGTTGCAAATGACCGAATTCGACAAATTGTAAAGACCGACAAAACTATAATAGATGAAATCTAAAGAAGACAACTTATATGGTACGGCCATGTTAAACGTATGACAGATGAAAGGCTACCCAAACTAGTGCTAAAATGGACCCCAACAGGACGAAGGAAAAGAGGTAGACCAAAACCAACATGGAAAGGGGGCATTCAGAAAGCGATGTCCGAAAGAAATCTAGCCCCAGGAGATTAAACTGACCGAAGAGGCTGGCAACTGGGAACCGGAAGGCGAAAGACGCTATAAACCGGATTAATAATAATAATAATAATTCTTAAACTACTGGTTCAAATTGAATGAAATTTAAAATTTACCTTGTTTATACAATGCCTGCTTGGTTGCTAAAAATTCATGCTTCTAGTTTTATCCACAACGAAGTTACAGGGGGGGTCGAAAATGGCCTGAACTACTTCTAGAAAAGGATGGTACGGTCGTGCTGCTTTTTTGCTCGACTTTACAGATACAAAGAGTAACGTGTTAAAAATAGGATTACAAATAGTATATAAAAAAAATAAAAAGTTAAAAATTAACTGTGGCACCTCGTATCACCAGTAGAACTTAGATTTAAGGAAATTGATAAACTTTGTACGAAGTCTCGGAATCCTGGGTCTCGAATAGAATAAGGGTTATCTTCAAAAGATCTAATATGTCGAGGTGCTTGAGAGGCTGCATAGCCTACACGACTTCTCAGACAATTTACACAAGACTTCTTGTATTAGTAAAGGTTTTCTCGTTAGTAGCTAATCCCTTACTAAATTTTTTCTTAGTTCTCTAGCTTTATAGCTCTCATTCATAAGTCTCTTATTTTTTTTTTTTGGTAACTTATTCGTTAGTCTGTTATTCGTTGGTTACTATGTAAAAGAAGGAGAGAAAAAACAAATAAAAAATATATCGAGATAGTAACGATGAAGGCTTTCCATTTTACATAATTAACATAAAAATTAAACGAGATACGACACCTCCTAACAAGCCTGAATAATTTAAAGAACACAGTAACTTTATCTTTAAGAAAACTTACAATAATTAAACAAAACTCACCAATTATATTTTCAACTTAACTACAAACAAATGGTGTACATATACATATATAATTATAGAAAACTATAATATTATTATAGAAAACAATAATCATTTTTCGACAGCGTGAATAGATGTGAAAAATGTATAACTGATTTTTAAAAAATCAGCTAATTCGCTGTATGTCATATATATTATAGGTTCATGTGGGTCGATTATGTATAAAAAAAACAACTACTCCTCTGGCTATATGCCGCGACAGGCGTTGAATTTTTTAAAAATCATTTTTTATTTATATATATATATATATATATATATATATATATATATATATATATATATATATATATATATACATATATATCTTCTTCTACTTTGTGTGCCATGCTTGTTTTCAAACGTTGGCTATCATAGAGTTGACAATTTGTTGGAAAGCTTTTCGATCGGTAGCTACATGAAACAATTTTTCGACTGTTCGACCCGTCCAATGTCTAATATTAAGAAGCCAAGAAAGCTGTTTTCTGCCAATCCATCGCTTTCCTTCTATTTTACCCTGGATAATTAATCGGAGCATGTGATATTTATGCCCCTTCATCATATGTCCAAAATATTCGACTTTTTTAATTTTGATGGTGTTTGTCAATTCTCGCTCTTATTTGTTTAAATTTATTTGATATAAATAGAATACAAAAATTGCAAAATTCATGCCTAAGACTAACTTTTGGTATTCGCAAATTTGAACATATCAGCCATACATTCAGAATTACTAAATGGTTACACATGAAAAGTCGTCGAGAATTGCATTCCACCATGTTTTATATTAAGCTACTGAAGGAAAAATCTCCACCATATCTCTATCATAAAATAAAATACAGAACCGATGTACATTCTCTAAACTTAAGACATAGAAATACTCTAACTATACCACGTCACCACACTGAGTCTTTCAAACGATCCTTTTCTTATTGTATTGTTAACTGTCTCAATAATTTACCTCACGATTACAGTAACTCATCACTACATAAACTTAAACGAGCTCTCTTTGACTATTATTTTTCTCAACAATAATTTAATTTTTTGGCTTAAAACTGCTAATTTATTGCTAAACTATTATTTTTTTTCTATTATTTTAAATTATTTTTCTATTATTCTATTTGCTGTCTTTGACTTTCTTTTGGGGTTAGATGGAAGAGCAGATGTATGTTAAATACCAAGTATATAGTTATATTGTACCTTATTTATTATTACACACAAACTGAATCTCGCCCTAAATATATGTATACAAAATGTAATTCTTTTTTAAAATTGGTAATAAAGACATTTATTATTATTATTATTATTATTATGTAGGGATTTTAACACATGTTCGTTAGTTACGTGTGCTGTCCACGAAATCTTAAGCATACGGCGATAGCACCTTAACTCAAACGCTTTCAATTTATTCAGATGCTTTACTTTTAGTGTCCAGGTTTCACATCCATAAAGCAAAACAGACCAAACGTAGCACTTCCAGAATTTTACCACCTAATTTTAATTTTGGATAATCGATATTAATTTTACCGATAACCATTTACTTCGTTTTTTTTGTGTTGACACTTATATACGATACTATATATATATATATATATATATATATATATATATATATATATATATATATATATATATATATATATATATATATACATATATACATACGTAAATGTATGCAACCTCCTGTTTTATATTCAAATGACTACCAATACTGTTGCGTTAATTTGGTCCGGGAGTTTCTTATCAAATTTATGCTCACATCCGTTTTAAACATGAATTGTATAATAGGTATATTTGACTGAGTAGTCAAATCAAAAGAAACTACGTATTTTTAAAAAATAAATTTACGCGTAAATACAACCAGAGATAATATTGGTAATTAATTATGTAGGTAGGTGAATACACATTTTTTTATTGTTTTTTTTTGTTACATTTCCATAACTAATAATGATCGGAATTATATGCTCTTGATAAATAATAAACGTCGCACCCGATAAACGATTTATGTGTACATAAAACTGTTAATTCTAATTTATTAACAAATTTCATTTATTATTATTATATATATATATATATATATATATATATATATATATATATATATATATTACATGAACAGACCAGAGACCAGACCAATTTGCAAAACTCGCTTTTACAGCGACCTTGGTCCGACTGATAAAAACATCTTAGCTGTTTTTTTATCTTTTTTTCAACGGTACATTAAACGGGTTTTTTATTGTTATTAATACGTCGTAGTAATTTAACTATTGTTTGTTAGCTAAATCGAAATAGTTTATTCATTTAATTGCTGGGATCCTGTAACTTTTCCATGCAATAATCAAAGAATATAATTTTTTTTTTTATGAAAATAGTCGCAAAAAGGGTAGACCTATCGTGTGGGCCGCGGACGGCCCGCACTGCGACTATTAGAAGGGGAAGGGATTATAGAAAGGAAATGATTGTGGACACGCTTTTTAAAAAGTTGTAGGTCATAGTTCTCTGGAAAAACTGATTTTGGAAGCTTATTCCATTCCGTAGCAGCCCTGTAAAAGAAGGATTCTTGATGAAGATTGGTCCTAGTAGTGTCAATCTTGAGAATAAATGGGTGAGACTGATCAGCGTGCCGAGTTCTTCGGCCGAATGTGGCCAGTGGTGGTACAAGAGTTTTTATTTCTCTGGAGCATCTGCCATGGAAATATCTGTAGCAATGACTGGTCTGCAACTCTTCTTCTATGTTCTAGAGGGTGAAGGGTATCTGTGAGAGTTGAGCTGTTTATCAAGCGAATGGCTCATTTCTGAATGGAATGTAGAAGACGAAGAAAATGCCTTGGTGCTGAACCCCAAATGTGCGAGCAATACTCCAGTATAGGTCGAATTTGAGCCTTGTACTTCGTCAACAGTTGATCAGGAGTAAAAAACTTTCTGGCTTTCCACAGAAAACCTAGCCTCTGGCTTGCCGACTTTGCGATGTTAGCAACATGGTCATGCCAAGACATATTATTGGTCACCGTGACTCCCAAAATCGAGATAGAGGGACTTGGTTCAAGGGTATTTCCGGACATTGTGATGGGATGATTTGAGGAATTCACTTTCTTGGAAAACGTGGCACTTTGTGTTTTTTGGGCGTTAAACTGAACAAGATTGTTGGTTCCCCACTCGACGATTGCTTTAAGATCTCTATTGATAGAATTAACCTGTTCCTGCCTGAGTCCATTTGTATCATTCACCGAAAGTTATTGCCGCGGTAAAAAAAAATTGAAAAACCTATTTTTATTTAACTGCCAATTTGCAATTTGCATTTTACACAATGATCATCTTAAGGCACGAGGTGATAATCAATAATCAAAATTTAAAACAATTGTAATCACCACGAACCAGCCATAGGGCAGAGTCGATGATATTTGATACCAAAAAAATTTAGAACCAGATGATACCCACTGGAGATATAAAAAAATATAACAAAAAAAAGAAAAAATAATTTTTCGTAAATCGCAAGGAAATTCCAGACAAAATTTCTTAAAGAAAAAGTCAAGATTTCCTAACTGTTAGGAAATATTCATTTCCTTACTGTACGGAAATTATAGTTTCATACAGTTGTTAGTGTTCTACATAAATGATTGAAAACGCGTTATTTATAAGGAATTAATTTATTTTTTGAAAAGCTCAATGCATTGCAGAATACATTTTAAAATTAGTTTGTTATATTTACAGTTACTTGACAGTTAGTACAATTATTGAAAATTGGAGGAACATTATTAAGACTTTGAGGAACATTATGGACAACATGCGAGGTAGAAGGGTTATTTATATCTCAATCTTATTGTTAAGAGATTTTTCGATATATCCTTCAGCAACGTTTGATGATTTCCATCCAAGATGCACTTTTAAACTAGTTATGTCGGCATCAGAGTCAACCAATATTGCTGCAGAAGACCGACGAAAGCAGTGACCAGTATATTCTGTCGGATTTTCCAATTTCAAATAAATAGCAACTATTTCAGGCATTTTTCTAAATTGATGTATTCCTACTACTTGTCTACAACCCTTTCAGCTTTGATATTTAAAGAAAAAACTGTTACTGTTCATATTTTCTGGTCATAGCGAAACATACTTTCGATTAACTACAAATGTTCTTGGTTTTTTGGTCTTCGAATCAGGTATGCTAATTAAAAGCGTAGATTCTAGGTCTTCTACATCGTGTGAAGTCATTCGAACTAACTCATCCATTCTACAGACCCCAGAAATACCAAATAATAAAAACAAAAAAAAATGAATAAATGTGTAATCTAAATAGAAATTAAAACCTTGTAAATTACCTTAATCATTAAATTTTCTTTATCTGGAGCAAAATTTTATTTGGTTGTTAAAATTTTACTAAATATCTCAAAATTTTACAAAATGATTGAAAACAAATTTTTCGAGATCGATTTTTTCGTTTTATTTTGCATTTTCTGGGAAAATTTGCCACAGTCATGTATATTTTTCTTATAGCATCAGAAATAAGAGATTTCAACGAACAAAAAGCACACCGATTTTTTTTAAAAAGTAGATATTTTGAGAATTTTCGATTGAAAATTGGGGTGCTTTTTTGATATTAAATCAAACTAAAAGGGGAAAAAATATATTTTGAATAAAAAGAATTACGTGTTTGAGATATAAAAAGGTAAATTTTCCCCAAATTTCGCGATGTCAGATAAAAATAAAAAACCAAAAAGTCGATTTTTGGGATTTTTCGCATAAATTTTAGGGTTACATAAGAAAAGTGTATTTAGAAAAGTTGTAGATATTTTTATTACCCACAATTTTGCCATTTACTTCTTTTTGATAGGACTCGTAGTTTTGCCGGAAATCGTGATAAACTCTTTTCCGCCCTTAAAATCTCACCCCTTCCACTTCCCGACCTCAAATCGCCCGTAAATTATTTTTATTTTTGTTATATTTTCTTACTTCTCGAATGGGTATTATTCTTTTTAAAATTTTTTTCACTTTTTACCATTTTGGAATGCTTCGGCCCTGGCCTATCACTATTTTTCACGATAAAGTAATCGTCAATTAGTTAAAGAAGCCACGGTAGTTCAAATCAATATGTCAGCTAGTACCAATAACATCCGATTGATTCGGAAGATAAAGTTTTAGTGCCAATTACTCTTCGTCGAACGCGACAGTACCGCAAATCGCTGTACTGCCGTCAGTCTGCGGCATATACCGGAAGCAGTACCACTTCATGCTCGCGCTTGGCGTGATTTGGTCGACAAGGTCGTCGGGTCTGCTCTAGTTCCATTTGAAATTACATCAGAGGCGGAGCAATGCGCGGGTGATCTGACTTTTTTTGGTTGGCATTTGTAGAGGTGGAAGGCGCTCCTCCGATTTTCTTTGCAAGGTGAAGTCGTCAAAAACGAATTAAAATTGTTAATTTCACAAATACAAACACGGAAATTATCTAAGATATGTTAATATTAACGTAATTTATTTAAACCACATCCTTTTTTAATAAAAAATTTATATTTATTTATAAAAATAAAAAACCTAAAAAAGCAAAACATAAAACTTAAATTTAAAATAAATTCAATTCATAATTTTTTTTACACCATCTTTGAACCAATGAAATCCGTTCGTGTGGGGCTAAGTATTATTCAATATAAGAATAATCCCATGACAGACAATATGGATTTCGACAACTTCGGTCTACTGGAGATTTGCTGGCTTATGTCACTCAGCTCTGGACAAACACTATTGAAAAGTTTGGTGAATCCCGTGCAATAGCCTTGGATATATCTAAAGCCTTTGACCGCGTTTGGCACCAGGCATTGTTAAGTAAATTATCTGCCTACGGTTCTCCCAACCAAACTGCGCTAATGGCTCTTGAGCTTCATGCAAGATCGCTCCTTACATGTGGCAGTTGACGGTATTTTTTCTGATGCGTTTAAAACTAATGCCGGGGTCCCCCAGGGTTCCATCCTCTCCCCCACCTTTTTTTTAAACATCAACGACCTCTTGAAAACCACCACGAACCCCATTTACAGTTTCGCAAGAAGCACGCTTGGCCTGCTCACATGACACATCGCACCTCTTTAAACTTAAGCTGGCGGCCGAGAAAAACTGTCGACTATGCAGAGAAGAGGAAGAGATCAGTATACACATTCTGTGTCATTGCCGATGATAGCGGTGTACAGGTATCAAACTTGGGGCCGTATGATAATTGATCCAAGCGATCTAAATGAGACGGGGCCAACAGAAATCCTGCGGTTCGCCAAAACCAGCGGAATGTAATTCTGATTCCCTGAAGACACAGCGGTACTCACAGAGGATAAAAGATCTAGGTGACATAGGTGCCGATACCAATGGCCCAACCGCAAAATTGTAATGTAATGTATCAAATTTTTGTAACTTTAAATTGCTTTATTAAAAAAACCTTTAATGTACAGGGTACATTGTACGTTCCAACCTACAGGTTTAAAGTTGATGTGCGCCATCACTCATAAAGCTTTATGAATAACTTTATTACCGTTTAACGTACACCGATCTGCACAAGTCACTTATCATTCGAAGAGAAATAATGATACAAGAATCGATGACGGCATCCCGTAGATTGGGTACATTAAACGTCTTTGCAGTAACTATAATCGATAGGAAAACCGGTAAGTGACCAGCGTTATAAAAAAACTTAATGAAGGTAATTAAGTGACAAGATGCCGATTATTGCTAACAACAAAAGGTGTGTCTTCAAACGATCGTATATGCATTATTACAATCCTGTTTCGTGAGAAAATACGCAAAGCAGTGTCTACACGAACAGTTGCGAAATCTACCGGAAGGTGGTTGGTTGTTGCGTTGTGCGTTTTAACTCCGCCTGGTTTGTTGTTATTGTAGGCACTGAAAAATCTATACGGATAAATAAAATGTCTGGCTGTGATTTCATAATAAATTTAAGTTTTTAAGCTAATATGATTATTCGCACGTTACCATAATGTCTGTCTGTCTGTCTTTTTGTTTGTTCTGAAGTAACTGAACGGATTTTAATGCAGTTTTCACAGGTAAATAGAGTTTGGATGGGAGCAGAATGTAGGCTTTATTTCATAGATCTATTATCCAAAAGATACGCAACATCCCATTCATAGAACTCTGTTTGTTTTATCAAGAGTGGCCATGAGTATGAAAAAAAATACCAATTGATTCTCATTGTACTGTTCTCGTGCTGGCAACGCTGTAACATTATTGTGGACTTATTGCCACGCTGGTAATCAGTGGCGTGCTGTTTGTTCAAAATATATATCTATCGGGTAATATTTAGTTTTCTAAAAGAATATATTTATGAATAGGTGATACTCAATTTTTTTATTGTAGCCAACTAAAAGTATTCTTTTTCTAAAGTTACAAAAGTGCTAATTTTGTGTAACTTTAAAAAACCTACTAATTCCCCAAATAATAACGTTAAAGTTTTCTTTCTAAAGCCAATTGTGTGTAATGTTATAAGTTACTTTTATAAAACTAAATTATTCCATAGAGTGACCAACGAAACAATACTGGAAAGAATGGGGAAGGAAACAGAGGTGATGAAAACGATTAAGAGAAGGAAAATGGAATATCTCGGACATATAATGAGAAATGACAACAAATACAAACTCTTAAAATCCTTTCTTCAAGGAAAAGTGTTTGGAAAGATGGTGCCCGGAAGAAGAAGGATATCATGGCTCAAGAACCCAAGGTCATGGTATTCAAAAACAACTACAGAACTGTTTAAAGCAGCAGTCAACAAGGTTATCATAGCCAGGATGGTCGCCAATATTCAAAACTAATAGGCAATAGAAGAAGAAGAAATTATTCCAACTCAAGGGTTGCTAATTGTGTAGCGAACTAATACCCGTTATACTAAATTATGATATCAAATTAAAATATTAAAATATAAAAATATATAATAATGTATAAAAATATTAAAATATTTTAAATATTAATTTTAATGTTCAAACTGTTTATTAACAGCTAAGTAAGGCTCCGTGACTCATTTATTTCTCGATTGAATTAAATTTAAGAGGAATGAAATACTACTATGAAATAGATCAGGAAGGTATATAGTTTTTTAAATAACAACGAAAGAAAAATATAATACCACTTTTTGAGAATATTTTAAAAAGTATTGATTACCGCATCGTTTGGTTTTTAGATTCGTGTTTTACGCCTCAAAATAATATTTGTTTATTTTGATATAAAAAACGTCATCGCTACACCACTGAATGAAAATATAGTAAACAACATATACCTATTATGGTAAACAATAAGATATTCCAACTTACTTGTGAAAATAAACACTGGGACTTAAATAGTCCAGTTTTTTACACACTTGGCAATGACGAATCATTTTTTCCACTAAATTTAACCAATAATATGCCGAAAATCACCGATAATACTCCCAAAGTCTCGTTGCAACACCTTCGGCAATAGCGCTACTAATGATAGCCGAAACTGTCTGATTTTGTAGTGCACACGGATCACTGTACGTGGAACCATTCAGACAAGCCGTGCGGTAGTTTAATCCGAGCACTGAAATCACTTTACGAGGATTCCACTGCTTGTGTCAGGATAAACAGAGCTTACACATACTGGTTTAACATCGAAATAGGTGTTAGATTAAAATTAATTATTTAATCATCAAATGTCTTTTTTACGCCGATGATCAAGTCATATTAGCGTCATCTGAAGAGGAATTGCAGGCGACGGTTAATGTTATGCATAATCCCCTGAAAATAAAAGGGAAGAAAATAAATGTAAGCAAAACGAAAGTAAAGGATTTTGAAAGAAAAAAAAGTATGACAAACTTAGAGGTGCTGATCAAGGAAGAAAAAGTGGAACAAGTTAATGAGTTTGTGTACCGGACATTTGGTTTATTAGATTAGAAGTATTCAGACACTGATTTTTAAAATAAAAAAAATCTATGAAAATATTTAAACATATTCGACGTTCCCCATTTACAGTTTCGCAGACGATAGGACACTTTTCTCAACTTTCACATCCTATCGATCACTTTCGGTGAATGATACAAATAGACTCGGGCAGGAACAGGTTGATTCCATCAATAGAGATCTTGAAGCAATCGTCGAGTGGGGAACCAACAATCTTGTTCGGTTCAACGCCCAGAAAACACAAAGCGCCACGTTTTCCAAGAAAGTGAATTACTCAAATCATTTCATTACAATGTCCAGAAATACCCTTGAATTAAGTCCCTTTATCTCGATTTTGGGGGTCACGGTGTCCAATAATATGTCTTGGCATGACTATGTTGCTAACATCGCAAAGTCAGCAAGCCAGGGGCTAGATTTTCTGTGGAAAGCTAGAAAAAATTTTTCTCCTGATCAACTGTTGACGACGTACAAGGCTTAAATCCGACCTCTACTGGAGTATTGCTCGCACATTTGGGGTTCAGCACCAAGGCATTCTCTTCGTCTTCTAGATTCCATTCAGAAAAGGGCCATTCGGTTGATAAACAGCTCAACTCTCACAGATACCCTTCACCCTCTATAACATAGAAGAAGAGTTGCAGACCAGTCATTGCTCTACAGATATTTCCATGGCAGATGCTCCAGAGGAATAAAAACTCTTGTACCACCATTGGCCACATTCGGCCGAAGAACTCGGCACGCTGATCAGTCTTACCCATTTACTCTCAAGATTGACACTACAAGGACCAATCTTCATCAAGAATCCTTTGTTTACAGGGCTGCTACGGAATGGAACAAGCTTCCAAAATAAGTTTTTCCAGAGAACTATGACCTGCAACTTTTTAAAAAGCGGGTCCACAATCATTTCCTTTCTATAATTCCTTCCCCTTCTAATAGTCACAGTGCGGACCGTCCGCTGCCCAAACGATAGGTCTACCCTTTTTGCGACTATTTTCATTAAAAAAAAAAATTGGCTGGGGGCGGTTATTTTCAACATTTTTTATAAATCATATTTTATTCTCGCATTTTCCTGTCTAAATGGTTCAGCAGCTAAACACATTTTGTCAGCGAAGCATTGGAACGAAAGTTGAGGAAATACACAAAAAAAGGTGTGTGACTTTTAAAGGACCATTATCCCAAGTATTTCCAATTTTGGTTTAATCTACATTATTAACTTAACTAAAAAAATTAAAAAATAGATGCTTAAATAAATGACAACGCAAAGTTAATAACGATTCTACACATAAAAAATAAAATATCTGAATGTGAATGGCTATAATCCCCAATCTGTTCACTCCTTTCAACCGTTGCTTGAAAGTTATTTTGACGTAAATGGCATCGCTTTTTATTTAATGCCGTCGTTGTGGAGAGTATTATTACGATGAGCTTTCAGCTGTTTGTGGTAATAATATTACCAAGGCCGTTCAATGTCGGCTGCGAAGCCTTGTTTGAACTGACATAGACGTCTTCGGGGGAAAAATATCTTAAAGCCAGTTTTGTTGTGATCTGAATTTTTTGGACATGTAAGACAGATAAAAAAAGCAGCTGCCAATGCAATGAGGAATGATACTAAATTGGATATTATGACTGAGTTTTAGAAAAGTTAAAATACTTCTAGTCGACTGGCAGCCACAATATTCGATGTTAGACATTTATCGATTAGTCGAACATTAAAAGAATTTTGCTCGACAGTGTCTATGTATGGGGTGAGCGATAGTTTAATACGAGCACTAAAATCACTTCACGATGATTCCACTGCTTGTGACAGGATAAACGAAGCTTACACGGACTGGTTTAACATCGAAAAAGGTGTGAGACAGGGATATGTAGCTTCGCCATGGCTGTTTAACTTATGCTTAGACGATTGTTTAAAAGATATGAAAGAGAGTTCGTATGGATTGAAAATGAATGATTTGATCGTCAAATGCCTTTTTTACGCCGATGATTAAGTCATATTAGCGTCATCTGAAGAGGAGTTGTAGGCGATGGTTGATGTTATGCATGATGCCCAAAAAATTAAAAGAATAAAAATAAATGTAAGCAAAATGAAAGTTAACGTTTTTGAAAGGGAAGAATGCATAACAAACTGTAAAGTTCTGATTAAGGAAGAAAGAGTAAAACAAGTGAATAAATTTGCGTACTTGGGTTCAAAGTTTACAAGAGATGGAAAGTATGACGGTGACATTGAGCGAAGGGTGTTGGCAGGAAAACAAATGCATAGCTTTATAAACAGCCAGAAAGTGTCAAAAAAGGCACGTTTGGCTGTACATAGAAATGTGTTGGTTTCTACACTTATGTATGGTAGTGAATGTTGGGTTTGGCAGAAGAAGCATGAAAATAGGATTTATGCTGCGGAGAATAGTCTGAGAAGTATAGCCGGAGTGACTTGATTGGATAAAATAGAGAATAGTGAGATAAGAGAACGCCGTGGTGTAAAAGATGTGGTTACAAAGATAGATAAAGTAATGCTTGGATGGTTTGATACGTAGAAAGGATGAATAAAGGAAGATTGACGATACAAATTCATAAGGCTAGTGTAAAGTCGCTAGAGGTCGATCTCGGCGAACATATCTCGATCAGATCAACATTATTTTGAAGAAAGGCCAGGTCAAGAGTACCAACAACTGACAAACTTGGATGAGAGCACTAATAAAAGTAGAGGAAGCAAAAGATGTGTGTAAGAACCGTAGCAAGTGGAAGGAAGTGGTCTCTGCCTACCCCTACGGGAAAAAGGCGTGGTTATTTGTATGTATATAAGAAATTACTTGCTAGTTTTTTAGTGTTTGCTGCGAATTTCTGTAATAAAATAATTAATTTTTAAATGTTAATTTTTGCAATCAATTTGAAAACACCTAATTTTCCGAAACAGTTAAAGATGGGTATAGGACAATTCGCATGAAATATGTCTAGAATTTTTTGAAGATTTCAAAAATTGCATTAAAAATAAGTTAGTTGGTATTGGCCGCTGCTACATGACACACTCTGTACAGAAAGTTTTTGTTGCGCTTCCAAATATACCAATCTAAGACGCCCCCTTTTATTCATTATCCAATTTATTACATTTGCGTCATACACACTGTATATTAAATTTTACTTTATTCAGATAATTGACAGATCTCGATTGAAATAAATTAGTGTTTAAAACATTTCGTACGCCTATGGAAAAGGACTCTTCGTAATTGGACGGCGCCTGCAGTTTGCCCCGAGCTGAATCATTATTTTCAGTGACTACAAGATTTCAAAAATTCATTTCTCGATGCGGTTTTTTGGTTTTTACATTCAAGGTTAGGAATTTTAAATTTCCTCTTTTTATTGTGCGACAACATTTTTCTGTTTTTTACTGCTTTTTAACGTTTTCTTAGGCGAGGTAACAAATTATCGAACGCGCAATCGTTCAGTTGAATCTCCGTTGTTTTTTCTTACACTTTTTATTTGACGTTGTATCCTGATTGTACATTAAGTTTAGGCAGTTTTTATTAAAAAGTTATTCTTAATTTAGCACAGACGTATACTGATAAGTTAAAAGAAAGAATGCATGGTATTTACAAGGTGTCAATCTAAACATTCCTCACCGTTAAACATACCAACACCTTAATTGCATATCAACACAAAGCCTGTGATAAAAATTATACTACTGATATTTATTCAGTGTCAACCAATAATTAACAACAAAAAAAGTCCCAAATTTATCTTATTTTTAATTGGAATGTAAACTATAGCTATTTGTCCTCGAAATACACACAAGATTTTTTCTACAAATGCAGTTTTTAGACGAAAAAAAACACTAAATACTTTATTTAAAAAAGTAAGTACATAATATTACTTGTATTTTAATAACAACATTTTATAATATTCTTGAAAATAATTACTTGAGTTTATCATTCACTATATTAAAATTGAATGTGCAATTGTGACAATCTTTGATATTTATTCCCAAACCCGATGGTCCATCAGGATATTTCTTCAACATAAATTCTTCCGAAGATTGGAAATCTATAGAACGAGATACGTGGATACATGCGGTTTTGAAAATAGTTTTTTGGTGGTTTCAATATTATTTTTGATTGATTCGTCTAAATAACCTTCTGCGACATTACTACTTTTCCATCCACCATGTTTCTTTAGTTGTATTAGATCTCCTCCACCATTCACCAATAAAGTAGCAGATGTTCGTCGAAAACAGTGTCTTGTATATAAAGTATGCTCAGGTAATTCCAAATATTTAGCAATTTTACTGGGTATTTTTCCCATTGTATTCATACCCAAAACTTGTTTCGTACATCTACCTTTTTGATAACGTATTATTGTTATTTTGACAGAGTTGTCTGATTGCAATGTATTTTTTACAAATTGATAGATAATTAACTGAATTTTCTTCATTATGACTAACAATCGTAAAAACACGGCTAATTCTCGTTTTCTAATCTGGAATTCGGATTAATAAAATAGAATCTTTATCTTCCATGTCACCGATCTTCCTTTTCACCAATTCATCGCGTCTGCAGGCACCAGCAATCCCCATAATTAGAATTACCTATAAAAAAATTAACAGTCAATAGCTATCCAAAATGTATAAGCTATCCAAATTGCTATCAATCTTATAATTCATATTTCTAACGAAATAGAAGGGAAAATAAAGTGGCCCCAGCCGAAATTGAACAGTTTAAAATGCCTGCGCTTTAGACCCCTAGGCTAATATCGTAACAGCTTATCAAACTACAGAGAATACCAAGTTTAGTTGAAATAAAAAAACGGATCGTCCTATAAATCATCCATGCACTACCTACTATTCTACTTCTTTCATCCACTTCAGTAAATTATTTAAAATTAATTACCTTAATTGAATGTCACACTTAATATAGCAATTATAGTTTTGTTTTCACTCCGTAGCAATAAATTATAACCGATTGCTAAAAAGCAAAAGATTCAAATATAAAGACTCGCCAGTACTTTGATTTTATTTGCTATTACTGGGAGATCATGGTATATATCATGTTACAGAATGATTAATGGTGCTGGCTGCTATGCAATTTATTAATTTTTAATTGTCTTAGAGATATAAATTACCGATATAACGAACTGGCTGTCAGTTTACAAAACAACAAAAAATATCCGAACATTTTTATCTAAATATACAAGTAGACGTCTAGTTTCTTTATAGAAGTAACATAGACAACAATAAAATAATAAGGAGGTAACAAGTTTATTAATAAATTGTATTTAAAATGGGATAGGAATTATGGACGTGTAGGAAAGGTTTACATCTCGAAGTAGAAGGATAAGAGAATTGTTATTTGCCTAACAACTGCTCATCATCCTAGTTTGGCTGATGCCACAAATCGTCACGCTTAGGTACATATAAAACCAATTGAAGATATTAAATATTTTGCAAAAATATTTACTTCAGTAGATACCCATTTAGAATATCTGTTATACGGGATGAAAAAGCATTAAATAAATAGTATAACTTACGTATGCCTTGTGAAATAATAGATAAGATTAGGGCTTATACACATAAATAAATAAAAATACTAATTATCCAATCGCTATTACACTAAAACAGTAACTTTGTAAAAATTGTTCGAAGTGACCCCCATCTGCCCGCACACATGCATTTAATCGACGAATTCAATTTTTATTGATATCATAATAGATTAAATTAATTCGGACAGTCTTAGCAGCATCAAAAATACGTTGTCGTAATTTAACTTCTGTATCAATATTCTCTCTGTTGTCATATACCTTTTTTTGTCAAATTCAACGACGGGGATATTAGGACATTGTCGTTGAGGATAACGTTCTGCATTAAGCCGAACAGCTGCATTAGAATTAGGTATCGTAATCCTTTTCGTATGTTAATAACATGTTAAATTGGCGAATCAAAAACGCGGGCATTTTTCAAAAATTACGACCGTTGTATAAAAATAAATGTTTTTTTTTTTGTAACTAAAGCCCCTTCTACATCTGAGCAAACGCACCGAATGAGCACTTCACGCCGCATGAGCATTCAGTAAACTTTTTTTTACTAGAGTACAACAAATGGTTGCCAAACCTAAATTAAAATCAAAATTTTTATTCTCAATTTTTGAAAAAACGAATGATTTAAGGAAAAAAGTTTATAGGAATTTTTTGTTTCTAATTATTCTTTTTACAGGTCCTTTCAAGGAATGCACTATTTTCAGGGACATCCTGTATTATTTTAATTATTGCCTAAATTGCAGTTTATCCGTACGAACTGAGTCATTTACCAAAAGAATTTTAATTTCAAAACGCGATATCATAAAAACGTAGTCATTAAATAAAAATACCTAATAAAATGTTAAAACTAGCCTACTTATGCAATTAAGTTATTCGGAATCTTTTATTTGTTGCATTACTTAATGAGTTTTATTGTTTTTGAACATAATGTACCTCATTTTCGGGAGATATTAAAGTTACGAGGTTATGTAATTAAAATGCATTAATTATTTTACAAAATTTGCCGTCTCAGCGTCCTAAATTATTGTTTATATTTCGTTAACCTTAATATTTTCCTATAAATCTTTCAATTAATTACGCGGTTTACTTTATGCGGTAAAATTTAATACTAGTTTGTAATCCAATTGCACAAAGGTGAAAACGTTTAAGTTAATTCTGTACAAAAAAAAACCACATCACAATTTCTTTTTCATAAAATGAACCAAACATGTTTAATCTCGGGTTTAAAATTTATTTTAAATATAACTTTAATTATGTGGAAAATTTTTTGCTCAAGTTGATATCCAATAAAATCAGTCAATTTGTGGTCATCTGATCGAACACAACCAATCAAAACAAAATAATACTGAAAAGGGCCCATGGGTTCTTTTCACTAAATCATATTATTTTGCTATGGATGCATCCCTACATTTCCTTTCAATTCGATTTTGACAATTCAAATATTTCAATATGTCACGATTTGGTTGTGATACTCAAGATAATATTGATGAAATTATAGCATCGAATATACCGAAGAATACTGTTCACAATAAAAATTTTGTGTGGAAAGCGTTCATGGACTTTTGTGATGTGAGAAAATATGAATTAGATGGAAATCGGACGGTGGAAGAATTGGCGTCGATTTTAATGGATTGGGCTGTGAATATGAGAAGAAAAGATGGTACAGAGTTTAAAGAAGCTACTGTCAAAACTATATGGAACATAATAAGTAAGCTTCTACAAGAAAAATATTTTTCTAATTGTTCTTTTGATAATTGTACATTCAAATAAATTGTTTCTGCTCTGTATTTATTTCCATAATCAGCAAAAAAATTTCTATCCGAATAACCTTCGAACATTAATGAATGCTCAAAAATTTTATAACATCTATCTCGAGCTTGTTGCTTATAGGCAACAGACCTCCGCCTACAGCGTCGGTCTGTTTCCAAGCAACAAGCTTTCGACAATTATCAATGTCCTCGGGTTATTACTACTGATAATTACCTTTGTACCAATCATATTGATTTTAATTCGTATTTTTAAATTTATCGTGTGTTATGTCATTTTTATCGAGGGTCCCAAAGTAATAGCATTCGAATTCATGCAGGCGTGAAGCAGGGGTGCATACTTTCCCCTCTATTATTTAACATTCTGTTAGATTTGGTCCTTAAGAAAGCTACAGCTGAACACAGCGGTATTGTCTGGGACATGTTCCGAAAACCACTTCTCGGAGACCTAGAATATGCAGTTGATCTATGTCTAGGTTAGGTTGGGTATCATGAGAGTGGGGCGTGGGTCACCCTCCACTGCGACCTTTAGTAGGTCTATTGTGGCTCACTCCTAGAGGTTATAGTTCACCACACAATCCTGCCCTTCTCACGAAGTTCATGGTTGTATAGGGTGAGATTTTTTTAAAATCGGTAGGTTCTAGGTTAGTGTAACCAAATATGTTGAACCTTATTCTTCACAGGCCGGGGCATGAACATAGTATATGTTCAGCAGTTTCGTCTTCCACGCAGCAGAACCGACAGTCCGTTTGTTGGTTCAGATCTCTCTTTCTGAGGTGGTATCTTAGACGACAGTGTCACGTAAGCAGTCCCGTTAGAATACGCAGGTCATTTCTGCTCCATTCTAGGATCTGCTTAATTGTGTTTATCGAGGGTTGTAACGGTAAAAACGCCTTCGAGTGGGTTAGCCCTGGTAAGTCGGACCAGTACGTGAGTATTTTCCTCTCCGCCCAGTCCGAAATAATTGTTTTGTCGGCACTTGTAGTGACTCCAAAACTGGTACAGGTCCAAAATATATATTCAAGAATAGGAAATAGAGCAAGTCCAAGAATTATGTTACTTGGGATGTATCATCACAACCACCGGTGGTACGGAACTAGATGTATACTATAAAATAAAAAAATCACGTCTAGCGTTTGGAATGCAAGACTGGGAAATATAAGCAAAGACTACGGCTTAAAACTAAACATCAGTTAAACTAAAGTCGTGATAGTAGACCGGAAAACGAACAACTCTCCGCATATCCGACAGGTAGCCGGTTTCGAAGTAGTGGATAAATTTATTTATCTTGGCTCCCTCATCACCAACACAGGAGGTAGCGAAGCAGAAATATGGCGACGGCTAGCAATAGCAAGAACGGCCATAGCTAAACTGACACGCATATGGAAGGACATGTCAATTAGTAAAGCTACGAAAATCAGGCTGGTCTCTACTTTAATTTTCCCGATTGCATCATACGCGGCTAAAACCTGGTCGATTAGACAAGCGGACAGAAAGAAAATAAATGTATTTGAAATGTGGGTTTACCGACGAATGCTCCGAATATCATGAACGCAGCACCGCACCAATGTATCGATCCTAGAAGAACTGAAAATCGAGGACAGACAGAGCAAACAAATACTCGAATGTCAAGAATTATTTTAGCAAACTTTAAGCATATCATACCTTATAAAAACTAAGTCCAGATTTATGAATACGCTTCCGACAACACTATCTTCCAAAATTTAAACCAGTTTTTTTATTCCAAGAAGTTCAGTCTTCACACCCCTTCGTGGTCACTTTGGAGACCTGCAGAACATCACTTTCCAAAGACTTATTCATCCAACGAATTGCGAGGCTTTGGAACTCATTGCCTAGGGAGGTGTTCCCCGAGGCATACAACCTCCAGAAATTTAAGAAGAACACCAACTCCTACCTTCTTTCCCTTGGTTCCCACGATGTTCTCTGAACATTACAGGATATCTCTTTTCGTGGGAACCAGAACATAAAAAAAAGGTAATTTTGTGCATTATTGATCTTTTTTGAGCCTTGCAAATTTTTACCAGTTACCAGTACTTTTACCACGAACAGCTAAATTACCAGTTATCATATGTTTCTTAATGATGTCTCCAATTGTTGATTTTGATATTTTAAGATCAGAAGCAATTTGAGACATTGACTTGCCTTTTTTATGTTTTTTAACAATCAATTCCCGATTTTTTAACGGTGTGACTAATCCCCGGATCATTTTTACTTTAAAAAATGTCAACCAGTAAACAAACCTACCCAAAATTGTGGTTATATTTCACAGCGTACTTTCAAAATATTAAATATCTTCTTACATTGTTTAGCTGTCCGAACGTTTAGAGGTCAATAAATAATGACAGTTTAACACTATTGTTTCTTAATAAAAATAGAACATGCCAAAACGCTCACACTAAACATACATTTATTTATCTAGCTTATAAAAAAAATTTGTTTGGTAGAATAAAACAATATTTTAAGAGTAATAAATTATTAATCATCAAAAAAATTGTCCGTCCGAACATATAGAGGTAAGGGCTCGTAGGTACCTACATAAAAAATAAATGTTTTATAATCTACACCTTAACAATTAAAACAACAGCAAATAACAAAATCACTCGTGACATGTTTTATTAAAACAAACAGTACCTGCTTAACATGTTTATTTTAATTGTTAACATTTAAGATAACCAAGTTACTTGTGCTTGGATCCTAGTTGTATGCTAAGAATTCATTCTAAATATTTTCATTTTAAAAGGGTAGTTTAAGGTAAAGTTTTTGGCTGTACCTAACTAGAAAAAGTTGTCGGCAGTCAAGAATTATGATAAAATTAGTTTAAGGCGAAAAACCCGGTACTTTTATCTGCAATCTTCTAATGAATTGATTTTATCAAATATCTCGTGACAAATGTCTCGTGCAACAAAAATAGTTGAAATCATTTTCCTAGATTATAACATTATTTACAACTTTTGTTCTAATTTTTTATCTGCATAATGCTTGGATTTTTATTTATAAAGCAACAAACCTATTTTTAATGTGGTTATTGCTAAATATATATCTATCGGTAGATGTTACATCTTATTTTATGCTCTACAAATTTCCTATATATTCCGTTCAAAACTTTTTCCGCATCATCTGCATACTTTTTTTTGACACGCCTTGTGCACACTGATAAAGAACATAGAGTTATTTTATCAAACACAAGTAAAAAAAATAAAAAACACACCTTCACCCTGTTGTACAGTCTAATTTCTTTTTCTTCTTCTTCTTCCTTCTTTAATGTAAGCAATTTGCTTGTTTTTTTTCGTATCCGCTGCCGTTCAATTATTAGAAAGGTTGTCACTCCATCTCTTGCGGGGTCTTCCAATGCTTCGGTGCCCTAAAGGCGACTTGTCTTTACTGGAGTATTGCTCGCACATTTGGGGTTCAGCACCAAGGCATTATCTTCGTCTTCTAGATTCCATTCAGAAAAGAGCCATTCGCTTGATTAAACAGTTAAACTCTCACAGACATAGAAGAAAAGTTGCAGACCAGTCATTGCTCTAAAGATATTTCCATGGCAGATGCTCCAGAGAAATAAAAACTCTTGTACCACCATTGGCCACATTCGGCCGAAGAACTCGGCACGCTGATCAGTCTCACCCATTTACTCTCAAGATTGACACTACAAGGACCAATCTTCATCAAAAATCCTTCTGTTACAGGGCTGCTACGAAATGGAATAAGCTTCCAAAATCAGTTTTTCCAGAGAACTATGACCTGCAACTTTTTAAAAAGCGTGTCCACAATCATTTCCTTTCTATAATCCCTTCCACTTCTAATAATCGCAGTGCGGGCCATCCGCGGCCCACACGATAGGTCTACCCTTTTTGCGACTATTTTCATAAAAAAAAAAAAGTTATAGTGACCATTTTGTCGTCATTCATCCGGTCTATGTGTTCGTTCCACTCTCTCTTTCTTCCCAGTATCCATTCATTTACATTGTCTATTTTACATGTTCTTCTAATGTCCTCGCTTCTCTCCCTGTCAAAAAGTGTTTTTCCAGCGATCCTGCGCACTATTTTCATTTCGGTGGTTTTTAATATTCTCTTTGTGTTCGATGTATCTGGTCTAGTTTCCGCTGTGTACGTTAATATAGGTCGGATGATCGCCTTGTAGATTCGAAATTTGGTCTCGATTCCGATATATTTTTTTCGGAGGATTGTATCGTTCAGGTAAGCTGAGGTTCGTGCTGCTTTTGCTGCTTGGTTTCTTACCTTCGCCTCGATGTCACCGCATCCTGATATTTCCATGCCTAGGACTTTAAATTTCATCTCCTGTTGTATAATTTTATCATTTACAACCAGTTTGCATCTGATAGGTGTTTTTGAAGTGGTCATGCATTTCGTCTTTGCTACAGATATCTTCATTTTTAGACTTTTTGCCGTTGTGTTAAATGTGAATAGTAATCTCTGTAGGTCATCTTCGTTTTCTGCAATCAGAACAGCATCATCGGCATAGCATAGGATTTTGACGTCTTTGTTCCCCATGTTATACCCTTTCAGGTTACGAGTGCTTTTTATTATTTCGTCCATAACGATGTTCAACAATAAGGGGCTAAGGGAATCTTCTTGTCGAATACCAGTATTTACAGGAATTTTTTCGGTAGTTGTGCCATTAATTTTGGCTTGTTTTTTGTTTCTCCGGTAAATATTTTCGATGGTTTTCTGTTTAATTTATGCAAATTAAACTTACATTCAACGGACACCGCTAAACTTGTTCTAACCGGAAAATCAATAATTCAGTAGAAGATTGCATTATGAAATTACTGCTGAAATATAGAAAATATTATTTCTATGAATTCCAAAACGACTGGAGATTTTAATAAAAAATTTAGGCAATCATTAGATTAGCTCAGCGGGTGATCCTAAGATTGGTAACGAACGGATCAACAAAAGGTGTGAAATATAAAAACTAACAAAAATGGCCGAAATTAGTATGGAATTCATAGTCCAATTTTAATGAAATTTTGTAAAGGTGTATTTATTGCTTTAACTTAAAAGATAGAATACTTTTTATTCCGATTATCCCCTACGAAAATGGTGAGAAGGGGTTGAAATATAAAAGCTATCAAAAATTGCCAATATTAGTATTAAATTCATAGTTTTTGGGGTCGTCGAGTTTGATAATGACATATACAATTGGTATTTGGTATTTATATTTGTATTTGAAATATTTGGTAAGTAATAAGTTCGTATCTTGCTTGTTTTGTTCGCAGATAGCATGGACTCCGCCCAATTGTTTAAGGTTTGTCCATTCAGGGTTAGGAAATTTTGCGGCATTTGTTTTAATGTATAGTTGTTTTATTGTATTTGTAACTATTAATTTGCATATCATTACCAACGTTACTTTTTATTTATTCACTTGACCTTAAATATTTTCGATAATAAATTAAAGATGTTACTTATTTAAAGAGTTTCCTTATTATTCTTTATTAGCTTTTTGTTTGCGTAATTCGTTAAGTATTTTTAATTATTGTTAATTACGTTTTAAGAATATTTGATATTCGATAAAAAACGAAGTTTAGAAAAAATACTCAATTTCAGAATTATTTATATTTAACTGACATCTCTATAGATATTCAAAATTAAATTGATATAAAAAAAATTGTTCGTCGGATGATCCCCGAATGTAATTTAAAATAAAATCTGTATATTTCAATTTTTATTATTTTTTTAAGGCAAATAATCTAAAGGAACGAATTACATCAAAAAGATTCATTCAATATAACAATTTGTAGGAGTGATTTCGTGAAATAGGACGGAAGTGTGTAACAGATGTTCTTTTTTCTCGCTTTCTTGCAATTTGTGGGAGTGATTTCGTGAAATGTAACAGGAAATGTGTAACAGGAAGTCGCGGAAGCACGCGCTATTTGATGTGACGAATGAGCGCGCGATGGTATGGTTGGCCGTCAAATAGCGTCAACCAATTTTTTGAAAGGTCAGTACTGTCAGCCATCAGCTGTGAACTTAAGTTACAGTGTTGTGTATAAAGTTTGCTGTTATATGCGTAAACTATAAAAATAAATATTATTTGAAATGATTTTTCAAACAATATTTTTTTTTTATGAAAATTGTATTTTATTTAATTGACACTAGGAGTGACAGAAATTAACTTTAAAATTTAAAAAAACTAAATACTGAAATATTTTATTTATTATTACTTACTTTAGTTTTTTATTAATGATCTGCACTTTATTGAGACTTATTATTATCTAACAGTAAATATTTATTTATATAGTTTAGGCATATAACAGCAAACTTTATAGGCAACACTGTAACTTAAGTGCACAGCTGTTGGCTGACAGTACCGGAAAATTGGTTGACGGCCAACTCTGCCACCGCGCGCTCATTCGTCAAATCAAATAGCGCGTGATTCCGCGACTTCCTGTTACACACTTTCTGTTACATTTCACGAAATCACTCCTACAAGTTGCAATATTGAATGAAACTTTTTGATATAATTGAACACTTCAGTTTTCTTTTTCACTTCTTCAGCCTGCTTTCCAGATTTTTTACTTCTGGTTTAATACGTTTAATACAATTTTGCCGCAATTTTCGCCTTTAAATTTAACGCTTGTTGTTATTCCAATGTTTGGTGTCTTTTCACTCCGGTCATCTTCATTGAAATCTATTATTGTGTCTTTGACAAAGATAAATGTTTGCAAAAGTTTAATAAATGCATAATATTTTTCTTAACGAAATCCAGCATCTCGAGACGGGAAAAGGCTCTAAATATGGAATAACGATTAATTTCATTAGAGTGTTGCTAGTTTGACGAATAAACAAGAATCCCAATACATCAAAGACCTGATTAATTTGTTTATACGAAAAGGACTGCTTCGTGTTTGAATTTTTTTTTAAAAGTATTAAGTTACAGGTTTGGCACTGGATTATGTTAAAAATATGCAGGGATAAGCATATTATTTTAAAGCGTTAAGGATATTAATTTGAGAAATTTAAGATTAAAATATGATTTCTACAACTATTAGTCATCAATACTCGTATTTAAGTTACATTTTTCCATAACTTCTTATATTTTTATAAAATAAAGTAAATGATTTGAAAAATTAACTACATTTCTATTGGGTACATTTTATAAAAATAATGTATTCAAGGTTAAATTATTTTTAAATAAAAATAAACCATGTTGAGATCTTTACTGGGAATTCGGATGAAATAATTGAATTTTGCGGTTGATGTTACTTTTAAAATTTGGTACAGGTTTGTAATTTGTGAGAGTGTATCTAATCCATTAACTTTATAAATCAATACAAAAGGCGTTACTGTATATAAGGTTATTCACTTTAAATTACCCACCCCTATAATCGCTATTATTGCCTGTATAAAAATAGTATATTTCATACAGAGTCGAGAAAATAGGCTTTTTTTGTAGATTGTTTTTTTTTTTTTTTTCAAGAAAATAGTCGCAAAAAGCGTAGACCTATCGTGTGGGCCGCGGACGGCCCGCACTGCGACTATTAGAAGGGGAAGGGGATTATAGAAAGAAAATGATTGTGGACACGCTTTTTAAAAAGTTGCAGGTCATAGTTCTCTGGAAAAACTTATTTTGGAAGCTTATTTCATTCCGTAGCAGCCCTGTAAAAGAAGGATTCTTGATGAAGATTGGTCCTTGTAGTGTCAATCTTGAGAGTAAATGGGTGAGACTGATCGGCGTGCCGAGTTCTTCGGCCGAATGTGGCCAGTGGTGGTACAAGAGTTTTTATTTCTCTGGAGCATCTGCCATGGAAATATCTGTAGTGCAATGACTGGTCTGCAACTCTTCTTCTATGTTCTAGAGGGTGAAGGGTATCTGTGAGAGTTGAGCTATTTATCAAACGAATGGCTCTTTTCTGAATGGAATCTAGAAGACGAAAAGAATGACTTGGTGCTGAACCCCAAATGTGCGAGCAATACTCCAGTAGAGGTCGGATTTGAGCCTTGTACGTCGTCAACAGTTGATCAGGTGTAAAAAACTTTCTGGATTTCCACAGAAAACCTAGCCTCTGGCTTGCCGACTTTGCGATGTTAGCAACATGGTCATGCCAAGACATATTATTGGACACCGTGACTCCCAAAATCGAGATGGAGGGACTTGGTTCAAGGGTATTTCCGTACATTGTGATGGGATGATTTGAGGAATTCACTTTCTTGAAAAACGTGGCACTTTGTGTTTTTTGGGCGTTAAACTGAACAAGATTGTTGGTTCCCCACTCGACGATTGCTTTAAGATCTCTATTGATGGAATCAACCTGTTCCTGCCTGAGTCTATTTGTATCATTCATCGAAAGTGATCGATAGGATGTGAAAGTTGAGACAAGTGTGCTATCGTCTGCGAAACTGTAAATGGGGTTCGTGGTGGTTTTCAAGAGGTCGTTGATGTGTAAAATAAATAAGGTGGGGGACAGGATGGAACCCTGGGGGACCCCGGCATTAGTTTTAAACGCATCAGAAGAAATACCGTCAACTGCCACATGTAAGGAGCGATCTTGCATGAAGCTCAAGAGCCATCGGCGCAGTTTGGTTGGGAGACCGTAGGCAGATAATTTACTTAACAATGCCTGGTGCCAAACGCGGTAGATTGTAAGGGGGGTCGTGAAGGCTATGCAACCTCTCAAGCACCTCGACCTATCAGATCTTTTGTGCATAACCCTTAATCTATTCGAGGCCCGGGATTCTGAGACTTCGAGCAAAGTTTATCAGTTTCCTGGGGGCTAAGTTTCTGACATCAAAGGGAGGCTTTTTTCATGCACGACAAAGTCGTGCAAGCACGGAAAAAGCATTTATGGACGTGTAATGAACAATATTTTTCATTATATTTACCTGAAAACCACAAATTGTTAAGATATTATCACTAAAAATATCAAAAAATTGTCAAAAAAACAGACGTTATTTACCCCGTCGTTAAGTAAATAAACAAAAAGTTTGCGATTTCTAGAGACCTGTGAATAACATGTTATTTTATTTTGACATGCAGGTAGGCAGCTGACGACACTGGTGCACCGGAAGAAGCCCACTTTCGGTGTGCTAAATAGGCATGTAAATATGGTGTTTTCAGATAGATATAATAAAAAATGTTTTTTATTGAACCTACCTGAAAACACTACTTACTCCGGTGGAGTCAGAGAAAACTCGAAATCAGACATTTTTTAACTTTATATTATTCAAAATAACTACGAAACAACCACTAAGTTCACAATTTTTAAATCGTATTACAGATTTAAATTGACAGATATTTGATTATCTTAAAGGTTTTCCTAGCAATGCAGGTCTACTTGTCGCTGTAATTTCAACAGCCTACTAGTTTAAAAATTCAAAATTCACTTCGATAATTTTCTGACTTTAGTATATTGTAATATTTTTTAAATCGTCGTTTTTACCGCCACAGAAAAAAAACGTGTATTTTACACGGAAAAATATTAGAGTTAAAATCAAATACTATTTTTCCTTGTATAATAAATAACTATATTTGAAATTAAAAGTAGGTACAGTAAGGTGCATATTATAGAGAATATAAAAAATTATATTTTTTTTCCAATTTTAAAAATATATCAAATGTTATCACTACCTCATACCGTTTTTAAAATATTAAACGTCGAATTCATTAGTTAAACAGGCAAAAGTTAATATTATTAAAATAGATTATAAAAAGGGCAAAGCTTGGTGACTGAACTGTCTCACCAAGTTCTTAAAATACAGCTGCAGAGTCCAAAACAAAAAAATCTTGAACAATACATGCTTAAATTTATAACGAACAATTTCTACTTTAAATGGATTTCCTAATTGCGTTCATTTGTATCTAGGACATACTAATGATATGGTTATGTTTTATATTTTCTTTTGTTGTAACAGGGACGTCGGAAATATTGTAATGACCATGCAAATTCCCCACGATTCATCATTCATTACAAATTTTATTTCTTAATATTATATAAAGTGTATTTTACCCGCACAATCTTGTATAAAAACATCCTAACATTATGAAACTTAAAATATAGACAGTTGGATGAATAAAGTTCGTCAGGAAATTATAAATATTGGACGAGTTTGATAGTGGACTGTACGAGAGATTTCAAAAAACAAATTGGACACTTAAATTGGTCTTTTTTGGATGTTAGCGTCTATTGAAACTTTCAGGATTAATGTAGAATTTATAAAAAGAAAACAAATATGTATTGACCTTTCTTCCTTGCCTTACCACTATATGTCGTTATTTATCAAAAACTAAAAATGAAGTGAAGTTTGTGGAATTAAAAAAAATAGTTTCGCTTTGACTATTTTTTTGCACAAATCTTCTGAAAATCGGATCATTTATAAGTACTCCTAAAAAACGGTAAGGGGTGATGTTACCCCTTAACAAAACACGATGAGCTTTGGAGCTTTCTCTTTTTTATGGTGTTAATTATTTCGCACTCCTTCTGCGGTTCAGCACTTTGGCATTAGTAAATTTATCGGTCCAAGAAATCCGCCACACTCTACGGTAGTACCACACTTCATAGTCCTGCAGTTTGTCCATGTGGTTTTCCTCGAGGGTCCAAGCCTCAACTCCATGCAATAGCGCGTAAAAAACGTAACAACGAAACATTCTCATCCCAAGTTTCATGTTTATATCCCGACTTGTACGCTGCTAATTATAAAACTAGGAATAAAAAACATTATGGTTGCGTTAAAATTACCAGTGCTACAAAATAGCAACAAGACCTAATCACTGACTATAAACGGTTGATATTGAAAACCTTCTTCTTCTTAAGTACCATGTCCTTCTAGAACGTTGGTCATCAACAAGGCTATCCTTAGTCTGTCGACGGCAAGTCTGAACAGAGAGCTTGAGTTGAGTTCATACCAGTCACGTAGATTCTTGAGCCATGATGCTTTTCTGCGGCCCAGCTTTCTTTTACCATAAATTTTTCCCTGCATGATGTTTTGCAGTAATCGGTATTTTTCGCCTCTCATAACATGCCATATTGCAATTTCCTTCTTTTGATGGTGGTAAGAATTTCGGTGGATTTATTCGGACGTTGGATACTTTTTCCGTCCATGAAATTTTAATATTTTCTTGTAAGCCCACATCTCAAAGGCTTTAAGTCGTCTTTCTTCGTACTTGTTTATAGTCCAGGCTTCCATACCGTACAGCAGGGTGGAGAAGACATAACATCTGAGAAGTCGGATTCTTAGAGTTAACTTTAGATCTTTACAGCACAAGACCCTACTCATGTTTCTAAATGCTGCTCGAGCCTGCTCAATCCTTGATTTCACTTCAGTTTGACAATCCGCGCTGTTAGTTATTATGCTGCCTAGATATTTTATTTGGTTTACTTGCTTCAATAGTTCACCCCCAACTGTTATGTTAGCTATGATATTAGGTTGCTTTCTAATTACTAATACTTTGGTCTTTTTTGCATTTAATCCGAGTCCTGCCATTGCGCATTTTTCGATGACTGCATCCAGTATCCGTTGTAAATCTTCCTGACTGGAGGCCAACAGTACCGTATAGTCTTCGTAGCGAACATAATATTATAGTGATTTTTAATATTACTATATTTCAAAAACGACCGACTGGATTAAAAAGTTTTTAATAATTAAGAAACACAATGCCATATCGTCGTTGGTTATAAGACCGAATTGGTGAAGCAGCTGCTGCTTAAATCTACATATTATATCAAACAAAATATCGGTATAGAACCAACATTGGAGAGGTGGTACTAGGCAATTGGCCTCGTACAGATTCTTATCTATATATAACATAATAGAAGGTATGTTTCTTGTGAAATATAAAATATTAAATTTTTGCCTCGAGAATCCTGGTGGCATAACGTCATTTCATGGTTTTCTTTAGTATTGCATCATAAAAAAATCGTTCGGAACTCGTCTTCTCGTTGTTAGATTTATTATTTATTTATAACACAATTAATTGGAGTTATCGATCCGTTGTGAATAATACGATGCAACTGACATGCATTTTTGTACACCGAGAAAAAGGAATTATTCATATTTATGCATGAATTTTTTTTATAACTAAAACAATATTTCTTACATAATATGGTAATGCGTTATACCATATTTAACAAATATTTAACACTGTGTGTAGACAGTAATACCCCAAACGGAGGCCTGGCCTGCGGGATGTGCGGCAGTGATCCGGGGGCAATGAAGCGCTTGCTGTGCTGCTGTTGGGCGCTGGGGAAATGGGCGGTTCTTGGGTGACTACATTGTTCCCATCCAGTACAGAACTTGTACAAACTTGTATAAGGTATGAAGGTACTAGATCGGGTGCAGCGTGGTTCTAGGTCCCGATAATTGCCTGTTCTTTTTCGGACCAGTGCCTCGCGGCGGCGCAGTGTGTGTTTTGCTGTTTTCGGGTCCTTGCCGGGCGATCTGCTGGTCGAGTCTCCATTGTACAATGATACAAAAAGACATAAACAAGATACAATGGGCCAAAAGGCCTAAGTGTCACGGAGGCAATAGCCAGACGGACCTAAATAAGGGTGGAGTTATTAGTGAGTAGTCCTGACACAGTCAGTGGAGTCTCACAGTAGACCTTGAGCTATCGGACTTATAACCTCTCCATAAAGGATTTTCTTCACCTCTGAAAAAAAAAAATACCCCAAACGAGTATGACATGGGTTTGTTGTTTTAACCGCTCATTGCATTATGCCATTTTTCGTGCCTACTTTCATGGCTATTTGTTGGAAAAGAAAATACACAGAAATATATTAAGAGATCTTTTACTATTAAGACACTGTTTGAGTAAAAGCTTAAGGTGTCTAGGTTGCTGCCTAAATTTTTTAATCGCACAAAAGTTAAGGAAGTTCATAAATACGGAGATTGTGTGTCACTCTTGGGTGACCTTACCAGTGCTTTCCTCGCAAACCCCAAGAGATTTCTGAGTGAAGATGCATGCGCATATCTGCCACACTTTTAGTATGCACCAGGTTGTATTTATTTTTAATTTAATAGTGGTATACCATGTCAAATAGACCAATAGTTGGAATCGACCCGTTTCGATTTGGATGAATTTTTGTCAGAAGTTTTCTGTTATCAAAAAACGAAGTATCGTTAAAGATAAAAAATAATTTTTTTTTTGAAATTTATGCGGAATTAAAAATTTCACAATTCGGCAGAATTTTAAAATTTTAAAGTTTAAAAAAATTAAAGGTTATTATTAAATATTAATACTAATATTAATATTAATAATTATATTAATACGCAAGGATCCCCTATTAGAATTAATACAAAAGAAGTGAAGGAAGTATGTAAATCCTTAAAAAATAACAAAGCCCCGGGTCCAGGAAATATTGTAGGAGAATTATTTAAATACGGAACAGATAAATTATATAAAATGCTGCAAAATCTATTTCAAAGGTGTATTAATCAGTCCGAAGTCCCAGAAGAATGTAAAATATCAAATATGTCAACAATACACAAAAAGGGGGACAAAAGCAAATGCGACAATTATCGAGGAATTGCCGTAACAAACACAATCAGTAGAATATATGGCAAGATCTTAAAAAACAGAATCGAAAGGGAATACACGGAAATGGAAGCAGAAGAGCAAGCCGGATTTAGAGCGGGAAGATCAACGATTGACCATCTGTTCTCACTAACACAAATTATAGAAAAAAAACTAGCATTCAATCAAGAGATCCATATACTGTACGTTGACCTAAAGAAAGCATACGACAGCGTACCCTTAATTAAACTTTGGGAAACTCTGGAAACTTCCAACATTAATATTGAACTGATAAAAGGAGTAAAGTCATTATACAATAAAACCAAATCAAAAATTAAAGTTGGACAAAACCTAACAACAGGGTTTAATATCACAAAAGGGCTGAAACAAGGGTGTTGCTTGTCACCAACATTATTTAAAATATATTTGGAACGGGCACTAGCGAATTGGAAACGGAAATGCCAAAACATGGGCATACCTTTAGATGAGGACACAACATTATACACACTCTCATTCGCAGACGATCAAATTATAGTCGGCCAAGACATAGACGACACAGAGAATATGACACGAAAACTTATAGAAGAATATAAAATTTGGGGACTAGAGGTTAATGTAGAAAAAACGGAATATATATGTATTGGGGGAGTGCAACAGGACTTACAATTATCAAATGGACAAAAAATCAAACACACGTCAGCTTACAATTACTTAGGAATGAGAATATCAAAGGATGGGACACTCGAAGAAGCAATATTGGACAGAAATATGAAAGGAAGAAGAGCAATATCAATGTTAAACGGAGTACTGTGGGATAGAACAATAAGCAACAACAACAAAAAAAGAATTTACGACACGATAGTGAAGAGCATAATAATGTACGGTTGCAAAGTATGGCCTTTGAAAGAAAAGATCGAAAGAAAAATTAGAGCCACAGAAATGGATTACTGGAGACGAGCAGCGGGGAAATCAAGACTAGAAAGAGTTACAAATGAGAGGATAAAACAAATAATGGGAGTACAGCACGACATCACAGACGAAATAAGAACTAAACAGTTGATATGGTACGGGCATGTTCAAAGAATGCCACCAGACAGAACCCCAGAGGAAGAAGAAGAAGAGGAAGACCACGAAAGAGCTGGAGAGAAGGCATACAAAAAGAGATGGAAGAGAGAGATCTGAGAGAGGACATGTGGACGAATAGAGAGGAATGGAGATTAGGAATCGCAAGACGCCGACGCACATAATTGAGCGGAATATTTAATATATATATATATATATATATATATATATATATATATATATATATATATATATATATATATATATATTAAATATTCCGCTCAATTATGTAATGCATTTAATTAATTCAAAAATATCTTAAAATTTTAAAGAGGGTAGGTTAGATTAGGTTGGGTTTCATGTGAGTGGGGCGTGGTCGCCACTCCACCAAGACCCTTAGTAGGTCTATTGTTGCTCACCCCTAGAGGCTACAGTTCACCGCACAATCCAGCCCTTCTTACGAAGTTCATGGTTGTATAGGGTGAGATTTTTTTAAAATCGGTAGGTTCTAGGTTAGTGTAACCAAATATGTTGAACCTTATTCTTCACAGGCCGGGGCATGAACATAGTATATGTTCAGCAGTTTCGTCTTCCACGCAGCAGAACCGACAGTCCGTTTGTTGGTTTAGATCTATCTTTCTGAGGTAGTATCTTAGACGACAGTGTCCCGTAAGCAGTCCTGTTAGAATACGCAGGTCATTTCTGCTCCATTCTAGGATCTGCTTAGTTGTGTTTCTCGAGGGTCGTAACGGTAAAAACGCCTTCGAATGGGTTAACCCTGGTATGTCGGACCAGTACGTGAGTATTTTCCTCTCCGCACAGTCCGAAATAATTGTTTTGGCGGCACTTGCGGTGACTCCAAAAACCGGTTCTGGTCCAGTGAACGCAGATTCGGCCCCCTGTTTTGCAAGGGTGTCGGCTTTTTCGTTTCCTTCCACCCCCTGGTGCCCAGGTACCCACAGTAGGGTCACCCTGTTGTTCGCACCAAAGTACTCTAAGGATTCGATGCAATTCCATACAAGTTTAGAATTTATCTTGTTGAAGCTCAGTGCTTTTAAAGCAGCCTGGCTGTCTGATATTATATTTATGTTTTTGTTTGCTAGAGGTCTGTTGGTCAACTCTCTTGCACACAATTCGATAGCGAATACTTCAGCCTGAAAGATTGTAGCATACCTGCCAAGACTGGTAGATATTTTAATCTTTGGTTTCCTGCTGAAAACACCGGCCCCAACTCCATCTGGGGTTTTTGAGCCATCTGTGTACATTACGTATTCAGTCTCTGGGAAGAGGATTTGTCCCCTTATCCATTCGTCTCTCTTCGGAAAGAGGACTTTGAACGACTTTTCTACGTGTATTTTTGTGGCTAGCAAGTCAGGAACCATCTCGAGAATTTTGTGGTTTTTTGTTTCACTCAGTATCCCGGAGTGATCCCCGAGTTTCTCTAATTGATTTGCTTTTCCAAAGACAGGAATCTGTAGGAAACTATCCTGGCCTCCCTTTTTAAGAGAATATCTAGGGGAGGGAGATGTAGGTGTTCCATCGCTGCCGTTGGTGTTCTGGACATAGCTCCAGTTATGGCCAGGCATGCCAGCCGCCGAAGGCCAGCAAGCTTTGCTCTAGCTGTCTGTTGTAACCCTTTGGTCCACCAGACTACTGAACCATACGTGACCATAGATATTATCATTGTTTGATAAATCCAGTAAATCTGTTTGGGGTTTATTCCCCAAGATTTGCCACATACTCTTCTGAGATTCCAGAGAGAAAATCTGGCTTTGTTTATTGTTTTTTCCCAGGTATTTCACTTCCGTCGCAATTGGTAAATTTTAAAGCTATGAATTTTTTAATTGTAACGAGTCCTTCAAAACAAAGTCAAGCCCATTTTTGTATTGGTAATTGAGATATTTAAAAAATAAACATTTTTTCAAATTCGCAAAACTTTCAAAAATAAAAATTTTTAATTTTTTTTTGCAAATAATTTAGACACCGAGTGGAGTAAATTAAGTTTGATTTCTTTTTTTTGTGGTACCTTGATTTTCAATAAATTTATTTACTTCAACCTCTCGGTGAATGTTTCTTTATCAGTTTTCTACAAAATTTAACCACTCATTTCTATCTTGTGTCAACTATTTTACTGTTTGACTCTTTCTCGATAACATTTTATCTATTGTGTTGGCCCAAGTATTTTTGGTCTGTCTCGGTCTCTTTTAGTAACTATCTTGGGGTCTTTTCTAATACGTCCCCGCATTTTTAAACTTCACCAGGTACTGTTGGTGTTAGGTTAGGTTAGGCTAATTTTTTTACTTTTACTGCCTCAATTAATACTGATTATTATTAGCCTAACCTAACCTAATACCAACAGTACCTGGTGAAGAACTTTAAAAATGCGGGAACGTATTAGAAAAAAACCCAAAAATTAAAAATGCGGTATTGCAACCAAACTTCGCACGATCGCCCGCCGGGCTAATGTAAAGATAGGCTGAAAATTTCATTAAAATCGGTCCAGCCGTTATATTTTAATGTTAACGTGTGTCATTCTTGCGCAGGAACCATGTTAATCTATTCTCTATCGTTCCAATTTTAGTATAAAAAAAAACCAAAAAATACTATAAATAATAATAATTATTATTATTGTTAAATTTGATAAATCACGTTTCAGGGTTAAAAATGCGGGGTTGCTACTAAACTTCACACGATTATTTGCTGGGATAATCTAAAGAGTTTGTTTTAATTTTGCAGGGCAAATGATTGACAAAATTATCTTCTTTCTATAATGGTACACACCGGCATTTCCAGAAACAAAAAAAAAGGGTTCAATATACCATGTTCAAAAATACTTATTTGTCACTTTATTTATAATTATTCAAATGAAATACGAAAAAAAATAACAATTATTTATGGCATTTAAGTCCTTGAAAAATACAAAAAAAATTTAAAAACAGGAAACTAGCATATAATTGGAAAACAATTTAAATACGGTTTTTATAGTCTATTCTTTACTTGTTAGCCATTAATTCAATAATAAAATCTAATATAACATGTCAATTGTAATGATATTATTAATTTATTATTATGTTCACAGTCATAGTCATTTACAAGTACATTAAAACTCCAAACAAATCATTTGTTTTCACTTACAGCTTAAATTATAATATAAATTTGCATAAAAATAGACAACGATTAAAATTTATATCGGATATAAACTGCTTTACACAAGTTAGGGAAGTTCACAAATATTGAATTTATGATAAATAGTATATTACACACCTAGGGAAGTAAAGTAAGAAATGTCTCAGAGCACATGTTTGTTGACATTTTACTTTTTATTTTTATACTAGCGGACCCGGCAGACGTTGTCCTGCCCAAACGATAGCTTGCTTTGGGAATATCACTATCAAACTCAGCGACCCCGAAAACTATAAATTCGACGCTTACACCGTCTTTTTTAAAAGATTTTATATTCCATTTTCTTTCCACCCCTTTCGTATGAGATATCATTGGAGATATCACAATCAAACTCAGCGACTTTGAAAACTACGACTTCGACACTAATATTGGCGTTTTGAATATTTTTTTATATTTCATCCCTACCCACCCCTTCCGTAGGGGTGCTAACAAAATAAGTAATGTTGCTATCAAATTTAGCCACCCACAAATCTATGAATTCGATACTAATATCAGCCGTTTTTGATAGTTTTTATATTTCATCCTCTAATAACCCCTTTCGTAGGGTTGCTAACAAAATTAGGAATGTTACTATCAAATTCGGTCACCCCAAAACCTATGAATTCGACACCAACATCAGCCGTATTTAATAGTTTTTAAATTCTATCTCCTTCTCACCCCTATCGTAGGGGTGCTAACAAAATTGGGAATGTTACCATCAAACTTAGCCACTACAAAAACAATGAATTTGACACTAATATCGGCGTTTTTAATAATTTTTCTCCCACCCCTTTTATATGGATGCTTACATAACTGGGAATGTTTCTATCAATCTTAGGAGTTCTCAAAGACTACGAATTCGACACTAATATCAGTCGTTTTTGATATTTTGTACATTCCATCCCCTTCTCATCCCCCATCGCAGGGGTGCTAACAACACTAAAACCACCCCTGGTATGTATAAAACAACTTCTGAAAATTTCATCCCAATCGGTCCAGTCGTTTGGGAGTTTTTTAAGGACATACATACATACAAACATTTTTGTATGGGAATAAAGAAAAATGTTGTTTTTAGACTTTTTCAGGTAATTTTTTAAATTTTTCTCTCCGTAAGAACCATCCTCGTACTTCCAAGAATATTATAAAAAAATAATTAGCGAAATCGGTTCAGCTGCTCTCGAGATTTGCGCTTAGCAACACATTCAGCGATTCATTTTTATATTATAGATTTTATATTTTAAACAGAAATCGTTGATGTAGCTCTCGGTGAGTTTTTTGGTTAGAAAGAGGCACATATTTAATTATGTTAAAAGGGAATGCAACAAAAATAAATTATTGCGACAAATTTAATAAATATGTTTAATCATGTAGTAATTACGGTATAATCAAGCATCAGATTTAAAGTCATCATAATCGGAATCACTGTCGTCGCTATCCTCATTCGGATTGTAAACGATAATTATAATTTATAAGTATAATTTGATCCACTTTGTAATTTTTTTTTCGTGCCTTTTAGCTAAAGATAATAAACCGAAACTAAAGGATCCGCCCCATCAACAAAACCATGCTTTTCACCTGCATGCATAATAATGTGTCTTTTTCCTTCACCGTCGATGTGTTCTTTAGACTTTATGTTATCGTCCTGCTAAATCATTTTTGTTCCACCTTTAGCAAAAATCCAAGTTTCGTCCAGATAAACAAATAAAGAGCATTCTTGTTTACAGTGAGTACAATTTCTTAAAAAGTCAATTCTTTTGTACACGACTCTAGCTTTTTTACACATAGCCTTTCGGTTGGCCTCATTTTTAAACTTAAACCCTATATGTTTTAAAATTCTCCAAAGACTCGTTCTAGAAATTTCAAATACATCTTTTTCTTTTACTTTTTCTAATATTAAATCTAAAGAGACATGTTCTTTTTTTCACGCATTTTGTGCACAATGTCGCGAATTTCAAATTTATTAGCTTCGGCAAAAACTTTGGATGTCGGCGGGGTTTATATTTTTTAACTTTTTGTTCACTATTTCCATCTTTCACCGAGGTTAATTTTGTTTCATGAATACCCATCGCATCACAGTCATAAAGAACAGATTTGGTTGCAAAATTAACCGTGCTAACAAATAAAAATATTGACCCTTAATTTTCAAAATAAAATCCGTTACCTACTACATTTGTTTAAAAATATTAGGGGAATTTACTTTCGTGCTTCTTAAATGTACAGTTAAATACTGGTTATCGAGTTTCTAACGATAATCCGAAACCACCATATATTGGTGAAATATGCTATCCCGCTCATCCCATTAGACAATTTCGACCACAATTCATTTCTCACCACTCTGTCATAGGCATTTTCCAAGTCTATAAAAAAGCAGTAAACCTTTTTACTTTTAGCCAAGAATTTCTTGACTATGCCTCATAAAGCTTCAGAAACTGCAGCGACTAGCTTGTCTGGGAATCACAGTGGCAACATTCACGTGCCCTACTGCAGCTGTAGAGGTAATGCTGAAACTTCCCCCATTGCACTTATGTGTCAGCAATTAGTGCCTTTGGACTGAGCCAGAAAGGGAATCGGATTGGACATTTGAAGATTTTGGAAAATGTTTCCCTAGAATCCATGTCTAAGCCGACAGATATTATGCCAGTTAGGTACGACTTCGAAATGCAGTTTGAAGTGGTCACAAACAACCAACAAGTTTGCACAGAGAACGGACCTCAACTAGAAAGAGATGCTGATGCTGATGGATCCAAGATAAATTAGTTGGAGTTAGAGTTGGTGTGGGCGTCACAGGGTCAAATTTTAGGCTTTCAAAACCACTTGGTGACACCCTAACCATCTTTCAAGCAGAATTACATGCCATAGAGATATTTGCCCAGGAGTGCATCAAGACACGAAGGGCATAAATCTATATTTTATTAGATAGCCAAGCAGCACTAAAAGTTCCGAAGTCATACACTTGTGAGTCTAAGCTGACTTCGGACTGAAATCAATTCCTAAACCAACAGCACAATTTTCCGGCCCAGAACTCTTCTGTGGACTTTCCAAAGCCCACTTGAAAGAAGAGGTTCGATGCTGGGAAACAGATGAAATAAAATCTCACTGGCATAAAGTGCCAGGACAAAGACAAGCGAAAAGGCTAGCAAGCCTTTCGTCAAGAAAAGCTCAACAGCTGATAGGTCTAATAGGTCGAGGTGCTTGAGAGGATGCATAGCCTTCACGACCCCTCCTACAATCCACAATCTACAATGCCTTGTAAAAACTAATCCTGTATAATAATATTTTGAATATTGCAATTTTTTTATTTAGCTGATACTAAGCATATTGACCATCATGAATTTGTTACTGAATTGGTGCCGTAATATTGATCGATGAACAAGTAAAATGAATTTTTTAACAAGAAGAATTTAATATATTTTTTAAAAATGTTATTAATTACTAGTGGTATTATTTGACCAATTTAATTTTTAACCTAAAAATCGTTTGACTACAACAAAATTGAAGGAGAACTTGTGATTTAATATTGTTATCATTTTTTATTATCGACAGTATGACGGAAGCACGTGTCAAAGCCGACAATCATTTTTTGATTTATGGCGTTGCGGTAAAAATGTATGGCCGAAGGTGTTGGTCGATATGAGCGTGCAAACTCTAAACTCTTTATTATTTGTTTCGTAATGGAAACCAATTTATTTCACGGTCATTATATTGCAGTAAATAATTCCTAATGCTTTACGCACTTCCACACGCTTCTTGTTTTAAACTAAATAATTCTGATTGTTTTGTTTTTGTTGATTGTGAGCAGACATTCTTAAAAACGATTCCGATTCCAATAGGTACATTTAAACAAATTATACATTCCCAGTTCAATTGCGTCTCGTTTAAAAAACTCAAATGTAGATTATGAATTTATTTATGTCGTTGCTGGTAAGAATTCATAAATTTATGGCAAATCTCGTGTTTGATCAGTTTGTTGCATTGAAGAACGTTTACAAATTTATAACTGTAAGATATATTTGGATCCACCCTGTATGCAAGCTGTTGGGATTATGGATAAAAGTGACGGTGTATTATTTTAGAATGAATGAAGATTTTATTTATTGAAATGGAGTTTTCGGAAGTGTGTCTTAACACCATCAAGGATCGGAGAGAACTAACTGCTTGCAACTTTATTACTACAGTTGTCATTTTTACATCGTGTAACATTTTTAGTGTTTTTGCAGTCAATACAATGCTCGAATTGTTCCTGGTTTTTATGACTCGTAGTTCGAATACTTTAAACTATATTTCTCCGAAATAATAAAATAAAACCTTTTTCGAGGGTGAAATTGTGTTCACCAAATGTTACTTAAAAAGGAAAACTTTTACTTTTAGAATAAAAAATTTAAAATATAATATCTTAAAATAGAATGATTTTTGTAGACGAACTCAGTATTTCAACACAAGGTCCATCGGTGGAGTCATAAACGAGGGTTACTTGAACAGAAAGATCTGTTTTGCTGGGTACCTAAAATAGGCAAACGAGGAGGGGTGCGGGATACGGCAGGTAGTTCGGCAATCTTTGGTACGAGACTGAAGGGGAAAGACGCATTTTATAATAGATTGATAGTTTTGACTACGTTTCACGATAAATGTATTTTTGAAATAAAATAGGTTATTGCTATTTCTTACATAACCATAAAAACGACAGCATGTATTAACATTCCGGTAAAGATTGTAAGCGAATAATACCTAATTTTATACTGGGTATATTAATGCAGTAGTTTCAGACAGTTTGCAACTGGTATCTAACTATGTACGCTGAATGCGCATGTGCGCATTTGCATATGGTTTGTAAATTGACAGCTGCAAGGACAGTTTAACAAATGTAGACTAGATTACAATTTTTTACTGATAAAAGTTATTAGAAAAATTAAATTTTTTTTTCGCTTCTTTAACATGGGTTCTCATGAAAAATAATGGGTTCTTGATATTAAAATAAACAAAAACATTGTAAAAAATACAAAATTCAATGAAAAAAAAATACGTGTGTGTAGAAAATTTAATAACGAAGAGTTTGGGTGCTTAAGAAGTATTTTTGACTATCTAGTGTTTCAAATATTTTATTTTTAACGATGAAAAAACTTGATTTACGGCGTAAGAACGTGAGCTTTAAAGAAGCGACGGCAACGGTGTAGGGGTAGGCATAGACCACTTTCCTTTCACTTGCTACGGTTCTTACACACATCTTTTGCTTCCTCTACTTTCATCAGTGCTCTCATACATGCTCGTTTGTTGTTGGTACTCTTGACCAGGCCTTTCTTCAAAACAATGTTGATCTGGTCGAGATGTGTTCGCCTAGGTCGACCTCTACCGACTTGTCCATTCACACTCGCCTTATAAATTTGTTTCGTCAATCTTCCTTTATTCATCCTTTCTACGTGTCCAAACCATTCAAGCATTCCTTTATCTATATTTGTAACCACATCTTCTTTTACACCACAGCGTTCCCTTATCTCACTATTCTTCACTTTATCCAACCTACTCACTCCGGCTATACTTCTCATTTCCGCAGCATCAATCCTATTTTCATGCTTCTTCTGCCAAACACAACACTCACTAACATCTCTCTCTTATACATAGTCGTACATAGTCAATGACAAACGTAGTACCAACAGGAAATATATACATAGAGGAAGCGCAAGTAGAATATGTCGTAAAGTATACCTATTTGGGACACGAAGACACATATTTAAGGACAAAATTCCTATAAGTCTAAAAAGGAAGACTTTTAACACGTGTATCCTACCGGTTCTCACATATGGGGCAGAAACCTTAACGCCCACTAAGGCTTTAGCAAGGAAATTTAGTGTCACACATAGAAAGATGGAAAAGATCTATGCTGGGGATATCACTCAAAGACAGAGTAAGAAATGAGGAGATTCGTAGACGAACAAAGGTAGAAGACATAATTAAAAAGATCTCAAAGTCGAAATGGAGGTGTGCCGGTCATGTAGCACGACAAACAGATCAGAGATGGACGAAAAACTTCTGGAATGGAGGCCATGGTCAGACAAACGAAACCCCGGAAGACCACCCACCAGATGAACAGATGATTTAAAAAAGATCAACACCAACTGGATTGCAGCGGCACAGGACCGAGAAACTTGGAAGAAACTTGAGGAGGCCTTTGTCCGAAAGCGGGCGCAAATTGCTGGAGAATGAATGAAATGGCCATACATAAGCGTAGGAACCAACACTCCTCTATGCACAGACAGACGTGCGTTTTTTAACACTTTCTGGCTTTCTGGGTTAACGGATCTATATAACTGCAATATGTTTCTTAGTGTAACTATAGCGGTTTATTATTTCCCAATAAAAAAATTGCCAATCCAAGGTTGAACTGATCACATACCTAAACAATTACTACATAATACTATGCATTGTATTAAAAATAAGAATATAATTATGCTAAATATTGTGTTTTAATTTTAATAACTGATTTTGCAAATGCTTATTTTAATCAAATTATCTACGTTAGATTTTAATTTTCGTTATGTTTTTTTTGGTTACCTCTTTAAATATGGTTGATGCATAATTTTAATTATAAAAAAATTAAATTATTTATCTCGGCAAAAAGTTGTTAAATTAAAATTTATTTTATAAAAGTTGATTGTTAATTTCAAACGATCCGAAATACTTAAATTATTTAAGGGATTATTATGCGTAACCAAATACATGTTTTTGCTAATAATTGCACAAATTTTTATAACCCTTTATTGTTCTAAACAAATCGGAATCATTTATAAACCGTAAGTTATTCCTTTCGTCTTTCTAATTTTTATTAATGGGGTGATTGAGTGTGGTTGCAACTTGGACCAATCATTTAAATCAAAAATCAATAGACGACGAAAGTGTGTCGTCACAAATGTCTTTCTTGTCAAAAACTGATTTCAAACAAAGAATTGAGGTTGTGTTTTTTGTTAATGCTTTGCAGACTACCATTTTTATTACATGTAACAAAATTAATCTTATGTAAAAGGTACGAGTTTTTTTAAGTTGTGTTTTTTTATTACTTTTTTCCCCTCCTAGCCATTCCAGTATTCTGTGTTTAAGTATTCTCTGATAGCGTTCACGGCACAATCTGAGTGGATTTAGTGTAATTTTGGCGCAAAATTGGATTATTTTCTTTCTTAATCCATTAAAATTTCAAACGCTAAAGCTTGGAAAATAAACTGCATAAAAAAATTTTATGTAGCTAACGAATCGTCCTAAAATTACAAACGGCTTTAATTTAAAGGGACTTACCTTCAAGGTGATGTTCTCAGCGAATCTGCAAGCTTCCACGATCGATCGTGTCCACTCCAAGATTGAGCTCTTTATCAAGTGGGGTAATAAAGTCGTTGTAATGTCGATATATACATATTTGCGAACAGTTGAAAACAAAATGAAAGAAGAAAAAAAAAGATAAAGATGAATTTGATAGAAGGTTAACTGACGATTACCAGAACAATATTAAACTCTTTTGAAAGTCCATAAAAACAGCCAGAGGTAAAAATACTACCTCGCAAATGAAAAAAAATCAGAAACCAATATGGTAGTATGGTAAAAGAAGAGGAATGCGTTTAAAGATATGAAAGGAATACTTGGAAATTTTATTTAAAAAAGAGGATACACAAGCACAGGCTCCATTCGGAGACATGAGTGAAAGTTGCAATGAAAGTGAAATTAGTACGACAGAAATTGTGAAAGCGTTGAACAGTATGAAATTGGGTAAAGCTACTGGGTACGACAGGATAACGATTAAAAGGCTGGACAAAGCGTGGTAACTAGTCTGCTGTACCGTCATTTTAACTTTGTTAGAGGAGTGGTAGTGTACCAGACGACTGGTGCAAGACCGTTATCGTGCCTCTTTACAGGTGAAAAGGTTCGCAGCAGGACTGTAAGAACTATCGAAATATTGGTTTACTTAGCATAGTAGGCAAACTGTATGCAAATATGTTGAGTAACGAATGAAACTGAGAAGATGATATTTAATGTGCAAGCAGGATTTAGAAAGGGATCAGGATCAGGTCTTTTCATTACGAGGTACAGTCTAAAAATTCTTAGCTAGAAGTCAGGTCTACTGCGCTCTTATAGACTTGGAGGAGGCCCATAACACAGTGGTTAGGAGTGAATTGCGGTCGACATTGTCTATGTATAGGGTAAGCGGTAGTTTAATACCAGCACTGAAATCACTTTACGAGGATTCCACTGCCAGGATAAACAGAGCTTACACGGACTGGTTTAACATCGAAAAAGGTGTGAGACAGGGATATGTGGCTGCGCCATGGCTGTTTAACTTATACATAGACGAAAGTAAGGGTTTTCGAAAGAGAAGAAAGCATAACAAACTGTGAGGTTCTGATTAAGAGCGAAAGAGTGGAACAAGTAAACGAGTTTGTATACTTTGGTTCAAAGTTTACGAGAGGTGAAAAGTATGACAGTGACATTAAGCGAAGGGTGTTGACAGGAAAATAAATGAATGGGGCACTGCATAGCTTTATAAACAGCCAGAAAGTGTCAAAAAAGGCACGTCTGGCTGCGCATAAAGAAGTGTTGGTTGCTACACTTACGTATGGTAGTTAATGTTGGGTTTGGAAGAAAAAGCATGAAAATAGGATTAATGCTGCGGAGATGATCATAGCCGGAGTGACTCGATTGGATAAAGTGAAGAATAGTGAGATAAGGGAATGCTGTGTTATAAAAAAGATGCGGTTACAAATATAGATAAAGGAATGCTGAGTTGGTTTGGACACGTAGAAAGCATGAATGGAGGAAGATTGAGGAAACAAATTTAGAAGGCGAGTGTAAATGGACAAGTCGGTAGAGGTCGACAAAAATTAAAAGATTGTGTCTGGTTCCTTATCCAAAAGGTACAAAAATTAAACCATGAGCTTTGCGCAGATTTGTTATAGAAAATAAAGAGGGTGGCGCGAACAAAGATTTTTATCCTTTTTACATTCTAGTATAAGAATCTCTTAATGTTGTTTTTTAATAGGTACATGTATTTTAAATGGAGACATCAATATCTAATAAAAACGGTAACCCTTCGAGAACATTTTATTCTTTACTTTATTTCGCAATAAATCCATTTTTAAGAGCAACACAACAAACGACTTTTTAATTAGAAAAATAAAGATTATAAATTTTTTAAAAAAATTCCATGGGACCATTAAAATATTTTCACGTCGTTACGCATGTTCTACTAAATTATATCCATTCAACGAATCAAAATTAGGTAATTTTAAAAATTCCTCTTAAATCATCGTGCGCAATTAAAAGAGTTCGGTTTTGATAAATGGTTTGGGCGGTATAATAGAATCGTGATTGCTTTAAAATATCAATTTATTATTCACCTTTATCTAAACAATCCTAAATCTTTCAAATTATGACATCAAGTTATGATCACAATGTAATAATTGGTGTTGGATATCTAGTAGGTTTGAAATCAACGATAATAAATATCAACCGACCTTATATCGTTTTAATTACTTAATTATAAACCGATAGTATGGTTATTTAAAATAGAATGTCTTTTTGATAAGTCAACTTAAAAAAAAAGATATCCAGAAGGGGAAAATTTAACGAGCAAGGAGTTGTTAAAAATAAATATATGACGTGAAAATAAGTTAAAATCGAAAAAATAGTAAAAAAACACATCGGAGAAAGATGTTTTTGCACTCTTTCGTTCATCAAAATTTCTTAATCGTGCGAGAATATGTGGCCCTTTGCAACTTGTATTTCAAAGTACCATTGTTTTAAAATTTTACTCTTTTCAATTTATGCAGGCGAAAAAAAATTTGCAAATATTATATTGAATACAATCCAAAATTCATGAGTCCTAATGAATGTTCCTAACCACTTGTCAAAATCACTTGGGGGTATTTTTAAAATCCTATTAATCATTTATTTTTGACGTAACCGTTACGCTGCATTAACAAACGATTTTGGATTCAATAATACAAAATTCCTGCACGACCACTGGTGATTACACATGCAATAGCATCATCATCTAAAAATCTGTAATCTCGATTCTCCGAGAACTATAGACGTTCAAGCAGACGGGGCTAAAGGATACAGGAGAAATATATTTTATAAAATAGGAATTCGATTTAATTAATTTTTTAACACGAGAAATTTTTTCTTTTTACTGGTGGTCGTCCAAAACTGGAACGAAATATTAGCGAGTCGCAGTTTGGCTTTAGAAAAGGATTCGGTACAAGTAAAGCTCTGTTTTAATCCAAAGAGCGCGAGTTGTCAACATGGACGTATACGCGTGTTTTATAGATTTTAAGAAGGCCTTTGATGGGGTAAATCATGGGAAGCTAATGAAAATATTAGAGCAATAAATGATGATAAAGATCTGCGAATCATAGGTAAGCTATACTGGCACCAAAAAGCTTGCGTTCGCGTTGTCAATAAAATATTTCTCAGTCCTACAAGGAGTAAGATTTCGGAGCCAAGATGTGTTTTTTCCTGGACCTCTACTTCCGGTAATCTTACCCTGCATCACTAAATAAAAGAGGTAATATTTTTCTGGGTGCCTCATCACGTGGCCGAAGTATTCGAGTTTTCGGCTTTTTATTATTTTAATTATTTCTGTGTTTTTCCTTATTCGTTGTAGAACTACTTTATTTCTTATTAGGTCCATGCAGCTTATTCGTAGGATGTTGTTAACTTTTTCTAGCTGTATCCCGTATGTCGTGATTTGTTTTGGTGGTATTGGTGTTTTGCTGACAACCATAACTTTGGTTTTTGAAGTATTGAGTTGAAAGGGCCATTATTATTCCTTTCTTGTTCAAAATAATTAACTAATGAATCTTGCATCGACTATTCTGTTGTTTGGGCATTTTGACAATCGAAGAAGAAAATGCTTTGTTGTTTTAAAAAAAGTTTTTATTATAAATAAGCTAAAAAATGTCACAAACGACGCGGCAACATGAGAGTGTTTCTGGCAGTGACTGTTTTACCGTCTTTAATTGGTGGATTTTTTATGAAAATTTTAACACCAAATTTTACATTGAGGTACGTCTAAACCCAAAACAGCTATATTGCATATACATTATTTTGTTACAAAAGTTTTTTTATTGATCGGGTTATCTTTAGATACGATTATTTAGCAAACTTAAGCATATACACTTCTCTATAGAAATGTAGCCACACATGCAATAGAATTACGACCTTGGTGGACGTGAATGCAGCTCTATTTGGCTTTTGCTATTTATTATTTTTGAATGTTGTTCTATAACGTCAGCTGCGAGTGTTTGACAGTGTCAGTTTAACGTTATACATAAATCATAGCTGTCTGCACTGCTTCTTTATATAAATTTTAACTCTAACAAATCTTGCACATTTCCGTATGCGCAATATGTTTAAAAATGTACCAAACTGTTTTGTATTTAAGTATCTATTTATATTAGAGATACTAACGGAACCCGGAAGACGTCCTGTCCAAAAGTTCACTTGCCTGCTTTGGGAATATCACTACCGAACTCCGCGACCCCGAAAAAATACATATACTTGCCAATTTTCAAACAATCAATACAGCAAATACATTCTTCGTTTTAAAATATAACGGGATACCAATTTTCATAGGAATCGGTTAACCGATATAGAAGATGGTATGCTGCAGTACAACCTGGTGAAGAGCTGCAACAAAGTGGATAAGAAAACAATTTCTCTACGAAAAAATACATATACATGCCAATTTTCAAGCAATAATTACAGCTAATACATTCAAGCATACATACATATAGTTACGCTTTTTTTTTCGTTTGGTTAGGCAGAGATCACTTCCTTCCACTTGCTACGGTTCGTACACACATCTTTTGCTTCCTCTACTTTTATTAGTGGCAGGTAGCGTTATCTGAAGAGGAGTTGCAGGTGATGGTTAATGTTATGCATGATGCCCTGAAAATCAAAGGGATAAAAATAAATGTAAGCAAAACGAAGGTAACGGTTTTTGAAAGAGAAGAAAACAGGTCAAACTGTGAAGTTCTGATTAAGGGAAAAAGAGGGGAACAAGTAAATGAATTTGTGTACTTGGGCTCAAAGTTTACGAGAAATGGACAGTATGATAGTGACATTGAGCGAAGGGTGTTGACAGAAAAACAAATGAATGGAGCACTGTATAGCTTTATGGACAACCAGAAAGTGTCAAAAAGGGCACGTGCATAGAGGTTTGTTGGTTCCTACACTTATCAGTATGGTAGTGATTGTTGGGTTTGGCAGAAGAAGCATGAAAATAGGATTAATGCTGCGGAAATGAGTAGTCTGAGAAGTATAGCCGAAGTGGATAAAGTAAAAGATAGTGAGATAAGAGAACGCTGTGGTGTAAAAGAAGATGTGGTTACAAAAATGGACACGTAGAAAGGATGGATGAAGGAATATTGACGAAACAAATTTATAAGGCGAGTGTGAATGGACTGAAGTCGGTAGAGGTCGAGCTCGGCGAACATCGATCTCGATCAGACCAAAATTTTTTAAAAAACGGCCAAGTCAAGAGTACCAACAACCAACGAGCATGTATGAGAGCACTGATGAAAGTAGAGGAAGCAAAAGATGTGTGTTAGAACCGTAGCAAGTGGAGGGAAGTGGTCTCTTCCTACCCCTACAGGAAAAAGGCGTGACTATATGTATGTATGTAAAAATTAATATTAATATAATCCTTATATTAAATATAAATTAAACACAACGTTTATTGAAATATTAATTTTTTGCGGCCCGCCTCGAGGTAAACCTTGTTTGTTTTGCCCAAATTAGGCTTTTAGTTTGACACCATTGCTCTGCATTTTTTTTGTGATTATTTTTTAATAAACAATAAACAATATCTTATAAAAACTCTCGACTTAAATCCAATATTAAACCATTTCTTTGGATTTTACGGCTAGTTTCTTACAGCTACAAAGTTAATGTCGTCCCATTTGCATAACAACTTTTCACGCAGTTTTGAAGTAAATAATGAATCTGAGCAGTTTATGCGTGTTTTCATGTTTATTTTATTTGCTTGTATCCCGTTTAAAATAATTTTGTTACGATATTGGAGAGAAAAGGAACAAGCGTATAAAATTCAACCTTGCCAAGGCCAGATCAGGTTGTTTATTATCTCTTGTAAACAGAGTGCGGTTAAAAGATGTGTGTGAATAATTTGAATACGAATTCATTTACTAAAGTGACCGTTCAATGATGTAACGTGAACAAAACCGATTTTTTTGTAGTGGATATTGAAAAAAACTTAAATTAACTTTTTAAACAATGCGCTCATTTCCTGTACTCATATTTCAATTGTTCATGTAAAATGTTTAGCAACTACACAAATAAAACCGTACAGTAAACGGTCACGGTCAATCGCAATGGATGGATAAAACGAATTGTAACCGTGCATGGACGTTTATCCATTTCAACCAAACTTGGGATCGTTTGTAAACGTAAATGGTAATTTCGATGCATGGCTAATGTAGAAACTGTTTCGACTGACGTGCGCATTGGTTATTACATAACCTGATACTTTTTTTATTGCTTGATAAGTAGTTGGGTCGATTACGTAAAACAAAACAGTTTTTCTAGTATTACTCGAGGGAGTATAAGTTAACGCAAGCGCATAAATTCGATCCAAACAATTACGCATTAGTACAAAAGTTGCTGGTTGGTACAAACCTAATATTTTTTTTTATGTGAAACATCTTATGCCGCGGAAAAGAATTAAATCGGCTGCTGGCGTGGTCTTCCGTCCGACCCAAAATACCTTGTCTGCAAACCTTGTCTGTAGTAACTAAAAAATGAGATCTCTGCCAAATATGGAAAACATTACTGACGACAAAGAACATTTAATAAAAAAATAAATTATAGTTTAAAAAAACTAAAAAAAACGCTTTTAGAATTAATTAACCTAAAAAGTAAAGAATAATTCTTAACATAAGAATAAAATTACATACATATATAGTCACGCCTTTTTCCCGTAGGGTTAGGCAGAGACCACTTTCTTCCATTTCCGCTACGGTTCTTACACACATCTTTTGTTTCCTCTACTTTCATCAGTGCTTTCATACATGCTCGTCGGTTGTTGGTACTTTTGATCTGGCCTTTCTTCAAAACAATGTTAATCTGATCGAGATATTCACACTCGCCTTATAAATTTGTTTCGTCAATCATTCTTTCTACGTGTCTAAACCATCTAAACATTCTTTTATCTATCTTTGTAACCACATCTTCTGTTAAACCACAGCGTTCTCTTATCTCACTATTCTTTACTTTATCCAACCGAGTCACTCCGGCTATACTTCTCAGACTACTCATCTCCGCAGCATTAATCCTATTTTCATGCTTCTTCTGCCAAACCCAACATTCACTACCATACATAAGTGTACATAAAATTACTGACGAGAAAATTAATGTCACTGTTCTACAGGTATGTTCGTCAGCTGCATCTTTACTCGTCGTAACTGTTATGCCATGTGAGGAGCAGACTTGCAAGTTGCATTTTGTCCATTGTTACAAATTTTCAGGGGAAGCACAAAACTATTACAGAAAAACTAATCGCAAAAAAAAAGTGCTTTGTATAATATTAAGTAATCAGGTGTATATATATATATATATATATATATATATATATATATATATATATATATATATATATATATATATATAGAAACAAATTTTTGGATGATTTTTCTGATATCAATAAAAATCTTACCGACCAACGATGGCTGGAAGAAGCTGCTTCAAAGGGATTTGATATAATTTACCATTGTTTAAAAAAGGCTCGTTATAATACTCGAACTCGAATTCTTTGGTTTTAAGTAGTTTTTTTACCTTTGACACGAGACATCTGGAGCTTCGGTCAAATTATACAATATCTATAAAAAAAAGATATTTTTTACGTCAAATGTTCAAGAAAAATCAAATTAAATATGTTGCAACAGTTGCAAGTACTTGATTATAATATATTGTATATTATCTTTGGTTCTAAGTAGTTTTTTTACCTTTGACACGAGACATATGGAGCTTCGGTCAAATTATACAATATCTATAAAAAAAAGATATTTTTTACGTCAAATGTTCAAGAAAAATCAAATTAAATGTGTTGCAGCAGTTGAAAGTACTTGATTATAATATATTGTGACAGTTGATTATTACTTTTACCTACTTGAATACCTGCAGAACCATATATCAAAATCATTATACATGGTAGTCACTCTTTTTCAAGAATCTTATTCGTACTGTCAAATATTTTCCTTCCATGGAATAGAGCTCGTCTACCACGCGTTCTGTCAGAATGGGCTTACCCAATATAAAGTTGTTTATGAAGCATTAAATCTTGATATGTAAAATGGATTAAAGATTTGCTCTGCACGTTTTTTTAATGTAAACTGCTTTCTATGTGCTGCAAACTGCTTTTTTTCATAAATAAGGACTGACTGCAGAGGCGCAGTTCAAGGCTACGTTGGTATTTTTAAATTACTTTTATTTTTGCTACCAAAACAGTGTTTATGACAACTAGAATAAAGTGATTATTTACAACTTTAGTCATTCCCTCGCATAATAATTCGTCAATGAAAAGTTTATTAATATTAATTTTTATTTATCATTGAGGTATATATTGCTATATATAACTTGATGCAATGTTTACGGATTTTTCGGAAGCTTTTGATAAGGTTGACCAAGAAAAATTACTTTTTAAATCGGGAAAAATTGGTATTAGACACAGAATTATAGCAAGTTATTTAAAAAGCAGAAATATGTGTGTCAAATATAATGGGAACTTCTTCTTCATGTGCCATGTCCGGTCACCCTGACGTTAGCGATTACTGCAGAGAGTGCGTTTCTATGTTCTGCAACCCTGAACAGCTCAATAGCGTTCCGAATTCCTGTCCACTCCCCGAAGTTTCTCAGATAAGAGATTTGCCCTCTTCCAACACCCCGTCTGCCTTCTATTTTTCCTTTCATAATCAACTGGAGAAGATGATACATTTCTCCGCGTAAGATGTGGCCAAGGTGAGCAATCTTGCCACATTTCACTGTGACCATTATTTGTCTCTCCACTCTGGCTCGTCTCAACACTTCATCATTGGACAGCAGATTAGTCCATGGAACCCGAAGCATTCTACGATGAATCCACATTTCAAGTGCTTCTATCCGATTTATTGAGCTAACCTTTAAGGTCCAGCATTCCACCCCATACATAAAGACTAACCAAATAAAATACTTCACCATACGCTGGATTAATTTAAGGTTTAGGTTATCGTCACAAAAAAGTGTTCTCATTCGTTGGAAAGTTGTTCTTGTCATTTCGATTTGACATCTTATCTCAACTTCGGGGTCCAAGATGTCCGTTAATATACTTCCCAGATGTTTAAACTGGCTGACACTCTCTATTACCTTCCCCTCAAGATTGAGCTGCTCGTTTTAGTAGCTATTTCGGCTAAATAATGGGAGCATCACCAATAAATTCGCTATTAGTTGCCTGAAGGTTCCAATTTGGATTTGTTAAATTTTCAATAAATGATCTCCCAACAGTTATTAAATCAAAAGGTATTTTATTTGCTGACGACTTCAAATTTTTCAAAAAAATTACCACTATAAGAGATTGTGTGGCACTCCAAAAATTTATCGACAGTACTTCTGGATGGAGTTTTGCAAATAATTTACATTTCAATCTAAACAAATGTTTCATCATGAGTTTTACTCTGAAGAACAATCCTATAATTTTTGAAGTGATAACTTCTTATGGCACGCTGTGAACTTTTTTTGTAATGGGTTAAAAATGTTAAACTCGCGTCAGGACACGTGGCCTGATCGAAAATTCGTAAGACGGATAAAAATGTTAAACTCGCGTCAGGACACGTGACCTGATCAAAAATTCGTAAGACGGATAAAAATGTTAAACTCGCGTCAGGACACGTGACCTGATCGAAAATTCGTAAGACGGATGGAGAGTAGACAGCTGGCGTGGCGTAGGAAAGGGAGTATCCCCCTCTCTTTCTACGGCGCGGCGAAATTGTATGCCTGCGCCGGCTGTTTCGTTTAGGCGGCGCAGGGCGCACAACGTTAATACTTAAGTTTTCACTTCTGCCGGCACTCCCAGAGTGCAACCCGTAAAATTTTTTTCATTACGACATGAATTCAGTTGCGTTAGATAAAAAAACAAAAGTTAAAGATCTTGAAATTCAGTATGATTCTACCTTTGCGCCTCATTTTGAGGATATGACTAGGAAATGTAATCGAACCTTGGTTTTCAATATTAGAAATTCAATTTATTTCACTTAGGTAAATACTCTCAAAATATTATAGACCTGTGAGGTCGAGGTTAGATTTTGGAAGTATTATATGGGACTCACAGTCAAAGACTTACCTGAACAGACTCGAAAAAATTCAAAATTCAAAACAATTAAATGATCCTTATACAACCAAAAAGGGCCCATTTTTATACAACAGTTTATAATAATAATAATAATAACTTTATTCACTCAATAAATAAATAAATACAAAAATTTGGATAAGTATACATGGTGGAAGTGAATAAGGAACTCTTGTAGAAAGTGAACTATAAGATATAAAATGTTAGATGTGAAATATAAAAATACAAAATGTAGAAAAAAAAATGTAAGATACTTATGTATAATATAAAAATATAAAATTTAAAGTGTAAAATGTAGATAATAACAATACAATACAATACAAGGATCGACGAACAATACAATAATACCATATAACGAAAAATTAACAATAATAATGTTAAGAGTTTACAAGAACATGTCTAATAGATACAAAATAGGGTATGCATGTAGAAGCGTCGTAAATAAAACAACACATTTCTAATTGGAAATTAAAATTAAAAATTATAAATCAATACATTTTTTATCACTTAATCGAATAGTCGTAGCATCTCAGTTCTTTGGCTTTGAAGGATGTGCTTTTACAATGCTCTTTTGAAGCTGTCAAGATTTACTATAGATTTTATTATTTCTGGTATGTTATTGTATAATTTAGGGGCGAAATAAGTATATGAGCGTTGAGCAACGACCCTAACCATTAGAGGTGTAATAAAGTGATTCCTCTGACGAGTATTATACTGATGAGAGGGAAGCAATGCTGTATGTTTGCTTGCGTGATATTTAATACTGGTGCATAAAAAATACAATTGTCTTATGTCTAACATTTGTGTTTCAGAGTATAGATTATTAGAAGAATATCTATTGTTCTTACAAAATATCAGTTTCAAAAATCGCCTTTGCATAATTTCAATAACATGAATATGAGTATTCAGAGCTCCACCCCACACTGCTATTCCATAGCGAATGTGACTTTCCACTAGAGAATAGTACAAAGTTTTCAAGTACTTCAGTGGCAGGATTTCTTTGAGTTTCCTAAATTTGAATAAAATTGTCCTCAGTTTATTAACAGTATATTTAATATGAAGGTCCCATTTTAAATGAATATCAATAACTATACCCAAATATTTCACTTTACGCTCTTGGTGTATATGGAAAAGTGTTTCAGTAAAGATCGTTAAGAGATCGAATGGAGGAATTCCAACCGAATTACAGCAAAATGGAAGGTAACATGTTTTATCAACATTAACAGTTATCAACTTTTTATCCAACCACTGTTTTATGAGAGGAAATTCCGTTTCAGCTTTAATTTTAAGTGAATTCCAGTTATCGGCTTTATAAAAGATGGCTGTGTCATCTGCAAAACCGATTATGTTTCCATTGTTGTTTAATGAAAAGATTCCATTGATGTATGTATTGAATAAAGTTGGTCCCAGCACAGAACCTTGAGGTACGCCACAGTCGATCTCCATTTCGCTACTCAACACGTCATTAATTCTAACTCTCTGGCTTCTTCCCGTCAAATAATTTTCAAACAATTTCAAAATATTACCCCTCATTCCAATATCCTCTAAAGACTGTAGGAGTAGATGATGACTGACACTGTCAAAAGCTTTCGATAAGTCTATGAATATGCACAAAGATGGTTTACTTTCATTCAAAGCATCGATAATTTTTGAAGTCAACGACAGAATAGCATCTTGAGTCGAAATGTCTTCTCTAAATCCAAATTGGCTGTTTGGTAGTATAAGAGTTCTATTAAAAGTTTATACAACTCTTATACGACTGTTTTATACACATTTATACAACTCTTATACGATTGTTTTATACTCATTTATACAGCTTTTATAAAAAAGCATTTTATTTTTTAGTGAAGAATATTAGAACTAAATTATATTTTCTCTCTTTTTCGGGATTACTGCAGGCGAGAATTTACGGCCGTGTTGCCGTTTCTTTAAGTCTAAGTTTATTAGCATTTTAACCTTCATTTTCCCGCGCTGTCATTCTGTCGGAAACATATGTTTTTACGCCAAGTATAACCTAATTGTTTACTAAGGGAAGTATACAATTTAGTGAAAATTTTGATATTTGATCGTTATTAAATTCAATATTTTATATTGGAAGGAATTTGGATATGTTTCTAGCATTGCCCTCTTTTTTTTTATCTGGCTGCTACTTCAAGTAGTCGATGCATCGTGGAGGGTGAAGATGTTCTTGCAGCAAACCACATTATTGTTTGCGGTGTTAAAGAAAAAAAGGATGATAAGTGGATAATCAGATCTTATTGTTTGCAGACCAGTGCTATTAAAAGTGATCCTTATGAAATCAATGGATGACATGACTTTAATAATAATTTTAAGTATTTATTTACTCATGATTTCAATAAAGAACTTGCCTGTCTTCTTTCAATGAGTTTTTCATATTTTTTCTTTTCCCCTTCTATCTTCAGACTTTTGGAGTTGTTATAATGCTGGACACAGGACAAGTTTTTACTTGCTATAGCATTGTTTTTCATATAAAGTTTTTAATAGCACCCTGACAGATTGATAGTTAATTCTATTAACCGCATAAAATATAAAAAACAAAGTACTTACAATCACTAGTTATAAAATATTTCTCAAAAAATGTTTAAAACAAACTCTCGTATTTTTGGTAACTCTCTTTCCTATTAAAATTAGCCTCAAATACCATAGAGGATAATTATTCATCGAACCACTTAAATTTAAATATAAGCAGCTTTCAGGAGAAAGAAGTTTTAGCTACATTGACGTCTATTAATGCAAAACCCACCACAGGAACTGATCATATTCCTGCATTTATTGTTAGAGACTGTGCTTCGGTATTCGCTCACCCATTAACAACCTTTATTAATGTTTGCATTCGTTCACATACGATACCTTCTATGTGGAAGTGCTCTAAGGTATGTCCGATCTTTAAAAAAGGAACGCGAACTGATATAAAAAATTACAGGCCGATTTCAATTATATGCAATTTTTGCAAGGTATTTGAAATATTGGTGCAAGGAGTTCTGTATCAACACGTCAACAATTATATTCTAGACCAGCAGCACGGTTTCGTAAAAGGCCGATCAACAACAACAAATCTTACCGTTATTGCAAAACACATAGCGGAAAATATAGATAACAGAATTCAGACAGATGTTATTTACATGAACCAAAGCATTTGACAGACTTAACCATAGTCTAATGCTGCAAAAACTCTCGAATTTCGGCTTATCGAGTAACCTACTTGCGTTATTCAAATCATATCTGACCGACCGCACACAGTATGTGCAGTTAAATGGATTTAGGTCTAACAAATACCTCGCCAAATCAGGTGTACCGCAAGGATCTAACCTCGGTCCACTACTGTTTAATATCTTTATCAATGACATTGGTGACATAATTAAGCTTAATTTTTTACTGTATGCTGATGATCTAAAAATTTTCTCTCCTATCATTAATATGACTGAATGTGAGAAACTATTGAAAAATCTTAATCAAATAAGCCAATGGTGCAGTCGTAATAATTTAGCGTTAAATCCTACCAAATGTTGCGTAATGTCATATACATTGAGATCTGATCCAATTATATTTGACTATAAGATAGACAATTATTCTCTAGACAGACCATGTAATTTTAAGGATCTTGGAGTTACTTTCGACCGAGAGCTATCTTTCCAAAACCACATAGACAATATAACTACGTCAGCAAACCGTATGTATGGATTTATAATTATAGTAGGCCGCGACTTTAACCATTTAACACTTAAAACTCTTTACTATGCTTTTGTGAGATCAAAGCTAGAATATGCATCGGTTATCTGGAACCCATAGTATCAAGTGCATATTTATAAACTGGAGGCAATCCAAAGACGCTTTCTCAAATACCTAAGTTTTAAAGTAGATCGGACTTATCCACTAAATGGCACGGCACATGAGAGTTTACTGTCAAGATATAGCTTTTTCACTCTGGGTAGAAGACGAGAATGTTCTAGTGTCATTATGCTACACAAAATAATTAACAATGAAATTAAATGTCAATGCTTACTACATCAGATAAACTTTAAAATTCCCCGTCAGGCATCTCGATACACCGACTCATTCTACACTACCACACCACGAACAAATATACTTAAAAACTCTCCTGTTCATACTATGTGTAGCAACTATAACCTTATAAGTGACCAGCTTGATATATTCTATTGTAATGTGAGGCAGATTAAGAGCTATTATTATCAGCAGTAATAATGTTGTGTTAGTCTTAAGCTCTCTACTAATGTTAGTCTGATTATGTAAATTGTGTATTACTCTTAAGCTTTTTTATTGTTGGTACTATTGTGCAAATATTTACTTTGTTCCTGTTCTGTAATTGGAAATCTTTTTTTCTGTAGAACAGTGTAAATAAATAAATAAATAAATAAATAAATTTTTAGTTTGATCTTCCACGGTGTCTTTTTATAACCATAGTCGCAATTCCCGATTCTCTAATATGCTCAACTCTTTGACCCTCATTTGTGAAATAATGAAAAGTCAACTTGGAATTTTTTTACACACTGAGTTACATCCAGGTACACAACAATTTGCTCTGCTGGTCATTTTCACTATCAACAAATTATTAATCACTATTAAACAACTAAAATCTTCGCACAAATGCGAGCTTCAGGGTATATAAACACAAAGCAACTACACGTGTTCATCACATGATATTGATGTGAGTTTATTTCGTCAGATGGCTTATTGCTGTTTAATTGTTATAAACAATTGAAAATAGCTCCCGCTTAGGAAATGGTAAGAAAAATTTTGAAAGAATAGGGTTGACATAAACAGAATATTGTTAATGACAATTATAATTTGTTACAGACAATTTGAAATCGTTTTTTATAATAATTTTAATAATAATAATAATTATAACAACAAAACATATGGTATTTTTTCATTCTTTCCACAGGGAATTTAATCGTGTGGACCTCTCGGGTCGCACCCAGACAACTGAAATTTTAAAATATTTCGATTTTCTACCATCCTATGGATTTACATTCCTACCCTGGGAATATTTGTGCAATATGCATGAGAAATTTCTCTATTATCTTCTACTTTGACCAGCAGTAGTACAACATACGTTTGTCTAAGAGTTCATCAACGTTCCTGCGGTTCAAATACACGACTTAAAATATCAGCAAACCATCAGAATTTATGGGACAATCAGTGGCGCCATCAGCCGGGTTCATAGACCCACTAGTACAGATATAAAATATAAATATTACCTTGCTCAAATAGTGAAGGGTTACGTTAAATTTTGTTTGTCGCAACTGTGACAAACACCACGAAATCGCAGTGAAAAAAAATTCTGCTACCTTGCGGCAGATTTTACCATTTGGTTCAAAACATTACCAAACTTATTTGTTAACTTCGTTAAATGATCTCATTAGTATTATAAAAAAACGTTAATGATAAACTTATTAAAAGGTTGTTTAACAACGACTTCACAATAAAATGTGACAGAGTGTTTACGTCTTACGCTCCTTGCGAACAAATCTCGGATTTCAGAAGGAACGGTTGCCACGTCTTTTAGTTCTCTAAAGAGTACTCTGCCAGTGGTCTCTCTACTAGCAAATTATGCCCGAGCTCAGCCGTAGAGGGTAGAAGAAAAAAAATATATAAAAGTGAGCCGCGCCACCGACTTAGACGGTTCAAGCCGGAAACCCCTAGGTCTTATAGGCACTAGCAGAGCCACACGATAAACAACTAAGATTATGGTGAACTAAATAAATAAAACTATATTTACAATTCCTGCAATATATTAATTAAGTAAAAATGATGTTCTAATTTTTTTTTTTTTACATCAAATTCTGTATTTTTGTAAAGTGGATTAAACGAATTTAATACACTTTTCTTAAAATAATATTTAAATTAATTATAACAATCTTTTAGACAATAATAAAAACCTAATGATGTACAAAAGAAAATTAAAAAAAATGTTCACAATATTTAAAATTTCAAAGATAATTGGTTTTATTTAGAATTCTTGATAGCAAAAGATTAAAAAAAAATACAAAATAAATGGACTTGCAACAAAAATAATAATTTGAAACCATCACAATAATTACATAATGTATATTCAGTAATGTATACGTTCAGATTCAACTTGGAGCAGGTACAAATTTAATGAAAATAATTTGTTACTTTTAAACTATTAAAAACACTTAGATCAAGCACATAATAACTGATGAGTTGATAAAATTAAACTCAATACTATGTAACCAATTGAAAACTTCATTGAGACGTCACTATTACATCGATGATCCAAGAAACAGAAACACCAAGTAGTATTATCATAATAATTTCTGCTAAAAACACCAAGCAAGTCTTTATAACACTGAAATTTATCGTCGATATGGATGATGGTTATGGAACGGCACGTGCTAATCAACAATGGCTTCTCTCAAATAAATCCCACATGTGGTTATTTTAACTCGACACCAAAAATATCAACAACGAAGGTAAGATAGAATGGCCAAGTTAAAAATCAAATGATTTTTCTTCAAAATCCAATTAAGATGGCCCAAATACAGCCAGATATGAAGATAAAACCGTAGAGGTTTTGCACACTTGTTAATATCACACGACGATACTAAAATCCTCACTACCGACTCCCAAGACTGACACCAAGCGACTGTCCCCAACTACTCACTCCCAGGCCGGATATCAGAAAATGACACGGGACACGCGTCAGCCAACCTTCGCAAATCTATGTTCCAAACTTATAATCGCGCTCGTCCGAGTTGATAGCCAGCCCATCCACACATAAAAGCAAACCAAACAATAATATAGCTGACAACATACGACAATCGAGGCCAAAAATCAAGGCGAAATCTAATAACAAAGACTCCCACTCCATCTCCACCGATTAACAAAAGTGTCACAGCCATTAATAATTAAATCCTATCACTACTAGGTATGCAACACTATTTACAACGAATGATATACTTAAGTTACAACAAAATACGGTATGCAAAACTATTTACGAGTACCAGACTATCAAAGACACAATTAATAATGGAACTGTAGAAGGAAGAAATAGGCACGTGACACGGTCCAACGCATTTTCTTAATAACGACATCCTTTTTCTTATTCTTTTAATGCCGTGTCCTCCTGGACGTCATTCGGTCGGATTATTTCCATGCTATGACATTATAATTATGGTGGGGTGGGTATTATGACAATGACTTGAATTACGTGATTAGTCGCCCCCCTGGGTGTGCCACCCGTGTGCGGTGCACGCTTAGCACGCCCGCTTACGGCGGCCCTGTATCCCTTACCTTATTTAATATGCAAACAGCAATTTTTGACAATGAATGTGTATTTGTGCCAACTGACCTATGGTCCACCCTGTATAGGTATAGTCATTAAATAGTATCATATGTTTTTATCTTGAATCGCCTCTTTTTCGAAGATTTCGAGTCATCTTTAGTGGCAAGAATTTAACAGTGAAAAATAAGTCTACTGTGAAATCGCAGACCCCTTTCTATCTTCAAGAGTAGTTTAGACGGCGGCGTCCATAATTTCCGCCCACGTAATACTGTCGTAAACTGGAGCGTTTTGCTGTCTAACAAACGACCAGCTTTTTAAAATTAATTGTCCATAAATGAGTCAGACTCCGCGACAAATTTGGTAACAGGATTATGAACGATTAGAATGACATTGAACTTGGTTAGCTAACTGTGCGGTAACAAATAAGGAAATTTCACGACCGTTCTTGAAAACATAAAATTTTTGCGACTGTCATATACCAGTTGACTCTCGATAGTTTGACACTCGTTAATTTGAATGTCTCGATAATTTGAAATTTTTTTCCGGTTCCTTGAAAAATACTCGATAAATTGAAGAATAAATTAAAGTTGAAGAAATACCGGTCGACTCTCGATAATTTGAAACTCAAGAGACCAGAGATAAATTTCAAATTAGTTAAAATGCATTGAGAACCTATATTGGAACCAAACAGCGCAAATTAAGAGAAGTTATGGAAAATGTTATCGCAAACATTCGTTAGTGGATGCGCATTAAAAGAAGAAGAAAAATTCAAAATAACAAGCGTTCAAATAACTAAGAGGGGGACTCAAATAAAAAGGAGTTTGATCAAAATTCGTGATTTATTATTTCCATATTATTATTATGTATTAACATACATACATACATCCCGTAGGGGTAGACAGAGACCACTTCCTTCCACTTGCTACGGTTCTTACACACATCTTTTGCTTTCTCTACTTTCATCAGTACTTTCATACATGCTCGTCGGTTGTTAGTACTCTTGACCTAAACTTTCTTCAAAACAATGTTGATCTGATCAAAATATGTTCGCCGAGGTCGACCTCTACCGACTTGTCCATTCACACTAGCCTTATAAATTTGTTTCGTCAATCTTCCTCCATCCATCCTTTTTACGTGTCCAAACCATCTAAGCATTCTTTTATCTATCTTTGTAACCACATCTTTCTTTACACCGCAGCGTTCTTTTATCTCACTATTCTTTACTTTATCCAACCGAGTCACTCCGGCTATACTTCTTAGACTACTTATCTCCACAGCATTAATTCTATTTTCATGCTTCTTCTGCCAAACCCAACATTCACTACCATACATGCGCACCGGCGCCAACGACGAGAAGTAGTCTGGGCGTGGTAAGCTGTAGAATGCTCTGAGGTGTGGGCAGCTTCACCGCCGGAACCTCTGTTGCCTCAACTCACTTTTGCTCTTCGACGACGTCTTTCACTGCGTAGATGTTGGATCCTTCGATAACTTAGTAAAGCTGGCACAATCTGTTTTCTACAACTATGGGCCAAAGGGTTTACTGCCTTTTATCGCTGTGAATTTTGTTATCACACTAAATGAAACAACACACTTGTCATCGAGAATATATTGTTTAACTTTAACACATGGAGTTTACAGTTTAAAGCCTCCTGTATCTTCGGAATAACCACTGGTTGTTAGATTTGAATTTGGTGTATTTTATTTGATTATATTGATGTGCATTGTACCACGTGATATTTTAAAGCAGTGCTCTGAACGCTAGAGGTGTTCATGCCTCGGCTGATGATATGCCAAAGAGGACGAGAAGCCGGAAACCGTTTCTAACGTGGCTTCTTCTCGCGTTATATTCAGCGTTTTTGATTGGTCACTGTATGGTCAAGTGACCGTATAATTGGTTGCTAAAATTGCGCGCGACGATTTCGGAATGTTCTGGAATAATAATTGCACGTGTTTCTTTTAGCTGATTTTTGTCGGCGTCAGGGCGGTACTGATTGGTTTTAAAAATCAAGGAATTTCTCAAAGAAGTTGGAAGTACTGATTTCCAACAATACATAAGTGTAGAAATTTGAGATAATCCATGACAGACAATATGGATTTCGACAACTTCGGTCTACTGAAGATTTGCTGGCTTATGTCACTCAGCTCTGGACAAACACTATTGAAAAGTTTGGTGAATCTCGTGCAATAACCTTGAATATATCTAAAGCCTTTGACCGCCTTTGGCACCAGGCATTGTTAAGTAAATTATCTGCCTACGGTCTCCCAACCAAATTGCGCCAATGGCTCTTGAGCTTCATGCAAGATCGCTCCTTACATGTGGCAGTTGACGGTATTTCTTCTGATGTGTTTAAAACTAATGCCGGGGTCCCCCAGGGTTCTATCCTGTCCCCCACCATATTTGTTTTACACATCAACGACCTCTTGAAAACCATCACGAACCCCATTTACAGTTTCGCAGACGATAGCACACTTGTCTCAACTTTCACATCCTATCGATCACTTTCGGTGAATGATACAAATAGACTCAGGCAGGAACAGGTTGATTCCATCAATAGAGATCTTGAAGCAATCGTCGAGTGGGGAACCAACAATCTTGTTCACTTCAACGCCCAAAAAACACAAAGTGCCACGTTTTCCAAGAAAGTGAATTCCTCAAATTATCCCATCACAATGTCCGGAAATACCCTTGAACCAAGTCCCTCCATCTCGATTTTGGGAGTCACGGTGTCCAATAATATGTCTTGGCATGACCATGTTGCTAACATCGCAAAGTCGGCAAGCCAGAGGCTAGGTTTTCTGTGAAAAGCTAGAAAGTTTTTTACTCCTGATCAACTGTTGACGACGTACAAGGCTCAAATCCGACCTCTACTGGAGTATTGCTCGCACATTTGGGGTTCAGCACCAAGGTATTCTCTTCGTCTTCTAGATTCCATTCAGAAAAGGACCATTCGTTTGATAAACAGCTCAACTCTCACAGATACCCTTCACCCTTTTGAACATAGAAGAAGAGTTGCAGACCAGTCATTGCTCTACAGATATTTCCATGGCAGATGCTCCAGAGAAATAAAAACTCTTGTACCACCATTGGCCACATTCGGTCGAAGAACTCGGCACGCTGATCAGTCTCACCAATTTACTCTCAAGATTGACACTACAAGGACCAATCTTCATTAAGAATCCTTCTTTTACAGGGCTGCTACGGAATGGAATAAGCTTCCAGAGAACTATGACCTGCAACTTTTTAAAAAGCGTGTCCACAATCATTTTCTTTCTATAATCCCTTCCCCTTCTAATAGTCGCAGTGCGGGCCGTCCGTGGCCCACACGATAGGTCTACCCTTTTTGCGACTATTTTCATAAAAAAAAAACGTGCCTTTTTTGACACTTTCTGGCTGTTCATAAAGCTATGCAATGCCCCATTAAATTGTTTTCCTGCCAACACACTTCGGCTCTTTGTCACTGTCAACCTATTTATTTTTCTGAAAAGAAGTTGAGGTTACCACCTTCGCATCTTCGGGTCTTTAAATCTGAAATTATCGACATGTTGTAGAGAACGTTGTGACGTAAAATAGAATTATGGAGATAAAATGACTTGAGGAATTTTCTTATTTATACCAGTGGCGTCTCGAGATTTATGCGCGCATAGGTATGCACAAGGCCAAGAGATCAGATGATATTTACGTATTTACGTAACAATCTTCTTCGATGCATCCAAGTCTATTGTAATTTTATTGAACTTTGGTATGGTGTTTTTTTTTAAAAAAAAAACAGTCATCGGAATAATTTAAATGTCAAAGCGTGTATTGAGTATTTAGTATTTTATATAAAAAGATATATACGTCCTTACCTTATATTGCAAATAGTTAATAGTTGGGAATATTTTACGAAAAATAGAACTGAAGTTGCTGTATTTTGTATAAATAAAAATTAAAACTTTAGCTGCAAGCCGTTTATTCCAGAAATAAAATAAGGATATTTTGATAAATTGACAAACAATTCTATACATTTTAAAAGGTTTCCAAAATTGAATTGTAATATTTTAAATGTTGTGATAAGATCTCCACGGTCAAAAGAAGTTAAGTTGGCCATAGCAAGTCTCTCTTCATAGGAAGGTCTTTTTAGTCCCAAGGGAAGTCGAGTGGCTTTCCCTTGAACATTTTCTAATAAACTTCTATCACGAATCAGGTCAGGATACCATTCAGGCCACGCATATTTAAGAATGGGTCTTACATAAATGGTGTAAAGTTTACAAAACGATTGAAACGTAACTCTCGAAAAACACTTCCGTTAGCACGTTTGGTTATTGACAAAATATGGTCGGACCACGTAAGACTACTGTTAATAATAATTCGCAAGTCATTTTGAGAGAATACGGAGTTTAAAGTTTGACCGTTTATGAAGTACGATAGAAGTGGGTTGTTTTTACCGATTCGAAGCACTACGCACTCAGCAGCATTAAGGATGTAAGAATCAGCAATCAATATTGATGACAGCCGGTCTTTATGTAAATTTTAAGGTCTTTACGTAAATATATAACGGGTGGAATACCACCCTTAATTTTATTTTAATCCAAACATATCATTTTTATTACTTGATAACTACTTATAACTAAGAGTATAGTCAAACTTTCGTATTTATTACGTTATTAACTGGGATTTAGTATTATTTCAATATTATATTAATAATTAAATAAAATAGGTATTTCGGACCACAGTGCACGGTGCGGCGGCCGTGAAGCAGCGGGGGGGAGCGGTACGATACTTAGTAAAGGGCAGGCTTACGTTGGACTCTCCAGAGTTAAAACCTTAAATGGAGTACATCTTATCAATTTAGATTCAAGTCAAATCAAGGCACAAGAGAGCTCTATTGTAGAGTACAACCGCCCCTACTTGGCCATATTAAATATAAACAGAAAACGCGTAAAAATATTCCGGATACTGAATGGGCAATTCACTCGAACATTTCAAAGGTACAAGAAAATATAGAAAATAACACAAAAAAATCAATTATACCCCGTAAACATAGGAAAATACAGTAGGATAACAAATACTAATTGGTTTTAATTTGATTATAAATACTTAAGTACCTACTAATAATTTCTGTATAAAAAGTAATGATATCCCATCGAAAACATAAATGTGAAATAAGACATACGCCTTGGTTGTTGTCTTCAACGATAAAAGAAGTGAGATCTAAATGGGTGCCAAGTTCAATGGTCAGTCTTGAAGTTTATTTATAACAGCATAAAATATTTGATAACAACTTAAAGTATTATTTCTTCTAATAACCTAACTAATAATATATTGAAGCCCAAGGTCTTACTTGGCTAGTTCGAATTATGAATTAATATTAAATACCCACTAAAACAGTCATAAAAAAGCCCTATGTTTAATGGCTAGTTTCTAGCAGCAAGCCAAATTTTTGGAAGAATAAAATAAGAACTTACAGCTGTAATATAATTCGTATATTCGAACTAGCCGAGTCAGACCTTAGGCTTCAATATGTTATCCTAAGTTATAAGAAGAAATGATATTTTAAGTTGTTATAAAATATGTTGCTATAAATAAATTTCAGGACTGACCATTGAACTTGGCACCCATTTAGATCTCACTTTTTTGTCGTTGAAGACAATAACCAAAGCGTATATCATAATGTTGAACTTGGCTCTTATTTCACATTTACGTTTTTAATGGGATTTAGAATTATTAGATCCATAACAATTATGCATAAGACCGGTGTAATATATGAAGCAGTAAAAGAATATGAGAACACACTCCAGAGAGAATAAATTTTCCAACAAAGATTGTATAATTTAAAGTATTAAAAATAATCGTATAAAATTTTTTTTTATCGACTTTCTAATAATAACTTCCACTTTTACAAACTTGTCGTGGCTCGTTTTGAATTTCAATTAGAATTAATTGAGAAATAAGTTATCCTGTTTGTATTTTTAGATAACAAGGACAAAAAATTTCTGTTTGGAAAGTACGATATCACACCCAGTAATCAATCGTGTGTGCTTTATTTTAATAAATATTATTCTTGTTACCAGTACACAAATAATTGTCAATTTAATTTTTTGCAAGTAAGCTTTGAAAACATTATTATTAATTAAAACTTAACGATCCTCCAGTCACCGGAAGTTTTAAATATTCTCTCTCTCTCTTCGTCAGCCTTTTTCCATCCACTCCTAGACGTAGGCCTCCCCTATTTTTTGTCATTTATCTCTATTCTGTGCCACTTGATTTCATCTCTTTCCTGCTTTTTTCTTGATGTCATCAATCCATCTTTGTTGCGGTCTTTTGTTTTCTCTAGGTCTCCATTGTAACAGTTGTTTTGTCCACCTTTCATTTTCTAGTCTGGCTACGTATCCCGCCCAGCTCCATTTTAGCTTATTTATGCTCGAGATCACGTCCTCTACTTTGGTCTTATCTCTAATGACTTCGTTTCTTATACGATCCCTAAGACTTATTTTCCTAATTTTTCTCTCTATGGCTCTGTGTGTTCTTCTTAATATATTTACCGAGTTTTTCGTCATTGGTATCGTTTCCGTACCATAGATCATAACTGGCAGGATGCACGTATTAAATACTTTCCTTTTGAGATTGATTGGTATATCGTTATTATTTATTATGGTATTTAGTTTTCTTACTGCTGCCCAAGTTATTCGTATTTTTCTTGATATTTCTGCTGTTTGATTGTTTTTCCTAGTTGTATTTCGTGTTCTAGATAAATGTATTTTTGTACTTTTGATACAATTTGCACTTCTATATATATGTTTCCTTCTTCTGAGGTCATTATTTTTGTTTTTTCGATGTTCATTGTTAAACCTACCATCCTAGACTTCAACTTTTCAAATATTACAATATAAAAAATAAATTTATGCTACATTTTATTGATAAATTTTAATATATTTATGTTAATGTGTAGGTTAAGATATCATGCGAGTGGTCGCCCTTCCACTGCGACCCTTTGTAACGTGTCTTTTTTTTCCCTTCTACAGTTCCATTATAATTGTGTCTCTGATAGTTTTGTATTCCTCAGGTACTCGTAAATAGTGTCGCGTGCCGTATTTTGTTGTAACTTAAATATATCATTCGTTGTAAATAGTGTTGCATACCTTATTGTAATAGGATTCGATTGTTAATGGCTGTGGCATTTTTGGTGATCGCTGGAGATTGAGTGGGGTGTTTTCGTTATTAGATTTTGCTTTGGTTTTTGGCCTCGATTGTTGTGTGTTGTCGGTTATATTATTGTTTGGTTTGCATTTCTGTGTGGATGGGGCTGGCTATCAACACGGACGAGCGCGATTCTTGATGTGGAGCATGGACTTGCAAATATTGTTGGTTGACGTCGGTTCCGTGTCATATTTCTTGATATCCGGCTTGGGAAGTAGTCTAGTCGGATGGTGACAGTCTTGGGAGTGGTGTGGTGAGAGTTTTTGGGGCGGTGTTATATTAACAAGTGTGCGGAGCCTCTACGGTTTTTTTTCTTCATATCTGGCTGTATTTGGGCCATCTTGATTGGATTTTGAAGAAAAACCATTTAATTTTTAACTTGACCATTCTATCTTACCTCCGTTGTTGATATTTTGGATTTTGGTGTCGAGTTAAAATAACCGCATGCGAGATTTATTTGAGGGAAGCCATTGTTAATTAGCAGGTGCCGTTCCATAACCATAACCAAACCGGCCACAGGAGTAGTGCATTCGTATACCCAAAGGTTACAAGGGATTTATTTTTGAATATTTAACGACGTGACTTATTTTTGACACCACGATTAAGTTTTGTTTTAATTTATTAATATGGTACATTGTTGAAAACTATTTATTGCATTGGATAATATGGCAAGGCTGAACTTTGATTAAAGTAATCTTCTCAATAGTTCTTTGTGTCCAAGTAAAAATGTTTTCTTCATACTTATTTGTAAATATCCTACAATATTGATATTTTGAAGGACAGCCATTGTAAAAAAATAAATATTTTTAAATAAGCTTGATTGTTTTGACAGTGTAAATCTTTGTGTAAATGGTAAAAACATAAGTGGGTTAGCGGCCTTGTGTGAACGTTTGATTTAGTGTTATTAAGGAGTTGACTTGTATACTTTTTTTTTGGTAACTTGGTAAGGTCTGTTACTCTTACTTTTGTTTTGGTTGTTTTAAAAAGTTGTAAATTTTGAATTTTTGGTTTGTTTCGGCGAAAAAATTTACCATAGCTGTTAGTTTTGACTATATTTGTTATAATTTTATTATTGAAATGTGTACTTTGATTTATTGTTAGCTGTTAATTTTGACTATATTTGTTATAAGTTTATTATTGAACTGTGTACTTTGATTTATTGTTAGCTGTTAATTTTGACTATATTTGTTGTAATTTTATTATTGAGCTGTGTACTTTGATTTATTGTAGGAATAAAGTATCTAAGTAGAGACCGCTGGTAGAGTACTCTATAGAGAACGAATAAGACGTGGCACCTTAGTAGGTCTATTGTGGCTCATCTCTAGAGGTTACAGTTCACCGCACAATCCAGCCATTCTCACGAAGTTCATAGTTGTATGGGGTGAAATTTTTTTGCAAATATGTTGAACCTAATTCTTCCCAAGCAGGCGCATAAACATAGTATGTGTTCAGCAGTATTGTCTTCTACGCAGCAAAACCGACAGTTTGTTTGTTGATTGTGACATATCCTTCCGAGGTGGTATCTTAGATGACAGTGTCCTGTAAGCAGTCCCGTTCCTGCTCCATTCTAGTATCTGCTTAGTTGTGTTTCTCGAGGGTTTGGGTAAAAACGCTTTCAAATGAACTAAAATTTCTTAATAGATTAATTATTTAGACAGCAGTTTATTCAGAAGTCAGCAAAACCATTTAAATTAAAACAGAAAAAATCACTTTTGACTTGCAAGCTCACGATGATCCCATTAATAGCAATAAGTGCTGCAAGGAATCTGAAATCTGGAATCTTTGACATACATACATATAGTCACGCCTATTACCCGTAGGGGTAGGCATAGACCAGTTCCTTCCACTTCAGCTACAGTTCTTACACACATCTTTTGCTTCCTCCACTTTCATCAGTGCTCTTATACATGCTTGACGGTTGTTGGTACTCTTAACCTGGCCTTTCTTTAAAACAATGTTGATCTTATCAAAATATGTTCGCTGAGGTCGACCTCTACCGACTTGTCCATTCACACTCGCCTTATAAATTTTTTTTGTCAATCTTCCTTTACCCATCCTTTCTACGTGTCCAAATTATCTAAGCATTTCTTCATCTATCTTTGTAACCACATCTTCTTTTACAACACAGCAATTTTTTATCTCACTATTCTTTACTTTATCCAACCGAGTCACTCTGTACTTCTTAGACTACTCATCTCCGCAGCATTAATCCTATTTTCATGCTTCTTCTGCCAAACCCAACATTCACTACCATACATAAGTGTAGAAACCAACACATCTCTATGTACAGCCAGACGTGCCTTTTTTGACACTTTCTGGCTGTTCATAAAGTTTTTTCTTCCTCCTATAAGTATGCAAAAATATAGATACGCGGTATTGTAGACTGCTGTTACGTGGTTTTGCAGTCTCACCGACGATTTATTAACTCAACGCTGTCTTCATTAAGAACGTTTTTAAAATGTTACTTAAAAGATACCCCAATAAAAAATAATATTCGAATTATAAATTTGATATTTCTTGTATCCCGTTAATACGTAAACGAAATGTTTTTTTTGTGTAACGCCCCTGTGAATTGATTTGTGTATGGATAATACGCATTCGTCGCATATAAAGCGTCGACCTAAAGTTATTTTATTGCAATACCTACTGCACAACTTACCCAATATTTACGAGCTCATTGTAGTGTATTCGTCGTATTTCCTTTTTTTATATATATACATATAAACACGTACGTCTTCATGTCTTGTTACCGTCAAACCGACCAGCATTTTATCAAAAGAAAGACTATGCCTATTTTTAGCAACAAATTAATGGACGTATTTGGTTCTTCGAATGCGCATTGATTCATTTTTCTGTCGAAAATACTGTTATTCATTGGTCGCTGAAATTATTGAAAAACATCTTAACGTTGCACTCGATGTGGATGATTTGTTAGCTTTTTTCCGGGGTTGATTTCCGACTGATACACAACCAGTTTGGGAATAACAATGTACGCTTGCGCGGTCGGAAACTAGTTAGGAACCCATCCGGATTCTTAAGTCTTTACGAACGACAAATGCAAGGATCGTAACAATATCCAAAAAATATGAAATTATAGAAGATTAGGTCACGTCAAAATTTGCTAATTATTTTTGTTATTAAAATATACACTGCTCAACAATTAAAGTGGAAATACAGGGTGTTTCAAAAAAAGGGACCCTGTCTCTAGGAAAGGTAGAAAACTAAAAAATAATTGGGGTTTGCTTGATAAAACATTTAAGCCATGCGTATTCAAGATACAGGGCGTTGAAGAAAAAAAATGTATACGCATTTATTACGATTTTGTTGAAACTACTAAAAAAATTGTAATGAAATTTTATACGAATATGTTTTAAAAGCTGATACATCCCATGAATTTGTTTTTGAATCTGACTCTCATAGAGGGCGCTAGTTACACGGTTCGTACCAAGTATAACATCCGAAGCATAACATCTGAAGAAACAGAAATCAGAAGAGGTCCCCTCTCCTCTATAATATATACTCGAAGGTAGTTGTCCTGGAGGCACTGAATAATGTAAAAGAGGGCGTTTAAATCAACGACACCCTTATTAATAATACACGATTTGCCGACGATACGGTCGTAGTCGCTGACAGCCTCCCACATCTCCAGAATATAAATAATATCTTGGAGCCCTCGTCAACGAGAACAGTGACCCAAAATGTAGATCAGATCAAGGATAGAACGGGCCAGAAGGACATTCATCTCCATGAAAAACCTCTTTACCAGTAGAGACCTAAACCTACAGCTCCGCATACGTATATTGCGCTGTTATATCTTCCCAGTGCTACTCTATGGCTCCGAGAGCTGGACATTCTGCCAATCAATCAAGAGCCGCATTGACGCCTTCGAGATATACAACGAGACAAAATATAAATAGCCTTCTTCTTCAAGTGCCTATCCGATTCCAGATGTTGGCTATCAGCATGGCTATTCTTACTTTGTTGATGGTGATTCGGAAAAGTTCTGCTGATGATTTGTCCAATCATGTTTTAAGATTTGCCAACCAAGATATTCTCCTTCGGCCAGGTGCTCTCCTGCTGTTAATTTAGCCTTGTAGGATTTCCTGTAGCAGCTCGTATCTATTTGGGTTCCTTATTATGTGGCCTAAATACTGAATTTTCCGACATTTTACGGTATCTAATAGTTCTGGTTTTTTATTCTTCCGTCGCATTACTTCTGTGTTGGTAATTTTTTGTGTCCAAGATATTTTCAGTTTTCTCCTGTACAGCCAGAGTTCGAACGCTTTAATTCTTTTGGTAGTCTCTTTAGTGAGTGTCCAGATTTCTACGCCATACAAAAGGACCGAGAAAACGTAACAACGCAAGAGTCTAAGCTTCATGTCTAAGAATAGATTATGGCTTTTAAAAAACGAGCTCATTTTAATAAACACAGAGTGGGCCTTCTCAATGCGACATCGTATTTCTTGAGAATTACCTCATCTCTCTTTAATGATTGTTTCCAAGTATGTGTACTGCCTTACTCTTCGTATTCTACTGTGATTAATGTATAAACTGTCTTCCGCCATGTTTCTTTTACTTACTATAAGGAGTTTGGTTTTGTTTATGTTCATTTCCAACACGTGCTGTGAGCTTATTCTGGTCACCTCATCCAGCCAAACTTTTTAATCCTTGTAGATTATTAGCAAACATGATGGTTTCATCTGCATATCTTATGTTATTAAGTTTAGTACCGATCATAGTGATTCCTTTCTCAGTGTTGTCGAGTGCTTCTCGGAAGATGTATTCTGAGTACACGTTAAATAAGATACAAAATACAGCCTTGCCTCACTCCTCGCAGTATATTTATTTGTTCTGTGTGACTGCCATCAATTCTTAAAATTGTCGTCTGGTTCCAGTATAAGTTTATAATTATGTTTAAATCATTTTAACTCATTTCTATTTCCTACAGCATGTCGACTATTTCATCATGTTGGACTCGGTCGAACGCTTTCTGATATTCAATTAAGCAAGCATATACATCACAGCTGACGTCCCTACATCTCTGAAACAACACCTGAACACGGCGTTCACAAACCCAAACTGATTTGGTGAAATCTGTTCCTCACAAAGAAAACAGCCTTAAAAAAAGACTCGTCAAACTTATTGTTCTAAAATCACCGCAGGTTTGGGCACTTGCTTTTTTGGGCAGTGTGATAAATTCTGACCTCAACCAATCCGCTGGAATTTTTGCTGTTGTTGAATATTCTAGTCAGCCATTTGATTTTATCTTCGTTCGGTAACTTTAGGAATTCAGTCTGTATTTTATCCAGAACAGCTGCTTTTCGTGGCTTCATTTCCGAAATGGCGGCTCTTACCTCGTTTAATTTTTTGGATAATTTTTTATTGTTGTGTTGATTTTGGCCAAGATTTTAGAAACTTTCGGACTTCTACCATCCACAAATACCCTTGAAACAAGTCCCTCCATCTCGATTTTGGGAGTCACGGTGTCTAATAATATGTCTTGGCATGACCATGTTGCTAACATCGCAAAGTCAGCAAGCCAGAGGCTAGGTTTTTTGTGGAAAGCTAGAAAGTTTTTTACTCCTGATCATTTGTTGACGACGTATAAGGCTCAAATCCGACCTCTACTGGAGTATTGCTCGCACATTTGTGGTTCAGCACCAAGGCATTTTCTTCGTCTTCTAGATTCAATTCAGAAAAGGGCCATTCGGTTGATAAACAGCTCAGTTCTCACAGATACCTTTAACCCACTAGAACATAGAAGAAGAGTTGCAGACCAGACATTACTCTACAGATATTTCCATGGCAGATGCTCCAGAGAAATAAAAACTCTTGTACCACCACTGGCCACATTCGGCCGAAGAACTCGGCAAGCTGATTAGTCTCACCCATTTACTCTCAAGATTGTCACTACAAGGACCAATCTCCATCAAGAATCCTTCTTTTACAATGCTGCTACGGAATGGAACAAGCTTCCAAAATCAGTTTTTTCAGAGAACTATGACCTGCAGCTTTTTAAAAAGCGGGTTCACAATCATCTCTTTTCTATAATCCCTCCCCCTTCTAATAGTCGCAGTGCAGGCCGTCCGCGGCGGCCCACACGATAGGTCTACCCTTTTTGCGACTATTTTCAGTAAAAAAAATTAAGATTTACCAAAGTTCCAGCATAAAGAGTACTTAACATATCCATTGCTTTAAAAAGAAATAAATTTTCTGTGTAAAATTTTTTAAAACATTTTGATGAATCAATCGTTCAGAATTATTCATAGCAATAAATATGCAATCTTAAAATTGTTGTATACTAACCTAACACAAAAAATATTTTTTAATGAAATAGAAATGTTTTAATAATAATGTTTCAATTAAACCTTTTTTTTACACTCTTACTTTTTATTGGCATACCTTTTTTGTAGGAATTTACTCGAATGAAAATTAAAATAATAGTTATCTAATATTTCTGTATTTATACTAAAGATCAAGGTTAAGAATTATGTAATTAGATTACCTGAAAGCTATGTATTTAGGATTAAATTTACTGTTAATAAACATATTTTTATTTAAATGAATATTGTTACAGGTACTGAAATGTTTAATTGTAATATCTTAATTTTTGAAAAGGTCATTTTTGATCTAATTTAAGAATACGAGTGTTGCATTGTATTTCGTCGTTTTAAAAATATTCAACATTGAAAAATGCTCGCAGCTAAAATATTCAAAAAAATCAGTATTTGTTAATTCGAAACTTCTGTTAGGTATCTAACATTTAGTTAAAGACCCCCTTCTGTATATATACCGTGCGTGGCTAAATTATGGATCCCATTCGATTTTTTGCAAGCAATGTACCTACTTTTTACAAATATCTGGTTCATGTCCTCGATTATTTTTTTGGGTGGATAGCAGGTTAAGGCTTCTCGCTTTTCTTAGATCGCCGACGTTTAGATCTTTCTCAAGGCTACACATACGGAAAAAAACTCTATAATAGGTACATCTAATCAACATCATCAGTAGACTTATTCTTATGTTTAACAATTGACTATTTATGCATAAGATATTAATAAAAAAGTAATTCCAAAGTCAGTTTAGTCACATATTAATCCCTTAGATTCAATTAGACAAAAATAATCTGTGTTAACAAGTAAATAGTTTCAATAAATTACATACCTTTTTAACTAGCGGAAGTCTATGGTAATGTAGTTCATTAAAAGAAAATAACATAAACTCATATAAATGCCATAAACGCCAACAATTCTAACTTACCAAATGAACGGATATGGTTGTAACAAAGTAGTGCATCCACGCAGTATGCTCTTGATCATTTAAATCACTGTTTTTCATAGAGATGGGTTAATAGACGCGGACCGATACAGTGGCCCCCAAGATCTCCAGATCTTACGTCTCTGGATATCGAATTCAGCAGAATAACTCCAGAAGTTATTCGCAATGTGCCCGTAGATTTGCTTATTGTCAAGACACTGGTGAATGGATGGGTTATTCTCTTATTGAAATTTAATTTTAATTTTTGTTTACACTGTACAAACAATTCAAATTATTTATTATCATTACATGCAGTATTAAAAGATCTTTAAGATGAAGTATCACAAGACATCTATTTTAATTTAAAAAAATTACCGATTACGACACCACGTCAAAACCAGTGACATAACGTCTGTACAATATACATTTAAATCGGCATTTAAAAACAAAATTCAACCTCTTTAGGATTTTTTTTACAAGTACATTGCTTGCTAAATATCGAATTTGTTTCATCATTTAGAATGGATGAAGGAAGATTGACGAAACAAATTTATAAGGCGAGTGTGAATGGGCAAATCGGTAGAGGTCGACCTTGGTGAACATATCTCGATCAGATCAACATTGTTTTAAAGAACGGACAGGTCAAGAGTACCAACAACCGACGAGCATGTATGAGAGCATTGATAAAAGTAGAGGAAGCAAAAAATGTGTGTAAGCTCTCTCTCTGCCTACCCCTGCCACAATGGAGCCACCCCACAGAGGCCTTGCGACCTGGCGGAGAGCTGGACTGGAAGTGATGGAAAAGCTTGAATCGATTCAGAAGCGGAGTGGGCAATACTAAGGATAACCTGGCTAAATAACTAACAACCTGTACTTTGGAGCACCCCCTACGCCATTAAGGTTGCCCATTTTTGGTCCGATAAAGTGTAATCTGTATATTTTTGATAATTTAAAATGTCTCTTGTTTAGTTTACATATTGTTCCATATGGTTTATAGTTAATTACTGTATGTTATAAGTTTAATGATGTAAAGACGCTTTTGACACGAAATAAATAAATATATATTTAGTCACGCATGGTATACGAGTACATAGTGGACCAAAAGTCTTAAAATGGACAATTATCCCGTAAATTACTAGTCCGAATTGTACAAAATTTGGAATTAGCCTATTTAGAGATATGGAGATTCTAGATATAACATTTGCAATGTTATCAGATTTGCCGCTTCTCTGATTTTATAAGTTACTTTGGTTTTATTAATACATCACCCATTACTATTGAAATCTCCTCTTTAATAATAGCGCGTTTGGCACCAGGCATTGTTAAGTAAATTATCTGCCTACGGTCTCCCAACCAAACTGCGCCAATGGCTCTTGACTTTCATGCAAGATCGCTCCTAACATGTGGCAGTTGACGGTATTTCTTCTGATGCGTTTAAAACCAATGCCGGGGTCTCCCAAGGTTCCATTCTGTCCCCCACCTTATTTCTTTTACACATCAACGACCTCTTGAAAACCACCACGAACCCAATTTACAGTTACGCAGACGATAGCATACTTGTCTCAAATTTCACATCCTATCAATCACTTTCGGTTAATGATACAAATAGACTCAGGCAGGAACAGGTTGATTCCATCAATAGAGATCTTAAAGCAATCGTCGAGTGGGGAACCAACAATCTTGTTCAGTTCAACGCCCAAAAAACACAAAGTGCCACGTTTTCCAAGAAAGTGAATTCCTCAAATCATCCCATCACAATGTCCGGAAATACCTTCGAACCAAGTCCCTCCATTTCGATTTTGGGAGTCACGGTGTCCAATAATATGTCTTGGCATGACCATGTTGCTAACATCGCAAAGTCGGCAAGCCAGAGGCTTGGTTTTCTGTGGAAAGCTAGAAAGTTTTTTACTCCTGATCAACTGTTGACGACGTACAAGGCTCAAATCCGACCTCTACTGGAGTATTGCTTGCATATTTGGGGTTCAGCACCAAGGCATTCTTTTCGTCTTCTAGATTCCATTCAGAAAAGAGCCATTCGCTTGATAAACAGCTCAACTCTCACAGATACCCTTCACCCTCTAAAACATAGAAGAAGAGTTACAGACCAGTCATTGCTCTATAGATATTTCCATGGCAGATGCTCCAGAGAAATAAAAACTCTTGTACCACCATTGGCCACATTCGGCCGAAGAACTTGGCACGCTGATCAGTCGCACACATTTACTCTCAAGCTTGACACTACAAGGACCAATCTTCATCAAGAATCCTTTTTTTACAGGGCTGCTACGGAATGGAATAAGCTTCCAAAATCAGTTTTTTCAGAGAACTATGACCTGCAACTTTTCGCCAAAGTACATATTACATTTTTTCGTCGACCTCTACATACTTTTATGAAAGTAATGAATGTGTTTTATTGTTTTTCGTATAAAATTTGTGATTTCTGGGGAATAAATCCAACGTGCCAACGTAGTTGCCAACTCCCGCAGCTCCTGAGAAGTGTTACTGATATCCATCATATCGCTATTACTATCCATTTTCGATTATTATGAACACTAATATGTGGATTTGAAGAAATTTAAGTGTTTAAATCTAGAATACTGTGATTATTTCAAAAATATAATATATATATATATATATATATACATCGGTTTTAGAACGTTCTTCGACGCTTTCCGATTCCCAGTCTCCATTGATCCCTGTCCTCCCAGAGATTCCCTCCCAAACCTATCTCTCTCATTTCTCTATCGATTCCCTCTCTTAAACTCTTCCTAGGTCTTCCTCTCTTTCTTCTTCCTTGGGGGTTTCAAATGATGACTTTTTTGGCAAACGGTCTTCGTCCATTCTCTTCACATGTCCATACCATTTAAGTTGTTTTATTCTAATATCCTCAACAATGCTATGATCAATTCCCATAATCTTTTCGATCCTGTCATTTCTAATTCAATCCAGTTTAGATATTCCTGCCGCACGCCTCCAGAAGTCCATCTCTGTTACTTCTGAAGCTTTTTCTGACCTTTGTTTTAGTTGCCATAAATGGTAATGGATAATTGCGTAAAATCATTAATGAGCACGTAAGTAAAAATTGGAGTAATATATGTTATGCATCAATGCAACAAGTGTTGGTTACTATACTCATATAATTATGCATATATTTTATTTTCTACATACAATTTATTATGTTTTAGTATAAAAAAACACCTGCTCAGTATTAATAAGAGTACTGGCAGCGGCAGAAAAATAAAAAAATATATAAATACATTAAACATTCCTACGCGAATTATTTTCTTTTGCAAAATACCTTGATCAAAATTTATTAATTTAAAAATGTTGGTCGAATGGCGTCAAGAACTTCGTTCCTATCGGGGGTATCCATTGTCACCAAACAATTTGTTGTTATAATGTGTAATTACTGTTAATAACTCGAATATTTTATTGAATTGGTTGCAGCAAATCGCAATGAGAACAATATTATTTAAATCCTTAAGAATATAATGAGGAAAAAGTATAAAATTTACATAATAGAAATAAAAATATTAACAAAGAGAAAACGTCCTTGAGGATATTGAAAAAAAAATTATGGATTGTGTGTGCATTTTGCAGATAAAATCGATTGGAACGGTCAATTAACAGTACATAGGCGTCGACTGCGTTAAACAAAAATGTATTCAATATCGTTCGCGTATACAAGTAACAGACTCGGGCCTTGCGGTCCAAATATCTCTGCTCTTGTCGATGCTGCTTTTGCGGCCTTTTTCAGAGAAATATTGAAGGGAATCGGGGACAGCGTTTCTTCCTGTTTTAGACCCGTGTTGATATCGAAGGAGTCGCTGTACTCTTCTTCTATTTTGATGCAGCTTCGGAAGCGCTCCATACATGATCATACGCACTAGTTTGTTGGGTACTTTAAGCTCTATCATTGTCTCCCATAGTATTACTCTAATGATGCTGTCATATGCTTGTTGAAAATCGACGAATATGTTATGGAGGTCTCTGTTAAATTCCCAGCACTTTTCCAGAAGCTGTCGGACGGTAAAAAGCTGGTCCATTGTAGATCTGCCGCCTCTGAACCCGCATTGGTAATCGCCCACAATCTCCTCTGAATAGGGAGAGATACGTTGCAGGGGGATATTTGAAAGGATTTTGTATGCGTTGTTCAGCAGAGCAATATCTCGATATTTGCTGCACGTCATGGTTGCATATAGCAAGCGCCTAAATGTGTCTATCGGTTGTAATAATGAGGTTTTTAAATCAAGAAATGGATTGAAGAAACATTCTACAGTTGAAAATAAACAAAATGTTTAACATACGTATTGTGTTAATTTATTTTCCCCCTTTTTTAAACACTCTGCGCCTACGTTTTTATTAAATCGTGAATTTACGAAAATGACCCGATCACCGCTCTCGCACCGTGCCGTATTATAGTGACCACAACGGACGAAAAGTGTTTGCGTTTTTCTTCCGAAAGTTAGTACGTAAAATGTTATTTTTGTAGAGGTCGACGAAAAAAGGTATTTTGTAACAAACAAACAATCTTGTTCAGTTCAACGCCCAGAAAACACAAAGTGCCACTTTTTCCAAGAAAATGAATTCCTCAAATCATTTCATCACAATGTCCCCCCATCTCGATTTTGGGAGTCACGGCGTCTAATAATATGTCTTGGCATGACCATGACCAGAGAAATAAAAACTCTTATACCAACACTGGCCACATTCGGCCGAACAACTCAGCACACTGATTAGTCTCACCCATTTACTCTCAAGATTGTCACTACAAGGACCAATCTCCATCAAGATTCCTTCTTTTACAGTGCTGCAACGGAATGGAATAAGCTTCCAAAATCAGTTTTCCAGAGAACTATGACTTGCAACTTTTTAAAAAGCGTGTCTACAATCATTTTCAATAAAAAAAAATAGTAAAATGACCTTTATCTACTACGACATGCTACATGTTCTTTAACTCCTTTATCCATTAAAAAATCTTTAAATGTACAAAAAATTGTATGAAAGATAAATCTATACCAAGGAAGACCAAAAAGTTGGAAAAGTCTTCTTCATTCTTGATTTTAGGCGAGTCGCCTGTTCAACTATCGTCCACTTGCGTGAGGCTGTCGCTTCATCGTTTTCTGGAGTGCCCAACATCTCTTCGTCCCAATGGGGACTTGTCGCGAGCAATTATCACAAGTCTGTGGTTGTCCATTCTACCTATGTGTTCGTTACATTTCTTCGTCCTGTTTGCTACCTAGTCATTGATGTTCTTAACCTTTACAGGCTGTTCTGATATTCTCGCTTTTTTCTCTATCCAGCAGTGTCTTTCCAGTGATTCTATGAAGTATCTTCATCTCAGCTGTCTCTAGGAATCTTTTGGTTTTCGCTGTTTCTGGCCTGGTTTCTGCGGTATATGTCGTCACCGGCACCACGAAGGTTTTGTAGATCTTTGATTTAGTGTCCGTTCCCATACTCTTATTGCACCATATTGTATTCAGGCAGCCAGCTATTCTAATTGCTTTTATTGTTTGATCTCTCACCTCTTCTTCAATATCAGCAAAGCCGGAAAGTTCTATGCCTAGGTAGTTAAATTTCATTTTCTGCTCGATTACTTTACTGTCAAGCTCAAGTTTGCATCTTAAAGGAATTTTTGATGTTGTTTTGGTCGGTGATAATTCCAAGTTTAGAGACTTGGTTGTTAGGTTAAATAAGTGTAATAACCTTTGTAAATCATCTTCATTTTCTGCAATAAGAGCGCCATCGTCAGCATGACACACTATTTTGATTTCTGCATCCCATTTTGTATCCCTTTAGTCCTCGAACCCTTCGAATAATTTCTTCAATTATTAAGTTGAAAAGGGCAGGACTTAGAAAGTCTCCCTGGCGAATACCGCTACCCTCTGGTATTGGTTCTGTGAGGTCTTCTTCTATTTCCTGTTGTAAACGAGATGCAGGACGTCTTTCAGCTGGACACGGTCAAATGCTCCAGTTAGATCGACAAAACATATAAATGCTTGCCACGTCTTTTTTTTTTGGTTCTCTAAAGAGTACTCTGCTAGTGGTCTCTCTACTGGCAAATTATGCCCGAGCTCAGCCGTAGAGGGTAGAAGAAAAAAATATAAAAGTGAGCCGCGCCGCCGACTTAAGACGGTACAAGCCGGAAACCCCTAGGTCTTGTAGGCACCAGCAGAGCCACACGATAAACAACAAACAATTATGGTGAACTAGATAAATAAAACTATACTTACAATTACTGCAATATATTAATTAAGTAAAAATTATGTTCCGATTTTTTACAATAAATTCTGTATTTTCGTAAAGTGGTTTAAACGAATTTAATACACTTTTCTTAAAATAATATTTAAATTAATTATAACAACCTTTCAGACAATAATAAAAACCTAATGAGGTACAAAAGAGAATTAAAAAAACAACAACAAAAAAAAGAAATGTTCACACTATTTAAAATTTCAAAAATAATTGGTTTTATATAGAATTCCTGATAGCAAAAGATTAACACAAAAAAAAAGAAATACAAAATAAATGGACTTGCAACAAGAATAATATTTTAAAACCCTCACAATAACCACATAAATTATATTCAGTAATATATAAATTCAGATTCAACTTGGAGCCGGTACAAATTTAACGAAAAATAATTTGTTACTTTTAAACTATTGAAAACTTCATTGAGACGTCACTGGGAGCAGGTACAAATTTAATGAAAATAACTTGTTACTTTTAAACTATTGAAAACACTTAGATCTAGTACATAATAACTGATAAGTTAATAAAATTAAATTCAATACCATGTAACCAATTGAAAACTTCACTGAGACGTCACGGTTACATCGATGATCCAAGAACCGAAACACCAAGTAGTATTATCACAATAATTTCTGCTAAAAAACACCAGGCAAGTCTTTATAACACTGAAATTTATCGTCGATGTGGATGGAACGGCACGTGGTACTTCACGATGGCTTCACTTCATCAAATCCCACACGTGGTGATTTTAACTCGACCCCAATAACCAAAATATCCACCACATAGGCACGACAGAATGGTCAAGTTAAAAATTAAATGGTTTATCTTCCTAATCCAATTAAGATGGCCCAAATACAGCCAGATATGAAAGAAAAAACCGTAGAAGTTCTGCTCACGTGTTAATATCAAATCGTTCCAAAAACTCTCTACCGACTTCCACCACTGACACCAAACGACTGATAACCACTCCTCGCTCCCAGACCGGATATCAGAAAAATGACCCGGGACACGCGTCAGCCAACCTTTGCAAATCTAAGTTCCTAGTTCATAATCGCGTTCGTCCGTGTTAATTGCCAGCCCATTCACACAGAAAAGCAAACCAACAATAATATATCTGACAACACACGACAATCGAGGCCAATAATCAAGGCGAAGTCTAATAACAGAGATACCCACTTAATCCCCATCGATTAGCTATTAATAATCGAATTATATTACTACTAGATAGGCAACACTATATACAACGAACAAATACGGTATGCAAAACTAATTACGAACGCCAGACTATCAGAGACGTACTTAATAATGAAACGGTAGATGGGAAAAAATAGGCACGTGACATGCTCGCTTGTTGTATTCAATCGATTTGTCTGTGCAAGATCTTCCCGAACTGAATCCCTGTTGTTCGTCCGCCAACGAACATTAGGATAGTGGTGCTGGTTCGCCATTCATCTGGGATTTTGTGTTGGTACATAATTTTCTGTATTAAAGTCGATTTTCGAAAAAATGTGACGTGACACCTTATCCACTTATGTTTTCTATTCATGTATACGAAATTTAAATTCTCCAGATATGTTTCCATCCCTTATATCCATATTTTTTAAATAAAAGTTACTTTTATTAAAATAACACGTCCTTTTTTTTGCAGATATTTCGTGGCACAAAGATGGCGATCGAGGGCCTGCCCTTTCATAGACAGGAGCCAGATAGCAATCAAGACATTCTTGCCGGAGCCGATTTTCTTTCATTCCTCATGGAATCATCACTTCGAAGAGCCTACGCGGAAACAACGTCAGCTATCCCGCCAACAACGATATTTGATTACACAACCAAACGCGATAAAAGAAACTCGAATGATATAGACTTTAATAGTGAAAACTCCCCAACCACTTTTTCCAATATTCATACCGAACGATTAAGTGTAAGTGACTCTAATACCGATAAAGATGGTGTTGTAGTGGCAGCACGCGTATCCTCGTCAGCAGGTGAAATAGTCGACGATTTATATGAACGACCTACAGCGACCGATACTCCTTGCAATCAGGAAGCAACGACGGACAAACCGTCTAAAGATTACTTCGATTCCGAAAACCGTCCGAGATTGGTGGCGGAAGCTAGTAAAAGCGAGCTAAGCGTTGAAGAAAGCGAGCCCATCACCAAGGATGGTGACTTAGCACCGGGTCTAAGCGAAATCTATCCGGCAAGAGTTTTGCCGCAATTCCACCGAACGGCCACGTTTTTGAATCGAAACCTTCCACATACCAACGAACAACCTTACGGTCCTACAGTTATTTATCACGACAATTCGGGCGACACCAACAGTGCCAGATCTGTTTCTTATAGTTCCATAGTACAATTACCGCAAATACCCATAGTCGCGGAAAAATCAGCACCGCACGAAAGACACGAACGAAATTACAACAACGCGAAAATTCCTTTCACCAATACGTTCGACACCGGCGACAACAAACGAAAGGAAAACGATACAAGAGCGTTAAATTGGCCAAAATCGGAGCAAATCCAAAAGACGACGGAAAAACCGTGGGAAAACCGTCGGAGATACACGCCGACGATGACGACGACGACGCCGCTACCGGTGGAGTTACCAAAAGTGTACGGTCAACCGGAACAAAATTACGAGGTCGACGAAGAACTAAGCGTGGTAACGAACGGCAGAGCTCATGGTATCCAACCGACCAAGCCCGAGAAGAAGCCGGACGATGACCAAAAGTTCGGGTACGTCGTGGAGGGAAAAAATTACAGAAAATATAGAGTGGAAGAGCGAACGGCCGATGGGTTCATTGTGGGAGAGTACGGAGTCGTCAGCCACGACGATGGATCGCTAAGAGGTGTTAGGTACACCGCTGACGGCACCATCAGTCCCAGATTGATTTCGGAAGCGCTGATGAAATTTTTGTCTCTGTGATTTTGCCCTTATTGGTGCTTAACGTATACCCCGGCTGTACTGAAACTTATCTAGTTCCTTTTTTGGGTAACAGGAAAACGATCATTCAAAAGTAATTTTATCAAAAAACAATCTAAATTCATTTTTTTTTTCGATTTCGCGATTTTTGTGCCAACCTGCGTCTCTAAAAATCCTTTAAACTTAAAAAATGTTCACGATAATGATGACGATGACAAATAATAAGTGTACAGATATGGACAAATATTTGTGGAAAAGAAATTTCAATGCAAAAATTAAATAAATATTAGTAAAGAGTTGTTCTGCGCTTCGAATTCCGGTCCACTCTCTAAGATTCCTTAACCACGAGAATTGTCTTCTACCGACTCCTCTGCGGCCTTCTATCTTGCCCTTCATTATAAGTTGAAGGATACGATAACGATCACCCTTCAGTATGTGACCTAGATAGGACAGCTTTCGACATTTAACTGTTATTAGTAGTTCGCGGACGGCGTTTGCTCTATTTAAAACCACTTCATTTGTCTGCTTGGCTACCCACGGAATTCGGAGCATACGTCTATGTAGCTACATTTCAAATGCTTCAAGACGATTAATAGTTGCTGCTTTTAAGGTCCAAATCTCTGCCCCATACAACAGTATAGACCATATGTAGCACTTGATCATTCGCTGGCGGAGCTTTAAATTTAGATTATTATTGCAGAAGAGCGATCTCATTTCTTGAAAGGTTGCGCGAGCTTACTCGATCCTGCACTTGACTTCTTTATCCGGGTCGAAATTCTCTGTAATATAACAACCAAGATATGTGAAACATGAAACCCTTTCAATGTTTTGCCCATTCATTTGCAGCGCAGCATCATGAAAACCATAAACTTAGTTTTAGTGACATTTATGTTTAGACCCATTTCTTGTCCCATCACGTTGACCAAGTCTAAAAGACTTGAAGGTCCTGGAGATCATCACATAAGATTGCGGTGTCATCGGCATTGCGAATGGTATTGATCAGTTCGCCGTTAATCTTAACTCCGCTATCCTGGTCATGCAACGGCTGTTTAAATATTTTGTCAGAATATAGGTTGAACAACAGAGGAGACAGTATACATCCCTGTCTCACTCCACGCCGAACCTGGCATTCGACGCTTAGTTTTCCTTTGACCCGAACCACTGCTTTTTGTCGCCAATACAGGTTTTTAATAATGCGTATGTCTCTGTCATCAACTCCAGTACTCCTCAATAAATCTATAAGTTTTTCATGTATACATTATACAGCTTTAATAAGACAAGCTTAAGTAACTATTTTATAATGTTGCAGCTACTAGTTATATAGTATATTATAAAACTGTTACACAATAGGTATAAAAGTCTTATAAAATGATATTTTTGATATTGTATAAACTTGCTTATAAAGTACGAGTATTTTATCATTTTAATAGAAATAATCGTATAATGCGATATAGCATAATATTGTAAAAGTAACTATAAAATCATTTAATACAACAATTTTCTTTAAAAAACAAAATTATCGCAATAAAAGGCTTAATAAAAACAAACAGTCCTTACAATAACGCTATTTGTCTGTTATACAATAATTCAGTCCTTTTGAGAATTCCATTTTGCTAGTTGGGTAGTTATAACCAAAATACAACAGATAGATTGTTCGTTATCTTGAACAATTTTTAAACCCGGATTTCCTGCGGGCGCTCAATTGACATTTATTAAAAATTTTGGTTGTCGCAAGGATTGGCGTATTGTGGAAAAATATTATTTTTTCGAAGATTGTTTTCTGTGGGATATTTTTAAGTTTTCCTGTATCTCTTTTGTAAGAAAGTTTTCTGCTAACGATACTTTGAAATATTCTTGCCTTGTTTTCAGAAAACTTACGACCAAGCTCTATTTAATTTATTCCTACGTTAAATTTTAAATTAAATTGGAGAATGGTGGTCTTAAACAGTGTGTGCCTTTGAATTTTTGGTGCTATTGAAATCTTTGTATTTTATTATTGTGCGTAAAAAGTCTGGTTCAATCGTTTCTATATATTTTATATAACCAAAAACATTTTTTGAATTGACGTTTTGATACTTTAAGTCATTAATTTCTTGTATTAACGATAAATTTGTTGCTCTTTAAATTATAAAAATTTGTCAATATCAGAAAATCAATGCCGTATAAAACAACAAATTAATAAAGTTCTTTTCTCTGTAATAATATCACAAGAGAGTGAGAATAAATTAAAAATGATTTGACAGATTTTAGAAAACTTGTTGCCAGGCTATTGCCAAATGGCAACAAGTTTGATTAAAGGCCTGGAGAATTATTATCCAATTTATCGAACTCTCGTGTGGTATTCGATAGATTATTTTTGACGTTACTAAAATAATCACTTTTAAGATTTTATATTTTTATTTCAAAAAATTTTAAAACTAGTGGTAATTTTGTAATGGTCTTGGCAATTTTAATTTTGTTAGTAAGTGAACTTCTTTTTCTTCATATGCCGTCTCCATTAACGGAGATTGGCGACCACCTCTCTAAATTCCCATCTATATCTTTGGCAACGTGAAACAGCTCTTCTACCGTCACATTTGTCCATTCACTAATATTTTCCAGCAAAGACAAAGTGGCTAGCAAATCAAACAACGTGGACGGACACCTGGCAATTGACGGTCAAGGAATTGAGCGAGTAGAAACTTTTAAATATCTTGGGTTCAACTAAATGAGAAGTGGGACGGCATGCAGGAGGTTCGTGCCAGAATAGAACAAGCTCGTGTTTCGTTCCTGATGATGCGTAAGGTACTTTGCAGTAGAAATTTAAGCTTGCCTCTGCGCGTCCGAGTGCTTCGCTGTTACGTGTTCGGCATACTGTTTTATGAAATGGAAGCTTGGAGATTGACAGATGCGATGTGCAAAAAATTGGAGGCCTTTGAAATGTGGACGTACAGAAGGCTATTAAGAATCTCCTGGGTAGAAAGAGTGCGTAACACCGAGGTAATTCAACGTCTCGACTAGCAGCTGAAAGTTCTGTTTACACTAAAAAATGACAAGTATCGACTTTTAAAGTTTATCATAGAAGGAAGATCGAAGGACGAAGAGGCCTGGGTAGAAGAAGGATATCCTGGCTAAAAAACTTAAGACAGTGGTATGGAGTGAGCACTACCACATTTTTCCGCCGAGCTGTAGACAAGGTTCAGATAGCGTTGATGATTGCCAATGTCCTAGGAGGACAGGGCACCTAAAGAAGAAGAAGAAGGACTTTAAATTAATATTTAAGAAAGTAAATAAAAAAGGGAAACAAAACTTTTTATTTTTTGAGATATCTGGTTGATGCTTGTCGAATTATTCTTTAATTATTTTACATTGTTGTTTTTAATCTCTGATTTCGTTTTATCACTGTCACTTTTAATTTGGCGGATGTTGTTATTTTTTTATTTTTCATTTTCACAAAATTGTTTTCAAGAAAAGCCTTTTATCTTATTATATCCAAATTTTTAATTATTTTTATTTTATTTTAAATTATTGTACTCACATTGCATCGATTGTAAGGAGCCTCATTATAATAGACAAAAATAAAACGTTATTTATTTTTTTATTTATAAAATTAAAAATTGTAAATTTGTGTTATTTGATCAACAAAATCATATATATATACAGGGTGCGGCAAAAGCCAGTTAACCGATTTGCATATTAAAAATAAACGACGATGAGATTGCCCCCACTAAGCGCGATAAGGTCGATGATCATGCGTGCGTTTTTTTTTACAGCTTTAGCTGACTTTTGCCGCCCACATTATTGTTAATTTTTTGTACATGTTATATTTATTAATAATACAAATAACAACCACTATCATTTCTAATATATTATAAATTCAAAAACACCGTGTTTTTATATTTTAAATAAAATTGAACCAGATTTGTTACGATTAAATAAAACAACAAAAATGTTGTAATAAAACTTGTAATAATTTTCGAGATATTTGCTCACGTCAATGATTGTAGGTAATTCAAAAATAGGAATATTTTTGTATTTAATTTTATTTGTATTGTAAGTAATATAATCTAAACAAACTATTTTGCTTTTTTTATTCGTATTTCCTGTTAATAAATTACATATTTTGGTTAAACATTAAATTTACCACACAGTAAATTAAAACAAAACGTACGCAGTAGCTTTTCCAAACCAAGGGCTCTTTTCTATTTAATATAGTTAACCTTCGGTTTAAAACAGTAAAAAAAAAGGAAAAGTACAAAATGCTGTAAATTTGAGGATCACCTTGTACAGCAGCTACCTGAAGGAATGTAACGTTATGGCCCATCTTGACTTACTGACTCTGTCTCAAGATATAGTGCCCACCATTTTTTCCAACACACACACACACACACACACACACACACACACACACACACACACACACACACACACACACACACACACACACACACACACACACACACACACACACACACACACACACACACACACACACACACACACACACACACACACACACACACACACACACACACACACACACACACACACACACACACACACACACACACACACACACACACACACACACACACACACACACACACACACACACACACACACACACACACACACACACACACACACACACACACACACACACACACACACACACACACACACACACACACACACACACACACACACACACACACACACACACACACACACACACACACACACACACACACACACACACACACACACACACACACACACACACACACACACACACACACACACACACACACACACACACACACACACACACACACACACACACACACACACACACACACACACACACACACACACACACACACACACACACACACACACACACACACACACACACACACACACACACACACACACACACACACACACACACACACACACACACACACACACACACACACACACACACACACACACACACACACACACACACACACACACACACACACACACACACACACACACACACACACACACACACACACACACACACACAAAATCAGAGAAAAAAGAGATGGCTATATTGCTGAAACCATTCCTATCCGATATGGTGTGATGTAAGGAAGTGGTACACGATATCTCCCCTCGCCTAGGTGCAAGTATGTTCTGCTACAACGTTGCCAAATTTACATGTACATGTCTAATGATTCGTGACTCTGTCTGTATGTTTTTGCGTTTACCCGAATAAAGTATGCCATTCTTATGGGTTACTTTTAAAATTTGCTTTCTTACCCATGAAAGGGAATGATTTCTTATTTATTTTAGCAAAAATTGACCACTGTGTGCAACTAACTATTGCCAGGAGACTGGCTCCCATTCATAGATTTAACAACAATTAAAAAAGTCATTTGAATTTCGGGATGATCCCACAAAAAATGTGGGCATTTGCAATGAACCATCTCTCAAGTGAGAACACTTGGAAATATTTAATGACTGGGTAAAACGTCATTAAAGTTGCAGTTTTTGTGCAACGATGGCGATGCGATTTCGAAAAAATTTCCAAATGACCACGAGTCACGGCGATTCTGACACATCCGTGTGAATGGCCAGTGGACAAGTTGCTGCGCCCGCTTGGGAAGCGGGCGTCATCAGCCTTGCAAGGTCGGTCGAGGAATCGCCTGAAGAATTACGAAAAAAAAAACCCCGCTTTTAAAATTTCATCTGACCATTAAGATCGGGGAGTAATTCGGTTTGACGTTACGTTCACGCAGACCAAGATTGTATCCTTGGGTCGATTTGTAATTTAATATGTTTGATGCATCGCGTTTAAAACATTTGGACGATATCATTTGGCGCATATACTTTTACCGATACATTTTTAATTAGAGAACAGCCGTGACGATACGTATTTACGTAAGAAATATTGTAATGATTATACAAGGTGTTTTAATAAAAAGGCGGTGGCCCCGTTGCTAGAACGGGTGGAACACTGCAAAATAAGTTGGGTTTGTTCAGTTAAAAATTTTCGTAACAAAATCCGTATTCAAGATACAGGGGGCTGGAAAAAAAAATTTTACACAAATTTTTTTAGCATGGGGGCTTATCATCCTTAATAAAATTAGCACTTTTCATAGACTAAACATTTTTTTCTTTTACCGAAAATAGTCGCGAAAAGGGTAGACCTATCGTGTGGGCCGCGGACGGCCCGCACTGCGACTATTAGAAGGGGGAGGGATTATAGAAAGAAGATTATTGTGAACACATTTTTTAAAAAGTTGCAGGTTATGAACTATGGTTCTCTGGAAAAAGCTTGGAAGTTTGTTCCATTCTGTAGCAGCCCTTTAAAAGAAGGATTCTTGTAGTAGGTTGGTCCTTGTAGTGTCAATCTTGAGAGTAAATGGGTGAGACTGATCAACGTGCCGAGTTCTTCGGCCGAATGTGGCCAGTGGTGGTATTCTTCTTCAACTGTCTATCCACTATTGTTGGATGTTGGCGACCATATTTCCATACATTTCTCTGTCGGTTGCTGTGTGTACCAACTCTCCTATCGTTCTTAACCACGTCCAATCTCTTATATTTCTTAACCATGACATTTGCTTTCTGGTGGTATGAGAGTTTTTATTTCTCTGGAGCATCTGTCATGGAAATATCTGTGGAGTAATGTCTGGTCTGCAACTCTTCTATGTTCCAGTGGGTGAAGGGTATCTATGAGAGTTGAGCTGTTTATCAACCGAATGGCCCTTTTCTGAATGGAATCTAGAAGACGAAGAAAATGCCTTGGTGCTGAACCCCCAATGTGCTAGCAATATTCCAGTAAAGGTCAAATTTAAGCCATGTACGTCGTCAACAGTTGATCAGGAGTAAAAGCTTTCTAGCTTTCCACAGAAAGCCCAGCCTTTGGCTTGCTGACTTTGTGATGTTAGCAACATGGTCATGCCAAGACATATTATTAGACTCCCAAAATCGAGATGTAGGGACTTGATTCAAGGATTATGGAATGATTTGAGGAATTTCTTTTCTTAAAAAACGTGGTGCTTTGTGTTTTCTGGGCGTTGAACAAAACAAGATTGTTGGTTCCCCACTCGACGATTGCTTTAAGATCTCTATTGATGGAGTCAACCTGTTCATGCTCCAGACTATTTGTATCATTCACCGAAAGTGATCGATAGGATGTGAAAGATGAGATAAGTGTGCTGTCGTCTGCGAAACTGTAAATGGGGTTCGTGGGGTTGTTCAAAAAGTCGTTGAAGTGTAAAATAAATAGGGTGGGAGACAGGATGGAATCCTGGGGGACCCCAACATTGGTTTTTAACACATCAGAAGGAATACCGTCAACTGCCATATGTAAGGAGCGATCTTGCATGAAGCTCATCTTAAAAATTCCTGGTGCCAAACGCGGTCAAAGACTTTAGATATATCCAAGGCTATTGCACGGGATTCACCAAACTTCTCAGAGAACTGGTGAGCACAGGTCTTCAGGACAATTGTCGGAATTCCATCTGGTCCTACTGCCTTATTAGAGTCAAGATTCATAGACTAAGCATAAGATCTGGCCCTTCTCCATAGAATCAGCCAAAAAAAATTTGCTTTGATTTGCTAAACACAACCAAGTGTAACAATCGCCTTCTATTAGCAATGCTAAATTAGAGAGTCATAATTTGCAATCCTTATGCCAAAAAGTTTAAAATTGTTAATTTTCAAATAGAAATTGTGAAAACATAAGAAATTATTGCGAAAATCCAAATACATATTTAAAATTTAAACACCCGGTATCTTGGAAACTAGCAATATTTGTTTGAGGCATGTTGGACATAATCACCATATTTTAAGGTCTAGATTACCTATACAACTCCGAGGTTGGACAGTTTTAATAAACCACCCTGTATAAGGGATCTCTTGATAGGGAGGAACGTCCCTTTTTAAAATCTGAGCATGGAATCTGTCCCTTTATCATATGATTTGACAAATAAATTTCTTTTGTTTACTTTATTAAGTGCTAGGTTGTACCTAGGCTTACAGTGATAGTAAACAAACTAATAAGTATTACTTTTTGGTTTCTCGTTGTGAAATTTTAAACAAAAATATCGAATAGCTTACATATAGTCACGCCTTTTTCCCTTAGGGGTAGGCAGAAACCACTACCTTCTACTTGCTACGGTTCTTACACACATCTTTTGCTTTCTCTACTTTTATCAGTGCTCTCATACATGCTTGTCGGTTGTTGGTATTTTTGACCTGGCCTTTATTTAAAACAATTTTGATCTGATCAAGATATGATCGCCGAGGTCGACCTCTACCGAATTGTCCATTCACACTTGCCTTATAAATTTGTTTCGTCAATCTTCCTTCATCCATCCTTTCTACGTGTCCAAACCATCTAAGCATTCGTTTATCTATCTTTGTAACAACATCTTCTTTAACACACAGCTTTCTCTTATCTCACTAATCTTTACTTTATGCAACCGAGTCACTCCGTCTATACTTTTCAAACTACTCATCTTCTCAGCATTAATCCTATTTTCATGCTTCTACCAAACCCAACATTTACTACCATACATTAGTGTAGGCACTAACACACCCCTATGCATAGCCAGACGTGCTTTTTTGACACTTTCTGTCTGTTCATAAAGCTATGCAACAAATACCAAAAAGGTGATTGAGGTACCCCCAGCACCGTCATGAAAGTGTTGAAAAGGTAATGAAATATAAAAACTATTAAAAACTGCCAATATTAGTTTTAAATTTATAAAACTTTTAGAATTTCAGAATTTTCTACAAACTTCTATGTTTTAAAGATTATATTTCGATATGTCGAAGTAATATCTCGAACTCGATTTCTAAAAGTTTTAGAAAATTGTCAAAATTTTTAGAAATTCGTGAAAAGTTTCTAGAAATTTGCAAAATGTTCTAAAATGTTGTGGAAACGGCTAGAATTATGTCGAATATCCCAAAATCGTAGATGAGAGGGTAAGCCTGACTATGGGATAAGAAGGAGAGAGCTATCGTATTCAGAAACCCCGGGAAAACACCGGTTGTAAAAAAAATAAATTTATTACCATTTAATGATAACAATTATGTGTTGAATCGTCGAAAAAATAATGTCACAACGCGGTTTGTCCTCCGCAGTGATGAACAATGGTCCTCCGATGTGAATCTCGATAGATGGCATGTATCACATAAACGAATCCGAAAATCAAAATAAATAAAAAGTAAGAACAAGGTAGAAAGGTTAATTTTAGAATAGCAGGTATTTTGTAGTAAGTACTACGATCTCAGAATTTCAACAAATTCTTGACGACTACAAAAAAAAGTAGTTGATTCGCGAAGTGTTGTTGAAGATCTAAGAAGTGTGTACATTAATTTACAAAAAAATTTAAGATTACTTTTGTTCAGTCAACACAAATTTCTTTTAAGTATTTCGACCAAACAAAAATGTTGATTTAAAAAAATATAACATTTAAAAATAGTTGATCAATTGTACTGAAATTTTATATACTGAGACTCTAATAAGAAATGATAACAATGTGAACAAAACATTATAACATGTGTCTTCTTCTGAGACAGGGATGTGTGGCTTCGCCATGGCTGTTTAACTTATACATACACAATTGTTTAAAAGATCTGAAAGAGAGTGCGTATGGATTAAAAATGAATGATTTGATCGTCAAATGCCTTCTTTACACCGATTATCAAGTAATATTAGCGTTTTCTGAAGAGGAGTTGCAGGCGATGGGTTAATGTTATGCATGATACCCTGAAAATCAAAGGAATGAAAATAAATGTGAGCAAAAAGAAAAGTAATGGTTTTTAAAAGAGAAGAAAGCATGACAAACTGTGGAGTTTCGATTGTGGGAAAAAAATGGAACAAGTAAATGAATATGTGTACTTGGGTTCAAAGTTTACTAGAGATGGAAAGTATAACAGTAACATTGAGCGAAGGGTGTTGGCAGGAAAACTAATAAACGGGGCACTGCATAGCTTTATAAACAGCCAAAAAGTTTAAAAAAAGGCACGTCTGGCTGTGCATAGAGATTTGTTGGTTTCTACACTTATGTATGTTAGTGAATGTTGGGTTTGGCAGAAGAAGCACGAAAATAGGATTAATGCTGCGGAGATGAGTAGTCTGAGAAGTATAGCCGGAGTGACTCGGTTGGATAAAGTAAAGAATAGTGAGATAAAAGAACGTTGTGGTGTAAAAGAACATGTGGTTACAAAGATAGATAAAGGAATGCTTAGATGGTTTGGACACGTAGAAAGGACGGATGAAGAAAGATTGACGAAACAAATTTATAAGGCGAGTGTGAATGGACAAGTCGGTAGAGGTCGACCTCGGAGAATATATCTCGATCAGATCAACATTGTTTTGAAGAAAGGCCAGGTCAAGAGTACCAACAACCGACAAGCATGTATGAGAGCACTGATGAAAGTAGAAAAAGCAAAAGATGTGTGTAAGAACCATAGCAAGTGGAAGGAAGTGGTCTCTGCCTACATCTATGGAAAAAAGGCATGACTTTATGTGTGTATGTATGTCTTCTTCTTCTTCATCTGCCTATCCACAATATTGGATGTTGGCGATCACATTTCTGTACGCTTCACGGTCTGTTGCTGTGTGAACCAAATCTCCTATAGTTCTTAAACCTGTCCATTTTTTTAGATTTCTTAAACAGGTCATTTGTTTTCTTTCCACTCCTCTTCTGCCTTTAATTTTGCGTTGTAGCGTGGGTATTTTGGATTTCTCATTAGAAATCGTAATGAATGTGTATACATACATCCCTTTATTTTGAATACGAATGGCGTTAACCCCAATTATTCTTCAACCTATCCTAGAGACGTAGTTTTAATAAATAATTAACTTACTGTTTTATTTTACTTTATCAACAGAAATAATAAAACCGGTCCTGTTTTCATTATTTCGGATTCAGAATTTCAATAAACCGATTAATTTATTTGTTCCAAAACGATGGTTATTTTAACTTTATCACCATTTATGGCATATTCGGTATTATTAATGTTTTTTTAACAGCCCGAGTTTAAAGCTACTGAATTTTATTTATTTTTTTTTATTTTCACTTGTTTTTTATTATCTTACCTTAAATTTACATACAATATTCATCTTTTTTTATTAATCTGCATACTTTTTAGTTTATGTGCTTTAAATTCTATGTTTGCAATAAGTTGGCAATGATTCATTATCTCAAAAAATAAATAATCCAAATCTGTAAAAAAATCCGTAAGCCCATATAAATGAGTTATTTTAAGAAATACCTCGTTCTCTTCTTCTTCGTCGGCCCTATCCGGTCCAGTCCTCGACGTAGGCCTCTCCGAGTCTTTTCCATTCCTGTCGATCTTGAGCTAGCTGTGCCCAGTTTCTACCGATGACCTCCCTGACGTGAAAAGAATGACCGACGATAGACTACCACGCATTGTACTAGAAGGAAAACCAGCAGGGACCTGTCCACCCGGAAGACCACCAAAGAGATAAAGAGACAGCTGGCAGTCCACATATCAGGAATCCGGAGTCCGGAATCAACAGATCATCTAGATCTCTAACAAGTAGAAGAAGAAGAGGAAGACCTCCCTGATATCATCCAGCCAGCGCTTCTGCGGTCTTCCTCTACTTCTCTTTGTTTCTCTAGTGCGCCAGTTGATCACTTTGTTGGTCCATCTACTGTCATCTTGCCTTGCAACATGTCCTGCCCACCTCCATTTCATCTCGGCCATGTAGCGGATTGCGTCGGTCATCTTTGTTCGTCTTATTATTTCTTCGTTTCTAAATAGGTCTCTTAGGGAAACTGCAAGCATTGCTCGTTCCATTGCTCTTTGTGTTGTTTTCAATCGGTCTGCACTGCCTTTTGTGATTGCCATTGTTTCGAGGCCATATATTGTTACCGGCAAAATGCACATGTCATAAACTTTGCGTTTTATATGCATCGGAATGCCTGGATTTTGAAGAATGTACTTTAGTACTCCTAACTAAGGGTCTCCTCCAAGGATGCTCAACATCACCCACACTATTCAAAATATTTCTACAACAAACACTAAGACCATGGAAGAGAAAATGTGCAGGAATGGGAATACCAATTAGAAATGATCATCTGTATACTCTAAGCTTTGCCGATGATCAAGTAATCATATCTCAAGATGAGGAGGATTTAGGTTTTATGATGCGGAAACTAGAGGAGGAATATGGGAAAAATGGAGTGGAAATCAACCTCGAAAAGACCCAATATATGTCAACGGCACAAGACAGGATATATCACCTAGAAATAGATGATAACCGACAGATCTCAGGAATAATATCAAAAAGTGGAACAACAGAGGAAGAAATAAAAAATAGACTAGGTCAAACTAGGGCATGTATTAATCAATTTAACCCAATATTATGGGATCGCCACATAACCAAGACTAATAAAACGAGAATATTCAATTCAATAGTTCGCAGCATAATGACTTATGGAGCTGATCAACAACAAAAACAAAGGGAAGATTGTAGCCACAGAAATGGACTTTTGGAGAAGGAGTTGTGGAGTGAACAGATTAGATCGAATAAGAAATGAGGAGATCAGGAGAAGAATGGAGGTAAAAAAAGACATACTAGAACACATAGAGGAAAAGAAACTAACGTGGTACGGACATGTTAGAAGAACTCCGGAGGATCACTGGATACACCGGGTAACTGAGTGGAGTCTATTAGGCAGACGAAAGAGAGGTCGACCAAGGCGATCATGGAGAGACGAAGTGGATGAGGCGATGGAATTAAGAAACCTGCAGGACGGAGACTGGCAGGACAAGGACAACTGGAGACAAGGGCTGAAAGCAGGAAGGCAGCGACAGCTGTAGATATCCTGGATTATATATATATATATATATATATATATATATATATATATATATATATATATATATATATATATATATATATATATATATATATATGTATATATATATATATATATACTTTAGTTTTCCAAAAGTAGCACAGGTTAATTTCACTCTTCACGTTATGTCCGACTTTTGATTATCCTTTTCTAGTTTAATGAGGTGACCCAGGTATACGTATTCATCAACGGCTACTTTCTTAAAGAAAAAGCGTCCGGGAAATACCCACTTCCCGGACGGTTACCGACATCTGTCCTTGTGATAAAATACAGTGTGTTCCATTTGAATTAAAAAAGTTATAATCGTTAGAAAGTAAAATGAATTTAGTGTTAATTTTTTCCACCCTGTATACTTTGGTCGATGTTTAACACATGTTACACAAAACATACATACACAACCAACCAGTACAACAGGTAGAAAAATACAAATACCTCGGTACCATTATCAACAAAGACATCGAATGCTCCCAGGAAATAAGAATTAGAATTAAAAAGGCAAGATCAGCGTTTATGAAAATGAAAAAAATATTCTGCACAAGAGATATCAGTTTGGCTTTGAAAATAAGATTGTTGAGATGCTATGCGCTGTCTGTGCTGCTTTATGGCATGGACCCTGAAGAAAGAAGATATAAGAAGACTAAAGGCTCTCGAACACTGGACATACCGAAGAATACCAAAAATTAGCTGGATATACAGAATAACAAATATTGAAGTGCTAAGACGGATGAACAAAGAAAAAGAAATAATTTTGACCATTAAAAAACGAAAATTACAGTACCTGGGACATTTTATGAGGAAGTCAAAATACAGCTTGTTACAACTGATAATACAGGGAAATATTCAAGGATGAAGAAGTGTCGGAAGAAGACGCCACTCGTGGTTGAAGAATCTGCGTGACTGGTTCGAATGTATAACAAATCAGTTGTTTAGATCTGCTGTTTCAAGAGTACGCATAGCATTGATGATTGCCAATTTTCGCAACGAAGACGGCACCTGAAGAAGAAGACACAAAACTCAATCCATCACTAGTGACCAAATTGGATTTGATATAAAAAAAGTTAAACGAAAATTGATAATTTAAACGTCAAAAATTTGAATACATTTCCAAAAAATTTAAAATATTTCCAAAACCTTTACGTTAAAATATAATAAATCTTTAAAAAAATGTTCTTCATTTTCATCCTGGAAACCGAAAATAAAGTAATACACAGACCATTAAAAAAACATTTTAAATAGGTGCATTTAATATTTTTGAAAACCTGTATATTAGAAAATAATTGAATTTTATCTATTACAAAATTAAAACTTTTGAAAAAACTAACGGTTTAGCCACAATATTTTCTGCTGTTTTACGTGAATGACCCGGTATTACCAAAAATTTGAATACATCACAACAGTTATTAAAAACTTATTGTTAGGCATCTTATTTTGTTAAAAATTTGACCCGTAAATTCTAAAAAAGTGTGCCTAACTCATGAATTTTTTTTAGTATCGTACGAAATGGACTAATGCAAACATTATATATAATTCAACAATGTGAAAAAAAACAAAAAAAAAACTCCTTCGAGCCGGATTTGAACCAGCGACCTATGGATGACTATGTTAAACATTACCACTACAGTCCACCGCTCTACCAACTGAGCTATCGAAGGTTACTTCACTTGAGGAAAAATTTATTATTAAAACAAAATTAATTTCATTAAAATTAATTATTTTATATTAATAAAAAGTTAAATTTATTTTTATGAAACGTTACATTTTATTTATACATTAACTTATTTATTTAAAATATACTCTTGTAAAAATAATGGTTTTGTTTAAACCTACGTTATAGGCAACATTCAATGCAGAAAAGTATAAAGAGTTGCGAACATTACAGTTATAAGAAACTAAAAAAACCAAAACCATATAAATTACGATATTCCGTTTATAGGACCTAAATAAAAATAATTAATAAAGCTTTAATACAAAATAAAAGGCTCATTTTTTATTAAATCAAAAACTTTATAATTGTCATCATTTTATTGGCTATTGTTACATACACAAATGCAAATATTCACTCGTATATATTTTCAGATAATCTTAAAAATAAATAAAAGTTACATAAAAACACGTGCTACATACATACATACATACATATAGTCACGCCTGTTTCCCGAAGGGGTAGGCAGAGACCACTTTCTTCTACATGCTACGGTTCTTATACAACTCTTTTGCTTCTTTTACTTTAATCAGTGCTCTCATACATGCTAGTCGGTTGTTGGTACTCTTGACCTAGCCTTTCTTCAAAACAATGTTGATCTGATCGAGATATGATTGCCGAGGTCGACCTCTACCTACTTGTCCATTCACACTCGCATTATACATTTTTTCGTCAATCTTTCTTCATCCATCCTTTCGACGTGTCCAAACCATCTAAGCATGTCTTATTCTGTCATACTTTCTATCTCTCGTAAACTTTGAACCCAGGTATACACACTCATTTACTTGTTCCACTCTTTCTTCCTTAATCTTAACTTCACAGTTTGTCATGCTTTCTTCTCTTTCAAAAACCATTACATTCGTTTTGCTTACATTTATTTTCAACCCTTTGATTTTCAGGGCATCATGCATAACATTAATCATCGCCTGCAACTCCTCTTTAGATGACGCTAATATGACTTGATCATCTTCTGCTTCTTCTGCCAAACCCAACATTCACTACCATACATAAGTGTAGAAACCAACACATGTCTATGCACAGCCAGACGTGCTTTTTTTGAAACTTTCTGGCTGTTTATAAAGCTATGCAGTGTCCCGTTAATTAGTTTTCCTGCCAACACCCTTCGCCCAGTATCACTGTCATACTTTCCATCTCTCGTAAACTTTTAACCCAAGTACACAAATTTATTTACTTGTTTTACTCTTTCTTCCTTAATCAGAACTTAACAGTTTGTTATGCTTTCTTCTCTTTCAAAAACATTTACTTTCATTTTGCTTACATTTATTTTTATTCTTTTAATTTTTTGGGCATCATGCATAACATTAACCATCGCCTGCAACTCCTTTTCAAATGACGCTAATATGACTTAATCATCGGCGTAAAGAAGTCATTTGACGATCAAATCATTCATTTTTAATCTATACGCACTCTTTTTCAAATCTTTTAAACAATCGTCTATGTATAAGCTATGTAACAGTCATGGCGAAGCCCAAACCAAAAATGTGCCTATTGAAAAAATGAATAACTTACGAGATCAGCTGAAGTTCATTAACAAAAATTATCTATGGTTTTATGAAGAAATTTCAAATGAAAATGTTGAAAATCCGAAGAAGAAAAGAAAAACCTATTAGTTTTTTTGTTCTACGTTATATTTCCAATTTTTATAAACTAAATTTAAATTTTATACCTTATTTTGTAAGAGTTTCCGCATTTCATTTTTGCCGAACGCTGTGAACATACGTTGATGCGCCATCTAACGCAAATCTTAAGAGATGAATCGTTAGATAAGAGTTAGTTGGTAATAGTATAGATGGCGCAACTGATAACAAATAGTTATTTGATTTTGAGTGCCCTTTCAATATGTACGTAAGATTATGTTTATCAAAAAAAATTTATTTGTTTAATTTAAAATATAACCAAAAGAAAATATTTGCACCCATCCAACAACCGCCAACATAATATTTAACATTTTCTATACAACGATGAAGTGTCAAACCTTTAGATAAGCATCTACCACGTAAAATCCCGTCAACAATAGCTATAAAGTTATTATTTTCACACAAAATAATTTCGAGATGATCTCGTAAGTTCTGTGTTGTGACAACAAAACATGCAGGTAAACGGTTTTTATCAGATTTATAAATCAAAATTTTGTTACATTCGTAGAATAAAATTATTAAGAAATGACCAACAATGGCTGATACATAATAAAGATATTACCGTGAAAACTTTTGACGTGTCTTTTGGGTATGAAAAAACAGAATAGTGCAGATGCTACGACAAAGAGTTTGATTTCCAAAGCAGATTTTTACAAAAAATGATCAAGATATAGTTAATAATAAATAGCTAAATAGCTGCTGCTTCTTCCTTATATTATATGAAGAAATTTGAAATGCATTGCAACCATAAGTTTTTAATGAGTGCATTTAGAATACTGTTACGATAATTCGTCTTGGCTTCCTTAATTTACAATACAAAAACTATACATTTTATTTCTATACGTAATACAATGAACTCTTATTTAAAAAATCACTTGGTCACTTTACAAAGTGTCTATGTTCGCAAAAATATTCTTTAACTTAAACTTAAAGATTTACGAAACCTCGGTTCTCTCAACCAAACGTTCCCGAAAGAACGATTTCTTTCGGGAAATTATCACGGACAACATTGCAGGTCTCCAATTGCAACCTGCGGCTATAAATCATCCGCTTATATGTCGGGCGATTGTTGCTACCAAAAAAAAAATCATACGACATATTTTTGTATATAGTTCGCTGTCGCTTCGGGTCAGATAATGGATCCAGGGGCGTACTCGCTAACCACAATCCGTAACATACCTACTTGATTTATTTTGTGGCGGGCCTAGAAATATTATCTATGGAATGGTTTGATTTGATAAAAAATGTTGTCGAAAAAGTAAACAAAATATATGATGGTTCATAAGTCAGTTGTCACTAGAAATCATTAGACTTCTTTTTTGTCAAGCTTAGTGGCAGTTAGTTGTATATTACTAAACAGTAAATAACTCAAAATTAACTTGACAACCTAACAACAATCATAATTTAGAAATGTATTTGTTAGTCATTGGTTCCTACACTTACGTATGGTAGTGAATGTTGGGTTTGGCAGAAGAAACATGAAAATAGGATTAATGCTGCGGAGATAAGTAGTTTGAGAAGTATAGCCGGAGTGACTCGGTTAAATAAAGTAAAGAATAGTGAGATAAGAGAACGATGTGGTGTAAAAGAAGATGTGGTTACAAAGATAGATAAAGAAATTCTTAGATGGTTTGAACACGTAGAAAGGATGGATGAAGGAAGATTGACGAAACAAATTTATAAGGCGAGTGTGAATGAACAAGTCGGTAGAGGTCGACTTCGGCGAACATTTCTCGATCAGATCAATTTTGTTTTGAAAAAAGGCCAGGTCAAGAGTACCAACAACCGACGAGCATGCATGAAAGTGGAAGAATCAAAATATGTGTGTAAGAACCGTAGCAAGTGGAAGGAAGTGGTCTCTGCTTACCCCTACGGGAAAAGGCGTAACTATATGTAAGTATATATATATATATAATATTCAAACGATCAGTTATGAATGAAACACTCATTATAAGTCAAGAAAATAAAAAATTAAAAAATATTGAGAAGTGCTAGGAAGCTGAAAATATTGTTTTTTAATGTGAGAAATTCTTTGAAAATATTGAAAAAAATTAGCCGGAAAATTAAAAAACAAATTTATGGATCTCTACAACAACGCCACCTATCGGATCTAACTACAGCTAGGAACCATCCAGGTGGCCCTATTGGTATAAAAAAAATCATCAGAATCGGTCAAGCCGTTTGTTTATCGAGCGCCATTTTCTGGCTCTCAGCATTTTTTCGAGGACATGCTAAATTTGTGATATTTGCTAGAATCGTGAATTTTAAAATTTTTCCTGACTAATTAACGTTTTGCTTTCATTTTTCAGATTTTTTTTTAATTTTAATAAAAAGTATTTTTTGTCATAAAAACCCCTTTATCTTTGGCGGTCCTGGGTGTTTTGACACCAAAAACCTCCGCATGGGGGAGGTACGCCACTGTATTAATCAGTACATACTGTAACCAGTGGCAATTTTTTTTTTGTACTTTGCTGTGCAAAAAACATAATAAAGATTAAGTGCTAAATCTTTTATTTTTTGTAAACATAAAAAGCAGCAGATAAAATATAAGTAGAACAATTTATTTCACAAATTTTTATCAGTTGCAAAGTTTTTATTATAAAACAATGACATTTTTCTCTTTAAGCCATTTTGTGATAAAATAGGATTATAGATAATACTTTTTGGTTAATACAAAGTGTTTTTGTAAAGGTAGCGGTTTTTATCATTGTTTTATTTTATTTTTTGTTTTCTTCTTTTACGAGAGCAGTTTGATAAGTCCGTGACTTTTTGAATTTCCCGCGCAGTTACTCCAAATGCAACAGTGCTGCCGTCAACTATAATCTATCAGTGGGCAACTTTCTAATTTTGAGCGAACTACGTCGTGAAGTTGGTGTTTGATAGCCGTTCAAAGCAGACAACCTCGCAATTTTTTACGAAAATGGAAAAAAGTGAATTTCGTGTGCTGATTAAGCATTACTTTTTACGTAAAAAATCCATCACTGAAACTAAGGAAAGACTTGATAAATACTACGGGGACTCGGCACCATCAATTTCAATGGTTAAGAGGTGGTTTACAGAGTTCCGTTGTGGTCGTACCAGCACTAGTGACGCCGAACGTCCAGGTCGCCCAAAAGAAGTGATCACGCCGGAAATCGTCGATAAAATCCATGAAATGATATTGGATGATCGGAGAATGAAAGTGCGTGAGTTGGCTTATGCTGCAGGTATCTCAACTGAACGGGTACATCATATTTTACACGAATATTTGGACATGAAAAAACTCCCTGCATGATGGGTGCCGTGATTGCTCACACTCGACCATAAGCGCAATCGTGTGACCACTTCAAAAGACTGTTTAGCGTTGTTCAGCCGTAATCCGGACGAATTTTTGCGCCGTTTTGTTACTGTGGATGAAACATGGATCCATCACAACACGCCAGAGACCAAGGAACAATCGAAACAGTGGGTTGCTCGGGGTGAACGTGGACCAAAGAAGGCGAAACAGAGTCTGTCAGCCAACAAGGTCATGGCCACAGTTTTTTGGGATGTACGCGGTGTCATTCACATCAATTACCTTAAGAAAGGTCAAAAGATCACCGGCGAATATTATTCAAAGCTTTCGAACAGATTCGACGTTGATTTGAAGCAAAAATGGCCGCATTTGGCTAAGAAGAAGAAAGTGCTGTTCCATCAAGACAATGCACGTGTGCACACTTGTCTAGTCACGATGGCCAAAATCCACGAATTGCGATACGAACTGCTACCCCATCCAGCATATTCTCCAGATTTAGCCCCCTGCGACTATTTCCTGTTTCCAAACCTAAAGAAATGGCTGGGCGGTAAGAGATTTCAGTCGAATGAAGAAGTCATTACCGAAACAAACGCGTATTTTGAGAGCTTTGAAATAGCCTATTATTTGGAGGGAATAAAAAAATTAGAAAAACGCTGGACTAAATGTATCGAGCTAAAAGGTGATTATGTAGAAAAATAAAATGTTTATTTACGGAAAAAAATTTGTTTTATTCAAAAAGTCACTGACTTATCAAACCGCCCTCGTATATTTTAAAATTCCACTGCTAGTGTCAGAATAAATGGAGCTTACACGGACTGGTGTGTGGCTTTTTGTCTTATACATATACGGTTGTTTAAAAGTTTTGAAAGAGAGTGCGTATGGATTGAGAGATTTGATCGTCAAATGCGTTCTTTACGCCGATGATCAAGTCATATTAGCGTCATCTAAAGAGGAGTTGCAGGCGATGGTTAATATTATGCATCAAAGGGATGAAAGTAAATGCAAGCAAAACAAAAGTGATGGTTTTTGAAAGAGAAGAAAGCACGAAAAACTGTGAGGTGCTAATTGAAGGAAAAATAGTGAATGAGTTTGTGCACTTCTGTTTACTTTATACACTTTTAAAGTTTACGAAAGACAGAAAGTATGAATGTGATATTGAGCAAAGGGTGTTGGCATAACTTTATGAGCAGCTAGAAGGTGTCAAAGGGGGCACGACTGGCTGTGCATAGAGAAGTGCTGGTCACTACTCTAATTTGTGGTAGTGAATGTTGGGTTTGGCAAACATAGCAAGAAAGTAAATCAGTGCTGCGGAGAGTAGTCTGAGACGTGGGTATAGCTAGAGTGACTCTGACGGATAAAGTGAGGAATAGTGAGATATGAGAACGCTGTGATGTAAAAGATGTGATAACAAAGATAAATAAAGGAATGTTTAGATGGTTTGGAAAGTAGATTAGATTGTAGGGGGGGTTGTAAAGGCTATGCAACCTCTTAAGCACCGCGACCTATCAGATCTTTTGTGCATAACCCTTAATCTATTCGAGGCCCGGTATTCCGAGACTACGAGCAAAGTTTATTAGTTTCCTGGGGGCTAAGTTTCTGACATCGAAGGGCTTTAGGAAGGCCCTTTCCAGAAACTTAAGCCTCTTGCAGAAAAGCGCTGGGCATTTTCAAAGCAAATGTACTGCATTTTCAGCAATTTTCTCGCTTTTCTGGCACTTCATGCCAGTGAGATTTCATTTAATCTGTTTCCCATCGTCGAACCTTTTCTTTCAAGTGGGCGTTGAAAAGTCCACAGAAGGGTTCTGGGTCGGAAAATTTTGTATTTGCCCCTTTTTTGGCAATGCAATCTGGTTCTTAGTTGCCTTGGTTTGGAAAGTAAGGAGGTAAAGTCTTTTTCTAAGAATTTTATTGAAATTCATCAAATAAAGGGTTATTCATTTAGAGGTACTTTTTGTGGTGGGAATTTAATACGTCATGTCAACTGAAGTGGCATTCTTGTTTAGTAGTGTTTGAAATTTTATAATGGAAAGACTCAGCCCGGCACAGCGTCTATAAATTGTTTAACTTTATTATGAAAATGGGCGTTCTTCGAGGAATGTGTATCGCGCGCTTAGAGCAACTTATGGTCCACATAATCAACCTACCGAACGCACAATTCGCTCTACCATCAGTAAGTTTGAAACCCAATTTTCAATATTGGATAATACTCGGCCAAATATAGACCACATCCAGCACGTATTGAAGAAAATATAGGGGCGGTAGCGGAGAGTGTACTCGAGTGTCGATTCGTCACCGTTCTCAACAGCTTGGCCTGTCGTACTCAACAACTTGGCATATTTTACGTAAGGATCTTTCTTTGAAAGGATACAAAATTCAATTAGTGCAAGAACTGAAGCCAATCGATTTAGCTCAACCGATTTAGTCGTTGATTTTTGAATTTTTAATTAATTATAGCCTGGTCAGGATTTTTTCAGGCAACCCATTTTTTTTATAATTTTTAATATACTAAATTACTTATAAAATAATTTTTATCCATTAAACAGATGGGCGAAGGTCGACTTTACTTCGGATCCTCTACCATTTAGGCCTGTTCTTTTGTCATGCTCTAGAACATAGAAGAAGAGTTGCAGACCAGTCATTACTCTACAGATATTTCCATGGCAGAGAAATAAAAATTCTTGTACCACCATTCGGCCGAAGAACTCGGCACGCTGATCAGTCTCACCCATTTACTCTCAAGATTGACACTACAAGGACCAATCTCCATCAATAATCCTTCTTTTACAGTGCTGCTACGGAATGGAACAAGTTTCCAAAATTAGTTTTTCTAGAGAACTATGACCTGCAACTGTTCAAAAAGCGGGTCCACAATCATTTCCTTTCTATGATCCCTTCCCCTTCTAATAGTCGCAGTGCGGGTCGTCCGCGGCTCACACGATAGGACTACCCTTTTTGCGACTATTTTCATTAAAAAAAAAAAACTTTCGTCATCTTCAGTGCTTACTTAGTTAGGTAACAGAAAGTGTTACATTTAAATGTTTTGTCTTCAACTGTAACACTTCCTGTTACCTGACTTAGTAAGCACTGAAGATGAAGAAAATCGAAGGCGCTTTGCAATAAATTTTTAAAATATACACTTTATATACAAAAGTTCTTCTTAATTCATTCTACAAAAGCGTATTTAGCTTCATACGTTCAAATAATTATCAAACTCAGAGTTTCCATCAGTCACTTCACCATTAAGACATGCCCGCCATATTAAAAATCTAATTATGCTACTCACGCTGTTAATATACATCACTTTGCAGCAACATTTTGGGGACAATTTTAATAATTACAGTTAAATGTCGGAAAGTTATTAACTTTTTTCGAATGAAAAAAATAGCTGGGAAATTTTTTTTATTTTGAAAATACTATGATTTTGGTGACTTTCCGACATAATTTACATTAAAAGTAACAAAATATTTCAATTATGTATTACCATAAATTGTTTAGTTTTTAAATAAAGTGAAGAACTAACATTAAATTATCGTCCGCTGCGAAATTGTCGAACGGTGTAATCAACGACAAATGTTCGCAGAAAGTGCCTAATACAATGTAAGAGAAAGTATATGAGAGATATGTCGTCACTTATTTATTGGATGTGTGGGGAGATTTGAAGCTAGACTGACAGAGCGGTTAAAGGCGGGCGTGAGCAGTTTCGTCTTAATTTGACTGAATTTTCTAGTCATTTTTAATGTCCGATTTTTGCAATTCTGCTTGATCAAACTGATATGATTTTTCTGTTCTGTCTAAATTGGTGGAGCAAATAAATCCTGCTTTATATGGTATATAGCAACTTGCTCCTGTCAAACGAACGGTCTCTGATCAATTGCTTACAACAAACGAACAGTCGAATACTGCTCAAATCAGTTTTAAGCAGCGCGAGCATGACAAACGAACAAGCCTTTTATTTATCGTTCAGGCGATAAAAACAGTAAGGATAGTTGACGCTCAAGTTTAAAATCTGTAATTTTTGTGCACGGCAAAGAGAGAGGCAAAAATTGAAATACAACCACGTTAACAAAGACATGCAGAACCAGAACCGAATGAGATTTATGCTTGCGTGACAAACTGTGGAGTTTCGATTGAGGGAGAAAGAGTGGAACAAGTAAATTTGTGTACTTGGGTTCAAAGTTTACGAGAGATGGAAAGTATGACAGTGACATTAAGCGAAGGGTGTTGGCAGGAAGACAAATGAATGGGGCACTGCATAGCTTTATAAATAGCCAGAAAATGTCAAAAAAGGCACGACTGGCTGAGCATAGAGGTGTGTTGGTTCCTACACTTATGTATGGTAGTGAATGTTGGGTTTGGCAAAAGAAGCATGAAAATAGGATTAATGTTGCGGAGATGAGTAGTCTGAGAAGTATAGCCGGAGTGACTTGGTTGGATAAGGTAAAGAATAGTGAGATAAGAGAGCGCTGTGGTGTAAAAGAAGATCTGGTTACAAAGATAGATAGAAAGGTAGAAAGGATGGATGAAGGAAGATTGACGAAACAAATTTATAAGGCGAGTGTGAATGGAAAAGTCGGTAGAGGTCGACCTCGGAGAACATATTTTGATCAGATCAACATTGTTTTGAGGAAAGGCCAGGTCAAGAGTACCAACAACCGACGAGCATGTATGAGAGCACTGATGAAAGTAGAAGAAGCAAAAGATGTGTGTAAGAACCGTAGCAAGTGGAAGGAAGTGGTCTCTGTCTACCCCCATGGGAAAAAGGCGTGACTTTATGTATGTATGTTAAAAGCGTACACGCATTAATAAAAAATATTCTCACAATATCTTCTTAAAAATTCTCGTAGACGTTATCGTTAGGAAGAAAACTCATCACCTATTCAACCGCTTCTACCGTTTTCTTAAAGACGGCACCGCCCCGGATGTGTCGTCAAAAGCCCGAAAAGATCTTAACCTGCAAATTCACTACAACAACTTTCTATGCACGGGGGGCAGCGAAAAGTTCAAACTTTTTGTTCTTCGGTCGATTCAAGTACTCTTAAGGGGTGTGCTACACCTGATCGTCTTGTCTTTTTTTTTCAAATCATGTGAACGCCTTGATTTAGGTTCTATGTGAAATCTGATAGGGATTTTTCGCTTTTCTTTTCGGATTGAATGGTTTGTACGAAACGCAAAGTGAAGTCGTTAAATTCCGTTTCGGTGTCATGTGGCACACGATTTCCGGCTTCAAACAGGAATTGTCACATTCTTACATTTAAGTGCTACTTTAAACAAATTACCATCTCTTGCAATCAATAATGTAGTTTGGTTTTATTTTATTTTAATAAAAAATATTGTTTGTTGTTGGCAAGTTTTTCAAATTTGGTGCAATCATAACTGAAAAAAATTATTTTAAAAATGTAAAATGTTTAAACTCGAAGTTAAGTATTTGTTTACAAAACCTGAAACATATCGATTTCTATTCTTAATTTTCATTTTCATACTGTAAATTGTTAAATTGAGAATAGAAATCGACCTGTGTCAGGTTTTTTCAACGGATACATAATTTAGTGTCAATATTTTTAAATTTTAATAACAAATTTTCTCGGTTATGGTTGCACCAAATATGAAAAACTTAGTATTGCTGAACAGATAATGAAAATCCCTTTCGAACAAGATGCCACACGACACTCTTCTCATTTAAATTTTTTGAGGGGGTGCTTTTAATTCAGTGCAAGAAGGGGGTAATATTTTCATACTGTAAATTGTCAAGTTGACAATAAAAATTGACCTGTTTCAGGATTTTTTGAGAAAATGCATAATAACGATAAAAATCAATTTATTCCATACCTATGGACCGCACTGTATAGTCACGCCTTTTCCCCATAGTTGTAGGCAGAGACCTCTTCCTTCCACTTGCTACGGTTCTTACACATATCTATTGCTTCCTCTACTTTCATCAGTGCTTTCATACATGCTCGTCGGTTGTTGGTGCTCTTGACCTGACCTTTCTTCAAAACAATGTTGATCTGATCGAGATCGATGTTCGCCGAGGTCGACCTCTACCGATTTCCGTCCATTCACACTCGCATTATAAATTTGTTTCGTCAATCTTTCTTCATCCATCCTTTCTACGTATCCAAACCATCTAAGCATTCCTTTATTTATCTTTGTAACCACATCTTCTTTTACACCACAGCGTTCTCTTATCTCACTATTTTTTACTTTATCCAACCGAGCCACTCCGGCTATACTTCTCAGACTACTCATCTCCGCAGCATTGATCCTATGTTCATGCTTCTTTTGCCAAACCCAACATTCACTACCATACATAAGTGTAGGAACCAACACATTTCTATGCACAGCCAGACGTGCCTTTTTTGACATTTCTGGCTGTTCATAAAGCTATGCAGTTGGCACATAATTAATAATTAATGTTTATTTAAAGGAACTCAATATTAACTTTTTAACCAAGTGATTAATTTCTTTAAGCTTCTCCGCCAATCTTCATAATTATTATTTATTAATACATAATTTTTTTAAATTTTTTTAAGGTATTCGTGAACTACCCAAGTGACTCACTGTACCGTTTTTAGCAGACTCTTAATACACGTTCACTGTAGTTATATATTATAATATAACTAACGTAAATATAGGAAACAGTTGATGAACTGATATCTACAAGTTTCTTCATATGAACACACAATTTACTTATTATTATATGTACATTGTAACAGATTGTAAATAAAGCTGGAATTTAAAAAAAAAATTTGCAATCTCATGATTTTGCAATTTTAACGCAAGCAAATTTTGTATGCAAAAAAATACAGACTAATAAACTTTTTATTTCTTACCAAAGTAACAAGCACCCTGTGTAATTTATGCTCCCGCCTAAATCTGAGATCGCATAATTCACTAAATAACTTTATTAATTATCTTTAATTTCTAATTGATCATTCCACATTGTACCCATACAAAACGAGTTTAAAAAAAGGACACTAAGGACAAAGCAATCTTTCCTGCGCCGAACAAAAACATGCGGATAGGGGCGTAACAACGAAAACAGTCAATGAGAACTGCCAGTGTGTCTAGAAGAAAAAAGAGCCTTCAAGTAAAGCTTGCCCATTCGTGGGACAATTTACCATGACAAGGACGTACCAAGAATTTTTTTTAGGGTCAATGGATTTATCATATGTATATATAGACCAAGAGCCAGTGACCAACTTTCAGTTGTCATTTCAAAAGTCTTGAAAATTTACTAACTCAATGTTAAATATCTGCTCGACAATAGAAGCCCCCAATGGCCGGGGTAAATCACCCTAAAATTTTAAACACAGAAGGTATAAATATTTATAGAAAATAGTTTTATATATATTACTTGATAATATATGACTAAAGAAGGCTCTAAACATAGTTAATAAAAAATATAAACTGTATATAAACTAAAAATATAAATGTTTACAAATATAAGGACGGAAATAAATATTACATTTTGCGTCGATTATTATTATAACCTTAAATAATCCCAATTTAAAAACTAATTATTGCAGTCATTACTTAAACGTTTTTTTTTATATTATTTATTTAAACAGCATTTAGAAATTATAATTTATGAGCTATGAGTTTGTTTTTCTTTCTACTAACCAATATAGTTCTCTTATTTTTAGGTCAAGGTAACTTCTTTTTTTAGTTATATGTTCTCTTCAAATAAATTTGGTGTCAAGATGGATCACCAAGACTTGACGCTTGTAGTGCTGGAAAGTTGTACATTGTTAGTAAAAACAGGCGGACATTGTTCTTTTTTAGTACTTAAAGTAAATGATACAAATAGACTAAGGCAGGAACAGGTTGACTCCATTAATAGAGATCTTGAAGCAATCGTCGAGTGGGGAACCAACAATCTTGTTTAGTTCAACGCCCAGAAAACACAAAGCGTCACGTTTTCCAAGAAAGTGAATTTCTCAAATCATTCCATCACAATGTCCGGAAATACCCTTGAATCAAGTCCCTACATCTCGATTTTGGGAGTCACGGTGTCTAATAATATGTCTTGGCATGACCATGTTGCTAACATCGCAAAGTCAGCAAGCCAGAGGCTGGGTTTTCTATAGAAAGCTAGAAAGTTTTTTACTCCTGATCAACTGTTGACGACGTACAAAGCTCAAATCCGACCTCTACTGGAGTATTTTTCGCACATTTGGGGTTCAGCACCAAGACATTCTCTTCGTGTTCTAGATTCCATTCAGAAAAGGGCCATTTGGTTGATAAACAGCTCAACTGTCACAGATACCCTTCACCCACTAGAACATAGAAGAAGAGTTGCAGACTAGACATTACTCTACAGATATTTCCATGACAGATGCTCTAGAGATTTTGTCCAAAAGTTTAGAAACTTTCGGACTTCTACCATCTTTTACCATCCACAAATACCCTTTAAACAAGTCCCTCCATCTCGATTTTGGGAGTCACGGTGTCTAATAATATGTCTTGTCATGACCATGTTGCTAACATCGCAAAGTCAGCAAGCCAGAGGCTAGGTTTTCTGTGGAAAGCTAGAAAGTTTTTTACTCCTGATCATTTGTTGACGACGTATAAGGCTCAAATCCGACCTCTACTGGAGTATTGCTCGCACATTTGGGGTTCAGCATCAAGGCATTCTCTTCGTCTTCTAGATTCAATTCACAAAAGGGCCATTCGGTTGATAAACAGCTCAGTTCTCACAGATACCCTTAACCCACTAGAACATAGAAGAAGAGTTGCAGACCATGGCAGATGCTCCAGAGAAATAAAAACTCTTGTCCACCACTGGGCACATTCGGCCGAAAAACTTGGCACATTGATCAGTTCACCCATTTACTCTCAAGATTGACACTACAAGGACCAATCTCCATCAAGAATCCTTCTTTTACAGGGCTGCTACGGAATGGAACAAGCTTCCAAAATCAGTTTTCCAGAGAACTATGACCTGCAACTTTTTAAAAAGCGGGTTCACAATCATCTTCTTTCTATAATCCCTCCCCCTTCTAATAGTCGCAGTGCGGGCCGTCCGCGGCCCACACGATAGGTCTATCCTTTTTGCGACTATTTTCAGTAAAAAAAAATATGTTGGGATTTTGACTCTTTTTTTTAAATTTTTCATTTTTGGAGCCATTCTTCTAGATGAAAGAGATGTTCTTGAAGGTTTAAGCTTGCTATTACTGGGTGTTCATTGACTGCCAAGAGGGCCGTGTCAAATGTTCCTATTAAGGTTTAATCAGTGTATGTGAGATCAGATTAGAGGTTTGAAATAAAAGTTTATGAAAATGAGCCCATATGAAAAGTTTTCCTTTTTACCTTAATAAAAACACGTTGGAAATGTTCAAGCCGGAGTTGCAATTATATTTATATGAGCTATCAGTGTTTTAAAGTTTTCTACCGTTTGACTATTTGTGTTCGCAAAAATCTGGATGGAATAATTTATAAAATTATTTTGTAAGTAATTAATATTTGGCAAAGAAAATTGTGCCATGTTTGTATTGCTCGTTTGTTAGTTTGTTTAAAAACTGCAGAAATATAATTGTTGTTAAAGAATTCCTAAATATCTTTGATTCGTAAGAAGGTAATTAAATTATTTAAATTTAAAGTTAGAAATTTGCATCAAATTGCAGAAATAGGATTGTTGTTAAAAGATTTTTTTACAGTGTCATTTCAAAAGTAGCCAGTCCAAATAACTTTTAATTTTGCGTACATGAAAGAAAAACAAAAAACACGTCGAATTTTCTATTTATGTTCTGGTTCCCACGAAAAGGGATATCCTGTAATGCTCAGAGAACATCGTGAGATCCAAGGGAAAAAAGGTAGGAATTGGTGTTCTTCTTAAATTTCTAGAGGTTGTATGCCTCAGGGAACACCTGCCTAGGCAATGTGTTCCAAAGCCTCGCTGTTCGTTGGATAAATGAGTCTTTGAAAAGATTTGTTCTGCAGGTCTCCAAAGTGACCACGAAGGGGTGTCAAGACTGAACTTGACGGGTTAATCTCGAAGAAACTGCTAAAGAAGAAACGATTGTTGATATTTCAGAAGAGTATTGCCCCTGAAAATATCTATAAAATAGAGACAAATCGCTAACTCTTCTACGGTGCTCCAGAAAAGTGAGCATGTTTGTAATTGCCCTTTTTGGACGGAATCCAATAGTTTCAGGATATATTTAGGTGTTGCACTCCAAATATGGAAACAGTATTCCAGGACAGGTGCTTTATAGATCATAAACAGCTGACTGGAATTGAAATAGCTCTTAGCACGAAACAGAAAGCCAAGTTTTTGGGATGCACATTTGGCAATGTAATTTAAAATCAAGGGGGAGGTATAAAAATGTTATTCTGCTGTTTCCAAGTGGCACCCCTTTAATATTTCTCACCCCCCTTTAAAATGTAAAATAGCAACCCCTACCTTGTGATACATCAAATGAAAACCCAAGAAAAATGTAAACCAGCCATATATCAACAATTTACGAGGGCAGTTCGATAACTCAGTGACTTTTTGAATTTCCCGCGCAGTTACTCCAAATGCAACAGTGCTGCCGTCAACTATAATCTATCAGTGGGCAACTTTCTAATTTTGAGCAAGCTGCGTCGTGCAGTTGGTGTTCGATAGCCGTTCAAAGCAGACAACCTCGCAAATTTTTACGAAAATTGAAAAAAGTGAATTTCGTGTGCTGATTAAGCATTACTTTTTACGTAAAAAATCCATCACTGAAACTAAGGAAAGACTTGATAAATACTACGGGGACTCGGCACCATCAATTTCAATGGTTAAGAGGTGGTTTACAGAGTTCCGTTGTGGTCGTACCAGCACTAGTGACGACGAACGTCCAGGTCGCCCAAAAGAAGTGATCACGCCGGAAATCGTCGATAAAATCCATGAAATGATATTGGATGATCGGAGAATGAAAGTGCGTGAGTTGGCTCATGCTGTAGGTGTATCTCAATTGAACGGGTACATAATATTTTACACGAATATTTGGACATGAAAAAACTCTCTGCGAGATGGGTGCCGCGATTGCTCACACTCGACCATAAGCGCAATCGTGTGATCACTTTAAAAGAGTGTTTAGCGATGTTCAGCCGTAATCCGGACAAATTTTTGCGCCGTTTTGTTACTGTGGATGAAACATGGATCCATCACAACACGCCAGAGACCAAGGAACAATCGAAACAGTGGGTTGCTCGGGGTGAACGTGGACCAAAAAAGGCGAAACAGAATCGGTCAGCCAACAAGGTCATGGCCACAGTTTTTTGGGATGTACGAGGTGTCATTCACATCGATTACCTCAAGAAAGGTAAAACGATCACCGGCGAATATTATTCAAAGCTTTGAACAGATTCAACGTTGATTTGAAGCAAAAACGGCCGCATTTGGCGAAGAAGAAAGTGCTGTTCTATCAAGACAATGCACGTGTGCACACTTGTCTAGTCACGATGGCCAAAATCCACGAATTGCGATACGAACTGCTACCCCATCCAGCATATTCTCCAGATTTAGCCCCCTGCGACTATTTTCTGTTTCCAAACCTAAAGAAATGGCTGGGCGGTAAGAGATTTCAGTCGAATGAAGAAGTCATTACCGAAACAAACGCATATTTTGAGAGAGCTTTGAAAAAACCTATTATTTGGAGGGAATAAAAAAATTAGAAAAACGCTGGACTAAATGTATCGAGCTAAAAGGTGATTATGTAGAAAAATAAAATGTTTATTTGCGGAAAAAAAATTGTTTTATTCAAAAGGTCACTGACTTATCAAACCGCCCTCGTATTCTATCGATTTATTTTACACAATTTGAAATGCTGTAGTATTTGAATTATATTTAATTAAAAAGGGAATATAAAATTATTATAAATACGTATACTATTTTAAATTCTACCTTAAAAAACTTAAGTTAACATTTTTGTTTCGATTCAAATCATTGAACGATTATGGTAATAAAACTATCTGACTGCATGTATTATTTTTATACATCTTTAAATTGAAATGCACTACGAATTTCACTCAAGACCCCTCCGATGGCTTTTTAAATACCCTTTTCCACCCTTACAAAACGTCTGTACCTTTTTATAATACAAGCATCATCGCATGAAAAGATGATAATATGCTGGTAGTCAAGATATAATCGAAGCCTGCGAATTCAGTTGACATCGTTTACCTGTTGTGTGAACGTCATATTTTGGGTTATACTTTGTGTCACACTGAATGGATGTAATTTTAAAAAATACTCCATAAATCGAGATAGAAACACTTAATTATATTTGAAAGATATCATTTAAATGAAGCATTTTGAGAACAAAAAATTTAATTATTCTATTTGTTTTTATCCTAAACGTTGTTAGACTATTTCACGTACTTATCATATTAACCAATCAGGAACTCTATTCGAGTTCGGATTATCGATAACACCAAACTTGACTCTTGACTCTGATTGGCCCGTCAAGTTCGGTGTTTTCAGATTTGTCTACTTGACAGTCAAACGTCAAATATAAATAATCACGATGTGCCCGCATTTAAACATAACAAAATTGATGAAAATGTACCGAAAAATACGAAGAGTACGTTTGCAAGCAATTTACTAGATATTTCGATGAACGAAAATACCTATTAGAAATATATTCAATATATTCAAAGTATCACAAAGTCGATCAACAATCCTTTTCTCGAAGCAGTTCAGGCCATTTTAGACCTCCCTATAAGTTCGTTGAGGATAAAACTAGAAGCCTGAATGTTCAGTAACCATTGTATAAACGCGGTATATTTCAAATTTCATTTAATTTGAACTAGTACTTTAAGAATTATAACTAGATAAAGTTTCTTAATTTTTTCACTCACTCACTGACTGACCGATCATCAAAACTCTAAGGCACTTCTAGCGGACATATTTACAAATTTACAATACAATTAGTGTTTAATGTATTAATCAAGGAAAAACTAAAATATTTTGAAATTTCGGTCCGGTTTTCTAGATACACCAACTGCATACATAACTTTGTAATCCCATATAAATATATATATGATTACAAAGTTACATTTGCAGTGAATGAATCAGTGTACCTGTATATGTATTATACATACATACATAGTGTCACACCTTTTCCCATAGGGGTAGGCAGAGACCACTTCCTTCCACTTGCTACGGTTCTTACACACATCTTTTGCTTCCTCTACTTTCATCAGTGCTCTCATACATGATCGTCGGTTGTTGATACTCTTGACCTGGCCTTTCTTTAAAAAAATGTTCATCTGAGCAAGATATGTTCGCCCAGGTCGACCTTTACCTACTCGCCCTATAAATTTATTTCGTCAATCTTCCTTCATTCATCTTTTCTACGTGTCCAAACCATCTAAGAATTTCTTTTTCTATCTTTGTAACCACATCTTCTTTTACACCACATCGTTCTCTTATCCCACTATTCTTTACTTTATCCAACCGAGTCACTTCGACTATACTCAGACTACTCATCTTCACAGCATTAATCCTATTTTCATGAACCCATGTATACAAACTCATTTACTTGTTCCACTCTTACTCCCTTAATCTTAACTTCACAGTTTGTCATGCTTTCTTCTCTTTCAAAAACCATTACTTTTGATTTGCTTACATTTATTTACATATATTTTCAGGGCATCATGCATAACATTAACCGTTGCCTGTAGTCGGCTTAAAGAAAGCATTTGACGTCAAATCATTTATTTTCTATCCATACGCACTCTCTTTCAAATCTTTTAAACAATCGTCTATGTATAAGTTAAACAGCCATGGCAAAGCCACACATCCCTGTCTCACATCTTTTTCGATGTTAAACCAGTCTGTGCAAGCTCCGTTTATCCTGACACAAGCAGTGAAATCCTCGTAAAGTGATTTTATTGCTCGTATTAAGCTACCGCTTACCCCATACATAGACAATGTCGACCACAATTCAATCCTCACCACTCTGTCATAGGCCTTTTCCAAGTCTATAAAAGCGCAATTTGTCGACTGCACCTCCTAATGAAAAGACCTGATCCATACATTTTCTTCCTCTTCTAAATCCTGCTTGCACATCGCATATCATCTCAGTTTCATTCGTTACTCTTTTAATCAATATCTTTGCATACAGTTTGCCGACTATACTGAGTAAACTAATACCTCGGTAGTTCTTACAGTCCTGCTGCGAACCTTTTACTGGTTGACGTTTTTTATTAAATTAAATTATATTAAAATCTCTCTGGCCTGCGGGAATACTTATTTAACCTGTTGCGTGTCCTTTCAATAAACCATCGCCAGAATATGACTTATTATCCTTACGATTTCTCTCAAGAAGTCTCACGTAGTCATGTCACATTATTTCACATCCTGCCTGAAGTGGTTCTCGGTACCCTCTTCAAGTCTTAAACAAGAAAAGGAATAAAGTAAGGCGATCTACATCTCGGTGTAGTTTTACATCGTCGATTCAAAGAGTGGCCCCTTTGTATTTGCCTTAGCAGCGAACTGTGATTTTCTACTCTATTAACAAATATTCACAATAGCCGTGGAACTATTAAAAGATCCTTTGAGAATTTCTTTAGTGAATGGGGGTGTATTTTTCTAATGTCGGGATCGATTTTGTGATTTTGTAAAGAAGATCAAATCAACTTTACCAGGTTAATGTACTTAATACCAAAACCTGTTAGTCAGTGCAAGCGTTTGAAAAAATATTGCAATGCAACTGACAATGTGTAACAACAGCATTTTATTTTGTATTAAAAATTTTTTTTTAAGATTTATACAGTGCTTTTATTTCAAAACCAGTCAGTCCAAATAACTTTTAATTTTGCGTAAATGTAAGAAAAACAAAAAACACCGCGAATTTTAAATCAAGGGGACGGTTTAAAAATGTTATTCTGCTGTTCCCAAGTGGCATCCCTTTAACTTTCCCCACCCCTTCTTTAAAATGTCAAATAGCAAACCCTATCTTGTAATATAGTCGAAAAATTCTTGGCTAGAAGCAGAAGGTATATTGCGCTTTTATAGACTTAGAAAAGGCCTATGACAGAGTGGTAAGAAGTGAATTGTGGTCGACATTGTCTATGTAGGGGGTAAGCGGTAGTTTAATACGAGCACTGAAATCAATTTACGAGGATTCCAAAGCTTGTGTCAGGTTAAACGGAGCTTACACGGACTGGTTTAACATCGAAAACGGTGTAAGACAGGGATGTGTGGCTTCGCCATGACTGTTTAACTTATATATAGACGATTAGTTAAAAGATTTTATAGAGAGTGCGTATGGATTGAAAATGAATGATTTAATCGTCAAATGCCTTCTTTACGCCGATGATCAAGTCATATTTGCGTCATCTGAAAAGGAGTTGCAGGCGATGGTGATGGTGATGAAAGTAATGGTTTTTGAAAGAGAAAAATGCATGACAAACTGTGAGGTTCTGATTAATGAAGAAAGAGTAAAACAAGTAAATGAGTTTGTATACTTGAGTTAAAAGTTTCCGAAAGATCAAAAGTATGACAGTGACATTGAGCGAAGGGTGTTGGCAGAAAAACTAATGAATAAGGCACTGAGTAGCTTTATAAACAGCTAGAAAGTGTCAAAAATGGTACGTCTGGCTGTGCATAGGGCAGTGTTGGTTCCTACACTTATGTATGGTAGTGAATGTTGCGTTTGACAAAAAACATGAAAATAGGATTAATGTTGCGGAGATAAGTAGTCTGAGAAGTATAGCCGGAGTGACTCGGTTGGATAAAGTGAAGAATAATGAGATAAGGGAAATGTAAAAAGGATGGATGAAGGAAGATTGGCAAAACAAATTTATAAGGCGAGTGTGAATGGACAAGTCGGTAGAGGTCGACCTCGGCGAACATATCTCGATCAGATCGACAATATTTTAAAGAATGGCCAGGTTATGAGTACCAACAACCGACGAGCATGTATTAGAGCACTGGTGAAAGTAGAGGAAGCAAAAGATGTGTGTAAGAACCGTAGCAAGTAAAAGTAAGTGGCCTCTGCCTACCCCTACGGAAAAAAGGCGTGACTATACGTATGCATCTTTTAATACATCAAATAAAAACCCAAGAAAAATTTAAATCAGCCAAATAAACAACAATTTATTCTATCGATTAATTAAACATAGAGAAATTACAACAGAAACTTAAAAAAAATTAATTACAAACAACTCCTTAAATTTATTTACAGTAACTGTTCAATGTGTGCTCCGTTATTTTGTAGTCAATAATATAAGCTATTTTCAATTTTTCTGTGGTGCAAACTTCAGTACTCACACTACTCATTTATAAAAGCTGATGAATTAAAACTCTGCTTTAACCACCAGGTAAATACAAATCATTTTCTATTCTCGATTCTATTTACTGACTTTGGAGTTGCACCAAATGTTACACAATACCGGTTGTCTCAGTTAACCAATTTACCCAACGAAATACTTAAATAATTTAAAAGGTTTAAGTATGCAATAAAACGCTTAAGAAATTCCAAACGTAAATTCAACCCATATAGGAAATACCTCGATGACAAATCGTTTTTCAATTATTTTTATCTTACATCCGTTGAATAGCCCGACATTTCATTCATCAAAACCACTAACAGTCCAGTAAATATTTCCATTGATGAAATTCGTCAAGTTATTTTGGGTTGCTCTTATAAAAGATCTTTACTTCGAAGATTTGTCATTTTTATGTCAAACAAATTGTCCACACAAATCGACCTGCACAGAATGGTTTTTATTACCTGCTTTGTTGTACTACCCACGCACACTCAATAATAGAGCATTCAAGTAGTGCGCTTCCTGTGTTAGGAAAATAGTCCATTTTCTGGCTTTATGGGCAGTATGTCAACATTCATTTAATAATATACCAGGTGAGCGTAACATTTTTACTTATTTTCTGAGGTAACGTACACGTATTGATAACCTTCATTTGTTTTGAATGTGTGACGACGTCGATGCTGACTTGTTGATTTAACTTTTTCAAGCAAGGCCAGTATTTTGGAGACAAAACTCTGAAAAAATACAAAGACAAGGAAACCAGACATTTTAAGGTATTTTTGTTCTCTGCTTGGTAACATAAATTTTTTCAAATTTGGTGCAATCATAATTGAGCAAATAATAATATACCAGGTGAGCGTAACATTTTTTCTTATTTTCTGAGGTAACGTACACGTATTGATAACCTTAATTTGTTTTGAATGTGTGACGACGTCGATGCTGACTTGTTGATTTACCTTTTCCAAGCAAGGCCAGTATTTTGGAGACAAAACACTGAAAAAATACCAAGACACAGGAACCAGACATTTTAAGCAATTTTTTTTCTCTGCTTATGAATATAAATTTTTTCAAATTGAGCAAATAATAATATACCAAGTGAGCATAACATTTTTTCTTATTTTCTGAGGTAACGTACACGTATTGATAACCTTCATTTGTTTTGAATGTGTGACGACGTCGATGCTGACTTGTTGATTTAACTTTTTCAAGCAAGGCCAGTATTTTGGGGACAAAACTCTGGAAAAATACAAAGACAAGGAAACCAGACATTTTAAGGTATTTTTGTTCTCTGCTTGGTAACATAAATTTTTTCAAATTTGGTGCAATCATAATTGAGCAAATAATAATATACCAGGTGAGCGTAACATTTTTTCTTATTTTCTGAGGTAACGTACACGTATTGATAACCTTAATTTGTTTTGAATGTGTGACGACGTCGATGCTGACTTGTTGATTTACCTTTTCCAAGCAAGGCCAGTATTTTGGAGACAAAACACTGAAAAAATACCAAGACACAGGAACCAGACATTTTAAGCAATTTTTTTTCTCTGCTTATGAATATAAATTTTTTCAAATTGAGCAAATAATAATATACCAAGTGAGCGTAACATTTTTTCTTATTTTCTGAGGTAACGTACACGTATTGATAACCTTCATTTGTTTTGAATGTGTGACGACGTCGATGCTGACTTGTTGATTTAACTTTTTCAAGCAAGGCCAGTATTTTGGGGACAAAACTCTGGAAAAATACAAAGACAAGGAAACCAGACATTTTAAGGGATTTTTGTTCTCTGCTTGGTAACATAAATTTTTTCAAATTTGGTGCAATCATAATTGAGCAAATAATAATATACCAAGTGAGCGTAACATTTTTTCTTATTTTCTGAGGTAACGTATTGATAACGTATTGATAACCTTCATTTGTTTTGAATGTGTGACGACGTCGATGCTGACTTGTTGATTTACCTTTTTCAAGCAAGGCCAGTATTTTGGAGACAAAACACTGAAAAAATACCAAGACACAGGAACCAGACATTTTAAGCAATTTTTTTCTCTGCTTATGAATATAAATTTTTTCAAATTTGGTGCAATCATAATTGAGCAAATAATAATATACCAAGTGAGCGTAACATTTTTTCTTATTTTCTGAGGTAACGTACACGTATTGATAACCTTCATTTGTTTTGAATGTGTGACGACGTCGATGCTGACTTGTTGATTTAATTTTTCAAGCAAGGCCAGTATTTTGGGGACAAAACTCTGGAAAAATACAAAGACAAGGAAACCAGACATTTTAAGGGATTTTTGTTCTCTGCTTGGTAACATAAATTTTTTCAAATTTGGTGCAATCATAATTGAGCAAATAATAATATACCAAGTGAGCGTAACATTTTTTCTTATTTTCTGAGGTAACGTACACGTATTGATAACCTTCATTTGTATTGAATGTGTGACGACGTCGATGCTGACTTGTTGATTTACCTTTTTCAAGCAAGGCCAGTATTTTGGAGACAAAACACTGAAAAAATACCAAGACACAGGAACCAGACATTTTAAGCAATTTTTTTCTCTGCTTATGAATATAAATTTTTTCAAATTTGGTGCAATCATAATTGAGCAAATAATAATATACCAAGTGAGCGTAACATTTTTTCTTATTTTCTGAGGTAACGTACACGTATTGATAACCTTCATTTGTTTTGAATGTGTGACGACGTCGATGCTGACTTGTTGATTTAATTTTTCAAGCAAGGCCAGTATTTTGGGGACAAAACTCTGAAAAAATACAAAGACAAGGAAACCAGACACTTTAAGGGATTTTTGTTCTCTGCTTGGTAACATAAATTTTTTCAAATTTGGTGCAATCATAATTGAGCAAATAATAATATACTAAGTGAGCGTAACATTTTTTCTTATTTTCTGAGGTAACGTATTGATAACGTATTGATAACCTTCATTTGTTTTGAATGTGTGACGACGTCGATGCTGACTTGTTGATTTACCTTTTTCAAGCAAGGCCAGTATTTTGGAGACAAAACACTGAAAAAATACCAAGACACAGGAACCAGACATTTTAAGCAATTTTTTTCTCTGCTTATGAATATAAATTTTTTCAAATTTGGTGCAATCATAATTGAGCAAATAATAATATACCAGGTGAGCGTAAAAAATATATAAAGGCACAGGAACCAGATATTTTAAGGGATTATTGTTCTCTGCTCAGTAATTTGGTGCAATCATAATTAAGCAAATTTATTAATTTGGTACCAACAGGACGGAACTCCACCGCATTTTAAACGTATTGTTAGAGGACAAAATAAACTGCTCCACAGAAGTTAAGAAAGTTCATAAATTTGGAGATTGTGTTTTAACAAATTATGATTTTTGGTCACCAAGTATTGATATGTTATAAATTAAATGTTTTTTCTTTTATATAAACGTTTGTTTGACCTTTTGCACAATACCTTTGTAGATTTAAACAACAAAAACAATTTGAGGTTGTGTATCATTTTAATTTTAATACAAATTAAAGTACATATGTTTATAACGAGTATGCTTTCCTCTTATATCAATTATAGCCAAACAACGCCTCTGCATACTTTTAAATATCAGTGGTCTGGGTGCGACCCGAGAGGTCCACACGACTAAAAGATAGCAGAATTAGAACCTACAAGAATCAGAATCAGACCGATCATGACGTAAGCTACAAAACCAAAAAAAGAGACAGAGTAAGAAACGCAGATATCAGATAACAATGCGAAATACAAGATGTTGTGAGATGGGGAACACAACTTAAGAGGCAGTGGTTCAACAATGTAAGACGGATGGACGAGAACAGACTTCCGAAAATAGTCCTAAAAAACAACCCGCCCGGATCAAGAAGATCTCCAAGAAGTAGTAGAAGAAGAAGAAGAAGTTGTATATTTGATTTTTTCATAGAGGTAGCTGGGTTTTTGATTCACAACGATTTTGTGAAATTGAACGTATGCATGATATGCTTTCCTGGCTTCCTTATTTAACCATCCTAAACTGTTCAAATGTAATCTCTTTTATGTAGTTGGTTAGGTTAGGTATCATATGAGTGGGGCGTAGTCGCCTCTCCACCGCGACCCTTAGTAGGTCTATTGTGGCTCACCCCTAGAGATCACAGTTCACCGCACAATCCAGCCCTTCTCACGAAGTTCATGGTTGTATAGGGTGAAATTTTTTTAAAATCGATAGGTTCTAGGTTGGTGTATCCAAATATGTTGAACCTTATTCTTCCCAGGTCGGGGCAGTATGTATGTGTTCAGCAGTTTCGTCTTCCACGCAGCAGAACCGACAGTCCGTTTGTTAGTTCAGATCTATCTTTCTGAGGTGGTATCTTAGACGACAGTGTCCTGTAAGCAGTCCTGTTAGAATACGCAGGCCATTTCTGCTCCATTCTAGGATCTGCTTAGTAGTGTTTCTCGAGGGTTGAAACGGTAGAAACGCCTTCGAGTAGGTTAACCCTGGTATGTCGGACCAGCAAGTATTTTCCTCTCCGCCCAGTCCGAAATAATTGTTTTGGCGGCACTTGTGGTGACTCCAAAAACCGGTTCTGGTCCAGGGAACGCAGATTCGGCCCCCTGTTTTGCAAGGGTGTCGGCTTTTTCGTTTACTTTCACCCCCTGGTGCACAGGTACCCACAGTAGGGTCACCCTGTTGTTCGCACCAAGGTACTCTAAGGATTCGATGCAATTCCATACAAGTTTAGAATTTATCTTGTTGGAGCTCAGTGCTTTTAAAGCGGCCTGGCTGTCTGATATTATATTTATGTTTTTGCTAGAGGTCTGTTGGTCAACTCTCTTGCACACAATTCGATAGCGAATACTTCAGCCTGAAAGATTGTGGCATACCTGCCAAGACTGGTAGATATTTTAATCTTTGGTTTCCTGCTGAAAACACCGGCCCCAGTTCCATCTGGGGTTTTCGAGCCATTTGTGTACATTACGTATTCAGTCTCTGGGAAGAGGATTTATCCCCTAACCCATTCGTCTCTCTTCGGAAAGAGGACTTTGAACGACTTTTCGACGTGTATTTTTGTGGCTAGTAAGTCAGGAACCATCCCGACAATTTGGTGGTTTTTTGTTTTACTCAGTATCCTGGAATGATCCCCGAGTTGCTCTCCACTTTATGTAGTAAGAGATGTGGATAGTAAATTTCTATTTTTGACTTATGGACCACACTGTATATTTTATAATAAAAATAAAAATATATCGTGATAATAAACGAGCACACACCCCGTATATATTCTTTCAATGTCGAACAATAAATAGGTGTACTTAAACGAACCCATCCCCCTCCCCTCACCGTTCGTCATCCGACAATAATCCCGGTCGGCCATGATTTCACTTTGTGTACGTCCGTCCAACCAACAAATAAGGATCACAGGAGTTAGGTCAATCCCTTTGAAAGCGGCGCATCCAGGTGTGCTTCGGGATGAGTCCCTTCGCCCTTCTCTCGCATCTTTCAGTGCCTTTTGCTGACTTTACCTGACCTACGATGGATTAATTGCACAGAATTGAGAAGTTAAACTACTCCTTCGAGTTCTTCGTTTGTTAATGATTTCGTAATAGCTATGCGCCTCGTTGCCTGAACATAAAATAAACGACGTGCCCTTGTAAAACTTGTTTTTTTTTGTTTGTTTGTTTGTTGGTAGGACAAAAGTTTGTTGAGTTTCGCGTCTCGGTGGTGTAGTCATTTTTATCTTAAGAGAATCAGTGTGCCTACCTAACGGTGCGGTACTGCAAAATAATGATTTTACTGTCAACTGCATATCCAGCAGCTGCTTACAACTGAATTTAAATACTGTGTAAACTAACTTTTTAGCGCCGTTACTCTCAACTCTTTTTAAGGCAATACTTTGTTTAAGCAAGAAATTTTTTTCTTATTTAATTTTCATTTAAATCTCCAAAAGACGTAAAAATAAAACGAATTTTTTTATTAAATTAAATAAAGGTTGTATAGTATATTTCATGAATAACGTAGAGTAATAAATTCTCAGAACACTAATTTCCTTCAAATACATAGGCGTGCATAATTTAGAAATGGTACGTTTTATTTAATATGAGTAAACTGATGCTTCCACTGCTTGTGCCAGGATAAACGGAGCTTGCACAGACTGGTTTGACATCGAAAAAGGTGTGAGACAGGGATGTGTGGCTTCGCCATGGCTGTTTAACTTATACACAGACGCATGACGGTTTTTACCGTCATGACCCTCTCTTGTCATGTGCGCATGATGGATATTACCGTCACGGTCCTTTTAAACCTAATTTCCAGATAACATACTTTTGTGGTCATCAAAAGTTATCATGTGCATATAATTTATAAAAATTAAATAAAAAAGCATGTTATCCCCGGTTCCCCTGGGGATACGGGGAAAATAGAATAGATCCCAGGTATGGTCTAGAAACCGCCACATTAACTGAAAAAAGCGTAAAAAGACTTAGAACGACGCAACGAGCAATAGAACGAAGAATGCTTGGGATAAGTCTGAGGGACAGAGTACGTAATGAGACCATTCGACAAAGAACCAAAGTCACCGATATCATAGGCAGCAAACAGCTCAAGACAGAAACGCATGGAAGAGATTAGAAGAGGCCTATGTCCTGCAGTGGGCAATAATTAGCTGAAGAAGAAGAAGAAGAAGAGATGGTCTGCCTGTCGTAAAAGGCGACTAAAAGACTCTCAATCCAAAGTGTTATGCGAACCGTGCTGAAGGATGCATGGCGGTGGGGAAGCACCGTCGCTAACGGAGAAGTATAGCCGGAGTGACTCGATTGGATAAAGTAAAAGAAAGTGAGATAAGAGAACGCTGTGGTGTAAAAGAAGATGTGGTTAAAAAGATAGTTAAAGGAATGTTGAGTTTAAATACTGTTAGTCGAAGAAACGAGGAAGCGGCCCAATGTTATATGTGCAAAAATTAATATAAAAAAAAAAATATGAGCGTATAGGAAATTAAAATTCAGGGTGGGTTTCTATTTCATGCAACTCGATCCTGATTACCGAACATAACCTAAAAAATTGGCAAAGTTGCGAAAAGCGGTTTTTTGTTAATAACTAAAAAACTACAGCTCCGATCAAAAGAAGTTAGAAAAATTGTTGGTATTAAGAAGATTTATCTATTAAATTAATTATAATTTCGATATCATTGATACTTTTCGAGGTATATTGGAAAAACCGTAAAAAATCGGGTTTTCCATAACTCGTTATCTGTAATGTATTTAAACTTGTTACTTACTGTTAAGTGTAGCCTATGGCAAGCCAAAAAAGTGTTTTTTCAAAAAATTTATAAATACTGATTATTTTTTAAGATATAAGTTTTCTCCAAAAAGATGCTCTCTTAATTTAGCTAGTTCTGCTTGGGGATGATGCTACAGTAAAGATTTAGGGCTTATTTTTTCTGTAAGAGTTGTTATTTCATATTATTAAAAAAGTACATTGATTTTTTTAATTTTAAGGATCAAAAAATTACTTTAAAAAAATTGCAATATTTTTTTACATGGTTTTTTTTAAATAAATTTCTTAATTTTGTTTTTATAGAAACGACTTTCATGAAAATAGATTTCTGGCATCATTTCACGCATTTAAAAAAAAATAAGTTCTTACGATAATTGGAAGCCGAGATAATTTTTTTATTTAAAAAAAATTTGGAAGGCGCAATAATCAGCGTACCATCGAAATAGATGAAAAATTGCCAAACTTTAAGGAGGATCTGCTTACAGACAATATTGAAGAAGCAGAAAAAGAAGAAGAGCCAATTGATTCAGCAATAAACAAAAAGGAGAATTATTTTTTAATGTAAATGTTTTTCAATATAATATACGAGTATTTTTACTGTAATTATTTAATAAATGTTTTCTACGCAATAAAGTTATTTTATCATTTGGTGAATATGATATTCGTGTTTATCTCGACGAGCTACTCCAAATTAAATACCAATGGATTTTTTTGCGTAGTCCAGAAGCCGAGATCCTCAAAAATTTTCAAGCGCAAGCAACTTTGAATGCACGAAATGAATTTTCAGTTCGAGCGCTCAACGCTCGCCACCCCGCCATCCGCTACAGCTGCCGCGCTCCGCCCCTGCACGCCTCGCTTTATTCATCAATTCATAATACTGCAAATGAACAAGACATCCTAGTATTTTTTTATTGAAGATATAGGTATTCAAGTTTAATATCCAAAAAGTTGACTGATGTACGATGATTATTGCACCTTTCAGATTTTTTTGAAATACAAATTTTTTTTTTTTAAAATGCGTGAAATGCGTCAGTTCTTTATTATTGTATGGAATCGGGCGGTCATCATTTTGAACATTTAATCAATTTAATATTAAGTAAGCAACTAAAAAAATTGGAATTTTAACTGGTAATTTTTTTCAAAATATTGGGAGGAAATGTAAAATTTAAAGACTAATATAAAAAGAATTGTCAAAGCTTTCAAAAGACATCTTATTCGACCCCCAATGTAATTTAAAAATTTTGGGTTAATTCTTACCCTCGCTTGGGGTTGAAAGTAGCGGAGTCAAAAATACCGGAAAAGAGTTTTTCTAAAATATTGACGAGATTCCTGCAAATGGCTGTTTCGTTTTAGGTTGGCCACCCTGTTTACAGGGGAATTAAAAAAAAATAAATAAGTGTTTGAAGTGGTTTATGTTAATGAGAATTCATATTTTTGTACACATTAAAAAATTTAATAATACAAGAATTAAATCTGACATAGCCACACAATTGACCTTAATTTATTATATTTAATGTACAAAATAATTATTTTTGTCAGTACAAAACGTATCATTTAATAAATGCTGATAGGGTATTAATAAGTCAAGCATTTCAAAATATTTTGTTTGAGGCAATCTTGAAATTTAATGTAAAAAGTTATTTTCACTTAAGATAACAACTTTTTAAGTTGAATTGGAAATCCCAAAAAATTCTCGAGATTTTAAATTAATTTTTATATTTATACAACTTTTAGTAATCACACTAATCAAATATTAAAATATAATTGGATAAAATTTATAACAATGATAGATGTAATTGTTTACAAATTTTTGAATGTATGTCATGGTTCGGATTTTAAAACGAAAAAATAATGCTTTCGGGAGCCAGGAGTTAATTGTTTATCTTTGAAACAAGAAAAATGGGAATTGAAGTGGTATCAAATGTTTTCTTAAGTCTTATTAATTAATAGAAAATATTATATTGTGCAACTAGTGCGATAAGTTGGCGATTGCTCACGAGAGCGAAGTTGAACGCACGAGCGAAGCGAGCAATCAACAACATCGCACGGGTTGCACATACTATTTTTTATTGCGAATGCGGAATAAACGCGAGCATAAAACAGCGGTCGACACCTAAAATATTTACTGAAATAAAAATATAAAGTTTGTAATGTCAACTTGACATTTGCGCGTTCGGCTGCTAACCGAAAGGTTGGTGGTTCGAATTTGCGTGCGACAAGGATAGTTTGCGTGTGCTAAGTGTAATTTGCGTGCGCCAAATAACACTCAAATGACGTAAGCATGCGCCAAGTAAACTTGTCGCACTCAAATGGTCAAACAGCATGCTCACGAGAGCGTTCATTCGCTCTAGCAATCGACAACATCGCACGGGTTGCACATACTATTTTTTATTGCGAATGCGGAATAAACGCGAGCATAAAACAGCGGTCGACACCTAAAATATTTACTGAAATAAAAATATAAAGTTTGTAATGTCAACTTGACAGTTGCGCGTTCGGCTGCTAACCGAAAGGTTGGTGGTTCGAATTTGCGTGCGACAAGGATAGTTTGCGTGTGCTAAGTGTAATTTGCGTGCGCCAAATAACACTCAAATGACGTAAGCATGCGACAAGTAAACTTGTCGCACTCAAATGGTCAAACAGCATGCTCACGAGAGCGTTCATTCGCTCTAGCAATCGACAACATCTCACGGGTTGCACATACTATTTTTTATTGCGAATGCGGAATAAACGCGAGCATAAAACAGCGGTCGACACCTAAAATATTTACTGAAATAGAAATATAAAGTTTGTAATGTCAACTTGACAGTTGCGCGTTCGGCTGTTAACCGAAAGGTTGGTGGTTCGAATTTGCGTGCGACAAGGATAGTTTGCGTGTGCTAAGTGTAATTTGCGTGCGCCAAATAACACTCAAATGACTTGTCGCACACAAATGGGCAAAAAGCTAATTTTTTAAGCGCAACAGCGTGCTCTAAGGTACTACTTATCCCGCATGAGTAATAAAAAAGAAATTACCTGTAGAGGAAAATATTTGTTATTATGTAAGAGACACGCTTAGCCATCACCGGTACTTCTCGTCCGCTTTTCGTCGTTTCCTCTCGTTCATTGGTATAGTGGTGGAAGCTGCCGTACTCTTTATGATGTTTCGCTAATGATTCCATTCCTTCCTTTTAATGCACGTTACTATTTTGTTCCAAAAAGGGGTATTAACGAGTAACTCAAACCCCTGAATATACATATGTATGTATCGGTCCAAACAATCAATTTTAAAAAAGGGATTCGGCTTAAACGCACGATTAACGAAGACCTTCTTTTCGGTTAACTGAGTGTTAGGAATGGGGTTTGTAGAAAATAATCCTGTATTTAGTCATAAAGGCATAAAGGCAGAAAGAGATGTAACAAAGGACAATGTGTAATTCAACGCATTTTGCATTTTTTCATAATGGGAATCTTTTCAGAGGGATTTTATGTACCCATTAATTCCACCAGAATTAAAAAAAATAATTTGAATAATTATTTCCTTCAAAAATATCATTCGGTTCTACACGCTCGTAATCAATTTAAAAATTATATGCAGGGTAATCTACTGCAAATTATAAAGTTTGCTGTATTTAAGATTAGTGATGTAACTAACAAAAGACGAACACAAGAAAATACAACATACTTGACAAAAAAATCAAAAAAGAGTCGAGAAGAACTCAAGATGAATGGTTCAACAGTAAGTGTGGTTTTGCTTATCACCATGTATTTGGTTTAATCATATTTATACATTCATACATATAGTCACGCCTTTTTCCTGTAGGGGTAGGCAGAGACCACTTCCTTCCACTTGCTACGGTTCTTACACACATCTTTTGTTGCCTCTACTTTCAAAAGTGCCCTCATACATGCTCGTCAGTTGTTGGTACTCTTGACCTGGCCTTTCTTTAAAACAATGTTAATCTGATCGAGATATGTTCGCCGAGGTCGACCTCTACCGACTTGTCCATTCACACTCGCCTTATAAATTTTTTTTTGTCAATCTTTCTTCATCCATCCTTTCTAACCATCAAGCATTTCTTCTCAGACTACTCATATCCACAGCATTAATCCTATTTTCATGCTTTCTCTGCCAAACCCAACATTCACTACCATACATAAGTGTAGGAACCAACACTTCTCTATGCACAGCCTAACGTGCCTTTTTTGACACTTTCTGAGTGTTCATAAAGCTATGCAGTGCCCCATTCATTTGTTTTCTTTCTAACACTCTTCGCTCAATGTCACTGTCATTCTTTCATCTCTCGTAAACTTTGAACCCAAGTACACAAATCCATTTATTTGTTCCAATCTTTTTCCCTCAATCGAAACTTTACAGTTTGTCATGATTTCTTCTCTTTTAAAAACCATTACTTTCGTTTTGCTTACATTTATTTTTATCCCTTTGATTTTCAGGGCATCATGCATAACATTAACCATCGCCTGCAACTTCTCTTCAGATGACGCTAATATGACTTGATCATCGGCGTAAAGAAGGCATTTGACGATCAAATTATTCATTTTCAATCCATACGCACTCCCTTTCAAATCTTTTAACACCTTCGCTGCTGCGCAATAAATAGGGGTACGCGCCCGGGATAACATGCTGTTTGATTTAATTTTTATAAATTATATGCACTTGATATCTTTTGATGACCACAAAAGTACGTTATCTGGAAATTAGGTTCAAAAGGACCGTGACGGTAATATCCATCATGCGCACATGATAAGAGAGGGTCATGACGGTAAAACCGTCATGTGCAGCAAACGTGTTAAACAATCGTTTGTGTATAAGTTAAACAGCCATTTTCATGCTTCTTCTGCCAAAAACCCAACATTTACTCCTCTATGCACAGCCTGACGTGCCTTTTTTGATACTTTCTGGGTGTTCATAAAGCTATTCAGTGCCCCATTAATTTGTTTTCCTACCAACACACTTCGCTCAATGTCACTGTCATACTTTCCATCTCTTGTAAATTTTAAATCCAGATAAATAAACTCATTTACTTGTTCCACTCTTTCTCTCTTAATCAGAACTTCACAGTTTGTCATGCTTTCTTCGTTTTCAAAAACAATTACTTTTGTTTTGCTTACATTGATTTTCATCCCTTTTATTTTCAGGGCATCATGCATAACATTAACCATTGATATTAGATAAGGTAAGGGATGCTAGTTTCACCCCCTTGTAATGTAACACGAATGTTGAAAAAATACCGGTGGTTAGTCCTATGCGAGTGCACGAAAATTACAAAATTTCAAGTTTCTATCTTTACTTAAATTTGAGACAAAAATTAAAATTTAATTTTATTTAGCACATTTTAGGGGTGATATCTCAGAAGGAGATTTGTTATAAAAAAGATCCATCATAATTTCAGAGAGGCAATCACCTCGTATATTTTCGCATAAATTTAAAAACACCCTGTACGTAAAATCTAATAAGCGTTATCACTCTTGGTGAATCGCATGTTATAAGAGAGAAAAACATAAGGGATAAGATCTTCGCCGGGTCAGACTATCTATAGAAGGCTATTTGTGGTAAAGGGGCAGTATAGAACACGGAAAACAAACGAGTGCACAACTGTTTACAGATTATTAGGTACATCATTTCCAGAGACGGATCGCGCTATTCATAGACGCAACACAAATTCTTACTTGTCAATAAAACACAATATCAAAATGCAAGGTTTAACGTTTAACACAGAAGTTATAAAAAAAGAATATCAGTGGTCTGGGTGCGACACGAGAGGTCCACACGACTAACTTCCCAGCGGAAAGAATGAAAAAATACTACGAGGGCGGTTTGATAAGTCAGTGACTTTTTGAATAAAACAAATTTTTTTTCGCAAATAAACATTTAATTTTTCTAAATAATCACCTTTTAGCTCGATACATTTAGTCCAGCGTTTTTCTAATTTTTTTATTCCCTCCAAATAATAGGTTTTTTCAAAGCTCTCTCAAAATATGCGTTTGTTTCGGTAATGACTTCTTCATTCGACTCAATTCTCTTACCGCCCAGCCATTTCTTTAGGTTTGGAAACAGAAAATAGTCGCAGGGGGCTAAATCTGGAGAATATGCTGGATGGGGTAGCAGTTCGTATCGCAATTCGTGGATTTTGGCCATCGTGACTAGACAAGTGTGCACACGTGCATTGTCTTGATGGAACAGCACTTTCTTCTTCTTAGCCAAATGCGGCCGTTTTTGCTTCAAATCAACGTCGAATCTGTTCGAAAGCTTTGAATAATATTCGCCGGTGATCTTTTGACCTTTCTTAAGGTAATTGATGTGAATGACACCGCGTACATCCCAAAAAACTGTGGCCATGACCTTGTTGGCTGACAGACTCTGTTTCGCCTTCTTTGGTCCACGTTCACCCAGAGCAACCCACTGTTTCGATTGTTCCTTGGTCTCTGGCGTGTTGTGATGGATCCATGTTTCATCCACAGTAACAAAACGGCGCAAAAATTCGTCCGGATTACGGCTGAACATTGCTAAACACTCTTTTGAAGTGGTCACACGATTGCGCTTATGGTCGAGTGTGAGCAATCGCGGCACCCATCTCGCAGAGAGTTTTTCATGTCCAAATATTGGTGTAAAATATGATGTACCCGTTCAGTTGAGATACCTACAGCATGAGCCAACTCACGCACTTTCATTCTCCGATCATCCAATTTCATTTCATGGATTTTATCGACGATTTCCGGCGTGATCACTTATTTTGGGCGACCTGGACGTTCGGCGTCGCTAGTGCTGGTACGACCACAACGGAACTCTGTAAACCACTTCTTAACCATTGAAATTGATGGTGCCGAGTCCCCGTAATATTTATCAAGTCTTTCCTTAGTTTCAGTGATGGATTTTTTACGTAAAAAGTAATGCTTAATCAGCACACGAAATTCACTTTTTTCCATTTTCGTAAAAATTCACGAGGTTGTCTGCTTTGAACGGCTATCAAACACCAACTGCACGACGTAGCTTGCTCAAAATTAGAAAGTTGCCCACTGATAGATTATAGTTGACGGCAGCACTGTTGCATTTGGAGTAACTGCGCGGGAAATTCAAAAAGTCACTGACTTATCAAACTGCCCTCGTATATTTTTCGTTGTTATAATAATAATAATTATTAATGAAATTATTATAAAAACGATTTTAAATTGTTTACAAATTATAATTGCCATTAACAATATTCTGTTTATGTCAACCGTATTTTTTCAAACTTTTTCTTATTATTTCATAAGCGGAAGCTATTTTCAATTGTTTATAACAATTAAAATTTTTTTTTAATTATTATGATCAATAATCATTTGTTAGTAACAATATTTAATTGTTATAAACAATGCTTGATTATATAAATATTCCTAACATGGAATAATCATTATTCAAAAAATCTTAAAATTCTGTATTAAAAATAGTATAATTTATAAATTGCAAAATTCAGTTAGTTTACCATTTTTTTCGGTTTTTTGATTCTCCATAAAAAACAGCTCGATCGATTTTGCTGAAAATCCAATCAGTTTTAAGTTGCATAATTATGCGTAGAACTTTCCACTGGGAAGTTAATAATTCGTACAAGCGTTGCGTCAAAAAATGCAGATTGAATAAATCGAGCAGTGTAAAATTCAATCAAAATACCACTTAGATGCCAACAAATTTTGACACACAGGTGGACAGAGAGAATTGTGTGTCAGTTCGTTGATGTTTATGTGGCAGAAGACGTTTTTGGACAGTTGAAAATCGATGAAAGACGATAATAAACGACAGTGTGAAAACAGAGAAAAGATCGACTTTTGAGTATCAGAATATCAGGAACAGAAAAACAGTTGGAAAGATTGTGCATGATGATTTGAACGAAGGTTTGTACGAAGATATTTTCTTTTCTCGAAAAGATGCCCACCAATAAGTTTGCTCGGACATTCTTGGAAAGATCAAAACTCATCCGGATTTAATAAAAAATGTTATCACTTCAAAACATGGATATTTCAGTATACTCCAGAAACAAAGGGGAAGATAATTTTTGTAGCGACATATATTATAAACTGCCGGCCAAAATTGACGAAACAATATGAAATTATCCAAAAAATTAATTTATCCTTTTAACATGTCCGGTTTTGAAGTATACCGAGTTTTTGATTTTTTTTATTTTTGAATAGGAAAATGCTGTTAAGCACGATGTGTCGGGCTCTTCTTTCCGGGAGAGAGACCCCACTCGGGTCGTTTGGGCTGTCCCGAGACTAATTTTGCAGCATTACTTCGGAACAATTCTTTCTGTTGTTATAATATGGCATCTTCATTTCTTAGCTCAGCGTTTCTCAAACTGTGGGGCGCGCCCCCTAAGTGGGGCGCGTTTACATGATTGGGGGGGGGGGGCGCAGTACAGATTAAAAATAAAATGGTAATGATAAAATGCTACAGATAGATTTTTAAAAAATCTTTATTGAAATTTTACTTGCTTAATGATGACAAAGAAACATTCTAAGGACTAATGGCTAACATGAGCTTGTTTTAAGGCGCACAACTTCTCTAAATTTGGTTCTATGTTAGAGATGGCCCCTCTGAGTTCATTGTCTACTTGAAGTTTATTTCTGTATTTAGATTTCACGACAGCAAGTGCAGAAAATCCAGTTTCACAAAGGTAGGACGTTGGAAAAGGCAACAGAATTCTAAGCGCTTTGAGTTTTATAACGGAGTAGTCGTTCGGAAGTTCAGTCCAGAAGTTTGTTAAAGATTTGTTAACAAAGTTTGATTTTTGTAAGGGATTTGTTGAAATATCTATCAGTTGTTCTTCTTCTTGCAGTGATAGTCCGACAGGTGTATTTTCGAATGGATTTAAAACCCAGCTCCAGTCTGACAACTTGATATCTTTCTCTGAAATTCTCAGTTAAGTTTTCTAAATGACTTCCTATGGTTTTTAGCATCACAGCTTTATGAATATCTTCCAATGGGGAATCTTGCACAAAATCGCAAAATGTGGGAAACATTTCCAAACTGTTTTCTTTCAATTTGTTATGCCATAACTGCAATTTCTTACAAAAAGCATCAATCTTTTGACTTAAATCAAATATATTTACGTCTTTTCCTTGCAGCTGAAGATTAAGTATATTAAGTTTTTCAAAAATATCTACTAAATAAGAAAGCTTCAGTAAAAATAATTTGTCGAAAAAATCTGTTGAATGCTTGTGACCTTCCTCGCTTAAAAATATCGCTATTTCCCTTCTTAATTCAAAGACACGCTTAACCGTCTTACCGCGTGACAACCATCTGGATGAGGAATAAAACAACAAAGATTGATGCTCAGCTCCCATATCTTCACACAGAACAGAGAACATCCTTGTTTTTAGTGGTCTGGTTTTTATAAAGTTAACAACTTCAATAACTACTGTCAAAATCATGTTTAGTCCAGGTCTTAGCTTAGATTTTGATGCTAACGCTTCCCGATGTATCATGCAGTGCGTCCAGATAATTTCTGAGGATTCCTTTTTTGCTAGCGCTTGTAAACTGTTGTATTTACCAGACATGGCTTGAGCTCCATCGGTGCAAATCGCAACACAATTTTTCCATTGCAAATTCATTTTAGTAATAGAATCATTTGTAATCTTGAACAACTCGGTGGCTGTAGTTCTTCCTTCAATCTGTTTACAAAACAATAAATCTTCACATATTTTAGAACATTGACAGAATCTAATGTAGCAAATCAAATGGGAATCATTACTAGAGTCAGTTGCTTCGTCAGGTTGTATAGCAAACAAGTTTCCAGTAAGCTCAGATTCAAGCTGCTGCTGCATATCAACTGATATATCGTTAATTCGTCGACAGATTGTATCATTTGACAGAGGAATATTGTTAAGTTGTGAAGTAAAATTTTCACCAAACATTATTTCTACAATGTCTTTGCAAGCGGGTAAAATAAGTTGCTCTGCAATAGTGTGCGGTTTTTTGCATTTAGCTACTTTGTATGCCACTTTATATGATGCCAAGAGAGCCTTCTCATTTACTGCCAGTACTCTATGGAAGCTGGATTTTTGTTTTTTAAACAATCTGAGTTTCTCCACAAAAAAATCTTGCGGTTTATTGACATATTCTCTGTGCAGCGTTTCTAGATGCCTCTGTAATTGATTTGGTTTCATGCTATCTGCAGCCAATACTTTTAAACAGATAACGCATTGTGGTTTTTTTTCGCCACCTACTTCAAGGCTAGTAAAGGCCAAATTTAGGTATGATAGGTCATATTTTCTTGTTTTAGATTTCGGACGATTTCCACCTGAACCTGTCGATGTACAAGCCCCGTCATCCTCAAGTTTTCGTTTTAAAAATTTATCCATACTACATCTACTTACACACTCACACTTCACAATAATGCTTGCTTAGTGTTAAAACACCTTCACTGAGAGACTGAGAATACCGTATGTGCGCTTCTGTATTTATAGTCGCGTTCAGACAGTTCGAGAAAGATCAGGAAGCTTGAATACGTGGCACGAACGCCGCGATTTTTCCGACAGCATCTTTGGCGCTCTCGACGAGACAATGTTGCCTATTTTAGTCCAAATTCCTAGGTCTACGGATTGCGGGGCGCAAAATTTTTTAAATTAAAACAGGGGGGCGTGAATAACAAAAGTTTGAGAACCGCTGTCTTAGCTTGACGATTTCTGGTCTTTCCTTCGCTTTTAGGACTTCAATGACGTAGTTGTTAACATCATTCCCGTTGTTGTCATTTTGGTTATGACCGTTTCTGGCTCGAGATCCACTATTAAGCTGCTTCGCAATTTTTCCCACCGCGGGCACACGAAAAAGGTATGGTGGACGTCATTGAATAGTAGGCTATGCATATTCGTTTAGATTTACAGTTTTAAATAATTTTTAAAAAGGTAAACAATTTTGTGCAGTACTTGTGATAGCTTTCACATTGTTTCTTTTTTGAAAGGAGGTTAAAACTATGCATTAACGACCGAGATAAACGTTTTATTATACAATAGGTTTCAAGAGACAGGACTGTCACTAGTTCTGTGATCAGAAACGAACTCGAAGCAATGTCACAATTTTTTCTAAAATAGTTAGAAGACGGTAAAATAAAGCTGGATTAAACAGTAGGAAATGAGCCACTGTACCTTTGCTCAAAATTGTCAAAATTGGTCTGTGAATAATTGAAAAGAAGTTTTATTCACAGATGAAATTAAGGTCAGCCCAAAACACCCAGATGATCGCGAAAGAGTCTGGCAAAGACCTAGAGAAATGTTTGCTCCTTGCAATATCTCTGCAAGGATTTCATTCGGCGGTGGCTCTGTTTTGTTCCGTGGTGGTGGATCTATGCTTTGACGCTCGCACAAAATTAATTTCTGTTCGTGTTTATACAAACCCTAGCGTGTATGGCCACCATTAAAGAGTGATTGGTTTTGGCTATGCAATGACGGGAAATTTAGGACAAACTCATTAACAATTCGGTTTAATCTGTCAGTGGTGAACACTTTATAAAGGAATAATGTGACTCTCATTCAACGTTTATCTTCAAGAAAAATAAAATTTAGATTTTTTTGAATATCACCACCATTTCTAATTGTAGGAAACAATGCATATTCTAAAATAAATATTTATGTAAAGAAAGATTTTTTCAAGGCAATTTTAAGTGCTAAAATTGTTAAAATCAATGATATAATAATAATAATAAAATTTATTTAATCATTATATTCCAATAAAGATAAGTTATAGATACATTTTATGAATAAATATCAGATATTTCAAAATGGCCGGGTTTTCTTTTTATTAATTTCTAATATTAGTATTGCATATTAAGGTTCACTTTAGCCAATAGCTAGACTGTGTTGCTAAAGATGAGAGATTTTGGTAATTTTAAAATATTAAACACACAAAGATAAAATAATATAAAGTTACATACTCATAACATATAAAAATTTAAAAACTAACTGAAAACATTTGTAGTAAATAATATATCAATAACTAACAAAAGGATATTATAAAGTTTCTAGAGTAAAATGTGATTAGAATATTGTTGACTTACTCGATATAATGAAGTAATTTCCAATCGCATGCGAGTAGCCCTAAACAAAATCAGAAGCTGGTGCGCAAAGGAAGGACTTAACGTCAATCCTAGCAAAACAGTGCTGGTTCCATTCACCAGAAGGCGAAAGTACGAACTTAAAGCCCCAACTCTGAATGGAACACAGCTTACTTTTTCCAAAGAAGTAAAATATTTGGGTGACCAAAAACTGACATGGAACAGCCAACTCAACAACATTCTTTCCAGAGCTATAGCGGCAAGCTGGACATGCCACAGAGTCTTTGGCAAGACATGGGGTCTGAAACCAAAAATGATCTACTGGTCATACCAAACGATTATTAAACCAATGGTAACCTATGCTTCATTGATATGGTGGCCAAAAATGCAACAAATTTCGGCACAAGTCAAGCTGCAGAAAGTGCAGCGGCTAGCTTGTCTGGGAATCACAGGGGCAACATTCACGTGACCTACTGCAGCCGTAGAGGTAATGCTGAATCTTTCACCATTGCACTTTTGTGTAATGAAAGAAGCCGCAATCAGTGCCTTCAGACAATAAATCTTAGAGCAAGAAATCGGAATGGACATTTGAAAATTTTGGAGAATATTTTCCTAGAATCCATGCATAAGCCGACAGATATTATGACAGTTAGGTACGACTTCAAAATGCAGTTCGAAGTGGTTATAAACAATCACCAAGTTTGCACAGAGAACGGACCTCAACTAGGAAGGGATGCTTTAGTATGAATGAATGAATCCAAGATGGATGAGTTGGAGTGGGCGTTAAAGGGCCGAATTTTAGGCTCTCAAAACCCCTTGGTATCACCCCAACCACCTTTCAAGCAGAATTACATGCCATAGAGACATGTGCTCAGGAGTGCATCAAAAGAAACACCCGAAGAGCAGAAATCTATATTTTATCAGATAGCCAAGCAGCACTAAAAGCTCTGAAGTCATACACTTGTGAGTCTAAGCTGACTTGGGACTGTAAACAGATTGCCTTGCCAAACAAGGGGCAAATACACAATTTTCCGGCACAGAACCCCTGTGAACTTTCCAAAGCCCACTTGAAAGAAAAGGTTCCACGTTGGGAAGCAAATAAAAAGAAATCTCACTGGCATAAAGTGCCAGGACAAAGACAAGTGAAAAGGTTAATAAGTCTTTCGCCAAGGAAAGCTAAACAGCTTCTCGAGTTGGACAAGAAAGACTTGAAACTAGTGACGGGGCTCCTCACTGGACACTGCCCTCTGAGGTATCATCTGAAAAAGATGGGCAAAACAGAGAATGATATTTGCCGCTACTGAAACTGCAGAACATTTGCTTTGCGAATGCTCAGCGCTTTTCTGCAAGAGGCTCAAGTTTCTGGAAGGGGCCTTCCTAAAGCCTTTCGATGTCAGAAACTTAGCCCCCAGGAAACTGATAAACTTTACTCGAAGTCTCGGAATCCCGGGCCTCGAATAGATTAAGGGTTATGCACAAAAGATTTGCTTGAGAGGCAGCATGGCCTTCACGACCCACCCTACAATCTACAATTTCTCCTCGATACAATGTGATAATTATAGTTAACTAAATAGAAAAATACTATTGAGGCCCGCCGCAAACTTTCACAAAAAAATGAATGTTTTTAGAATCAAACTAATAAATTAAAAATATTTTTTTTAGCATAAAATAAGTGCGTTTGAATATAAATTCACTCTAACTTAAATTGTAATTCATTTTTTATAAAATTGCCCTAGTAACTTCTTCGTATATAAAATAGCACTTAAATAGTCACATTTCTTGCGAAATGACCCCTGAATTTTAATGTTTTTATAATTTCATTTGAAATAAACCACCTCCGACCTAGATACGTCTCTGTACAGGGTTATCTTGGTCATTGTCCAGAGATTACGGCAATAAGATATACCTTTGTTTGCGGTAGCAGCCGGCATGTCGCTTATGGCTTTTTTCATGATTCCCAACAATAGAATATGGACTGAGAACCAAGAAATAAGAAAAATGGTAAAATTTAACAAAATATTCTTTTCTTACCGTACAAAAATAGACCATAATCAGGATAGTTAACTGGAATGCAATTATAAAACTCCTGGACCAAAATTAACGAAACAATATGAAATTATCCAAAAAATTAATTTACCTTTTTTTTATGTTCGTTTTTAAAGATTATCGAGTATGTATGTGAATAGTTGGCTATGCATATTTTCAGTCTATTTTCAGACATTGATAATAGACGAGATAATTGTATGACAAGCCTTCGGCTTCGGGCTGTTACCAAGCAACGAGCTTGAGAAATTTGTCATAAAATTATGAGGCATTTGTCAATGTCCGAGGGATATTCGACGGGAGGGATTCTAAGCAATCCCAAGTTTGGAGTTAACTTGCATGGAGCTAATTGCAATTATAGCCACTTGGCTTTCAGATTATATGGCTATGGTCTTTTCCTAAAACTCTTGCCTTAGTAGGTTAGGTATCATGTGAGTGGGGCGTGGTCGCCCCTCCACTGCTACCTTTAGTAGGTCTACTGCGGCTCACCCCTAGAGGTTACAGTTTACTGCACAATCCAGCCCTCCTCACGAAGTTTATGATTGTATGGGGTGAGATTTTTTTGAAATCGGTAGGCTCTAGGTTCTAGTAACTCTGCCTCATTAGATTAGATAGTCAAGCATCACGGAGAATAGACTCAAAAATTGTCCGGAAGCCTACGAACCTTGGCTAACCATAACAAGGTCACTTTGTCGTGAGTGCCAGGGCATAAAGTTATTTCTGGTAACGAAGAAGCGGACAAACTAGCTAGGCAGGGCTCTGGCACACCATTTATTGGGCCAGAGCCAATAATAGGGATACCCAAGGCCAGCGTTAAAGCAGCGATCAATGGCTGGGTCCACTCTTAGCATCAGCTGAAGTGGGCACAGCCAGAGGGAGCTAGGCACAACAAGTTAATGCTAGAAGCAGACAGAGGAGCTGCTATCGCTAAGTAGGGAGAAAGTTAGAACAGTTGTAGGGCTTTGTACCGGACACTGTTTTTTGAGAAAATATCTGCACAATATAGGCGTGTCTGACACAGAAACTATGTGCAGATTATGTAATAAGGAGGAGGAAACAGCGACCGCCCAGTGAAAGCACTACCTTGGGTGTATACAAGACCAAAGGAATGATCCACCTGTGGCAATAGCAGTACATGAGCTTCTACTTCTTAACAGAAGAACTGAAGAAATGGGACTAAACTAAGGAGCTGGAAAGGTAAAAAAAGCAGACAATGCTGCAGTACCTAGCGAAAAATTAGACCTCTTCCACAACTCCTATTTATTTATTCGTTCGTTCATTCAACTCTTCTGCACACAGATGCAGGTATGGTAAACAATTGTCTTTTGAGTGATGGATATAGCGCAGGAGAGTGCACCTCATGTTAAGTTATGTTGTGACTTGTCGAAACTTGTTTAAACAGCGAATGATGTTTTATTTACGCGTTAAATTAATTTTTCTGTTAAACATTCAAACGCATAACGACCCCTCCCCCCCGACACCTCCCCACTCCCATTGGTTTGGAACTCCTGCTATAGGTAATGAACGTCTAGACATTTATACCTTTTAAATACACCGAAAGTCGCCTCTAACAAAAGAATTGGTACTTTACGATAATGATCTTTTTGCAATAGGGACAGTACAATAAATATTTATAGCTCCACGACCTTGTTTATTGTGAGGTGATAACGTTTCCGGAATTGCTATTTGAACAATACTGAATTGGGATTATTTTTAAGTGTTAAAATAATGTCGTATAAATGATAAGTAAATGATAAATGAAAGTTACAAATTATAGTTAAGATAAGAATTTCTACAGGGTGGTCCGTTATTAACGGGACACAGAGCAACTACGAATTCTTTGTTTAAAAATATTGCTATAGTCCGTACACAATTTGTTGATAGCTCACTGCAAGTTTGACCCTCATTAGAGAACTGAAATACAGAGAGGACAGGTAGTATGATATAATAACAAAAACCAACCTATAACTGGCAGTTTAAGATGTTTTCGACTAACCCACCTTGTATCTGAATAAATACAATACAGCTATAGAACTTTTAATCCGATTATGTAGGTATTTTGAGTGGAAATGACTGACCAGTGTCGTAGAGTATATGATTAAAACATTACGTTACTTTAAATAAATAAATATATTAATATTCTTAAACTGTAGGTACTGTAAATTGTATTTTTATTTTAATAAAATTTCTTTATTTTATTTAAAAATAAAAAGTTACTTGCAATTTGTAAAAGATACATTTATTTAATTAATACCTATTTTTAAATGATATAAACTACGATTACTTACAAAACTATTCAAATTCAAAATAAACAGGATCATCTTCGGAATCCGAGTCGTCTTGCAGGTTAATAATTAGCGGTTGTGTCTTTACAGTCGCATCAATTATATTGTCAAGATCCCACATTTTTTGTTCTTCTTCTATTACATGTCTTACTGCATCTCGCCAATTTTGTTCTGTAATATGTTGTAAAGACTCATATAACAATTCACGTACAGCTTGTATTTTATATGACGTATTTTTTCTAGCCACATAGCTTTTCATTTGTGCCCAAATGAGTTCAATTGGATTTAATTCGCAGTGGTAGGGTGGAAGTCTAAGGACTGTGATGTTTCGTCTTTCCGCCATTTTGTCAACTACGTATTTCTTGAACTTAGATTTGTGTTGCCGGGCAATTTTTAAAAGTTCTGCTTTAACCATTCCATCTTTGTAAGGCAGGGACTTATTCCGCAGCCATTCAATGATATCCTGTTTCTTCCACGCAGTCGTTGAAAGTCTTTCTACTAGTCGTGAATGATAAGGTGCATTATCTAATACTATAATTGAGTTTGGTGGTATATGTTCAATCATCTGCTCAAAATACTCTTCGAAAACATCAGCTGTCATCTCCTCGTGATAGTCTTTTGTGCTTTTGGATTGAAATTCCAACAAACCATGCTTAGCAAATCCTTTTTCACTGCCAATGTGAGAAACTATTAATCTACTGCCTTTACCAGAGGGTGGGGAAATACCAGTAGACCAACCTTCCATAAAGGCTTGCCTGGAGCTTGATATATTTTTATCTGACCAAATTTTTGTGAGAGTATGACCTGCGTTTACCCACGTTTCGTCCTGATAGTAAATTGGCTTTCCTTCAGCCCGAAATTTTCGTATAGATCTTAGATACTTTCTTCTCCAACATATTATCTCTTTCCGGTCAATCAAAAGTGATTTTTGGTCTGATTTCTCCCACCGGAAATTTAATTCTTTTAAAACTTGCCACAATTTGGTTCGTCCGACATGAGGCAAATCCGGGTCGTCTCTAACTTCTTGTAAAATTTTGTTTAAGTTGAGTATTTCTTTTTTGTAAAAACATTCGTGAATTTTCCTTCGAATACCATTTTTGGCAAATTCATTAATTTCAATAGGTTTTCTCCCCCTCTTTAAGTATTCGTTTGTATTTGGGTTAGCTATACCTTGTTTTTTTCTTTCTGATAGGAACCTATATATTGTTGACTCCCCTACGCCCGTCATGTGGGCACAACTCTTGATTATGTTCTGAACAGTGTTTGTGGGATTCTGAGAAAGCAGAGCATCGTGAACGTTCAAAACAATAGTCTTCTCTCTTGGTGAATAGACAGACTTACTGACTGTACGCAACAGTACCGGTGTAAAACTTGATGATGTTGATGATGATGACGAAGCCATCGCAAGCAATCAAACAAAACAAGCAGGAACGAAAGGTACGTATATGTTTGTAGGAATATGAAAAAAAGTTACTCACGCACTGCACAAAATTCGCAAAATAAATATTAGAGACGTTAATTACTGCCGTAGACGCCGAAACACCAACGAGCCGTAAATTAAATGCGATCAAAAACGTACTAAACCTAATGAGGGTCAAACTTGCAGTGAGCTATCAACAAATTGTGTACGGACATGAATAAACACCTCAGGAACCTCCGCCTATGATTTTACGACTATTACGGCCGTTTTATGACTTGGACGCACATTTTGTGCTATCGACAAATTATGAACGGACTATATATAAGTCTTCCCGCTTCGAGATCAGATTATTTAAGCTGTCAAACTTTTTGTAACAAGTTATCGATGCACATACGTATAACCTGATTATTTTGAAGTACTACTGATAATGACAACATTTATTTCTGCACAACTGACATAATTACCGTTAGAATTTATTTAGCATAAATAAATAATACGTATCGATTTTGTATCCATTTATGCTACCCCTTGTTCTGTCTCTTTCAACTTTGCGAACTAAACGAACTAAAATTTAAATACAGGGTGTTCGAAAAAAAGGTGACCCCGTCTCTAGGATAGGTAGAAAACTGAAAAATAATTGGGGTTTGCTTAGTAAAAAATTTTCGTAACGCCATCCGTATTCAAGATAAAGGGCGTTGAAGAAATAGTACATTGTTTACCGGGTAGATTGTAGATCGTAAGGTGGGTCGTGAAGGCCATGCTGCCCCTCAAGCACTTCGACCTATCTGATCTTTTGTGCATAACTCTTAATCTATTCGAGGCCCGGGATTCCGAGACTTCGAGTAAAATTTATCAGTTTCCTGGGGGCTAAGTTTCTGACATCGGAGGGCTTTAAGAAGGCCCCTTCCAGAAACTTGAGCCTCTCGCAGAAAAGCACTGGGCATTCGCAAAGCAAATGTTCTGCAGTTTCACCAAAGTTCTCGCAGTAGCGGCAACTATCATTCTTTGTTTTGCCCATCTTTTTCAGGTGTTACCTTAGAGGGCAGTGTCCAGTGAGGAGTCCCGTCACCAGTTTCAAGTCCAACTCGAGAAGCTGTTTAGCTTTCCTTGGCAAAAGACTTACTAGCCTTTCCGCTTGCCTTTGTTGTTTACCGGGTAAGAAAAGCCTAACATTCCTGGACGACTGTGAAGATTGCTAAGTAGAGGCGCAAGCCGAGACTTAGCAACATAGAATCCAGGAATGTTAGGCTTTTCCTACGAGGTAAACATAGACGCAACTCAAGAATCAAAAATTAACATCGAATCACTCTGGGACTTATCAATAAAGCAACTATATGAAAGAAGGCTGAATGCGAAAATTCAAATAAACCCAATAAAAGAAGAGGATAGTATAAATGCTTCATGGAGAAACTAAAGACCAATATTAAAGAAACCGCATACGAAGCTCTAGACACCCTAACAGAAATTAAGAAAAAATGCGTATCTCACCTACAGAACATTACGAACGTCAGAATCGTATGAAGAAATAGTAACAAATGAGGATTCAACCATCAAGCGAGAAGAAGTAGAGGCAGCACTTAAAAAACTTAAAAATAGGAAATCACCAGAAAAGGACGGAATAGCTAATGAGCTATTAAAATATGGTGGGTTGCCTCTCACAAAGCAACTAACAGATCTCATTAATAAAATTATAGAACAACACAAAATACCACAAGAGTGGAGATCCAGTATAATGATACTGATGTTTAAAAAAGGAGAAAAGTGCGACCCAAGAAACTACAGGGGAATCAACCTACTTAATACCACCTTAAAATTAACTACAAAAATAATAACAAATAAAATGAATACCACCCTAACGCTAGCTGAGGAACAACAAGGATTTAGAAGCGGAAGATCGTGTACGGATGCCGTGTTTGTAATCAGACAAGTAAAGGAAAAATCTCTCGAGTATAACAAGCCCGCATACCTTTGCTTCATCGACCTAACGAAAGCCTTCGATAGAATAAGACTAGAAGATATCGTCCACCTACTATATAAAAGAAACATACCCCTCGATATAATCAAAACAATAGAAAACATTTACCAGAATAATAGAATAGAGGCAAGAATTGAACACCAACTAACGGACCCCATCGAGGTTGGAACAGGAATAAGGCAAGGAGATTCACTAAGTCCCCTACTCTTTAACCTAGTGATGGATGAAATAATTAACAAAGTAAAGTCTAAGAGAGGTTACCAAATGAGCGACAAACAAGTTAAAATTGTATGTTATGCAGACGACGCGACACTAATAGCCCAGAGTGAAGACGATCTCCAAATAATGCTCCATCAATTCAATAACACTGCTAAGTTATATAATATGTTAATATCATCGGAAAAAACTAAATGTATGGTTATATCTCAGGAGCCAATACGATGTAAGCTGGAGGTGGACGGTAAGTTGATCGAGCAAGTGATGGAATTTAAATACTTGGGGGTTCTGCTGAGTAGTTATGGATCACTGGTAAGAGAAGTAGAAGAGCAAATTAACAAGGCAAATAAAATCGCCGGATGTCTAAATGACACAATTTGGAGAAATAGATATATCAGACAGGATGCTAAATGCCGTATTTATAAAACTGTTATAAGACCGATTATGACGTATACTGCTGAAACAAGACCGGAAACATCCAAAAAGGAAAGAATGTTAGAAACCGCTGAAATGAAAATCCTCAGACGCATCGATGGGATAACGATAAGAGATAGAGTCAGAAACGCAGAGACCAGACGATCATGCAAGGCTGAAGACATCAATCAGTGGACAAATCATAGAAGAAGAGAATGGAACAATCACATCAGCAGAATGGATGGAAATAGGATAGTGAGAATAGCCAGAGACAACTCACCATTAGGGCGAAGGTCCGTAGGGCGCCCAAGGAAAAGATGGAATGACGGCTTAATCGAGATAGTCTGAAGAAAAAACAGGCAGAACTGCCTAAATAAAAGCAGAAGAAGAAGAAGAGAAGAATCGTATGAAAGGTATAGACGAATCCGAAACGAGACAAAAGCACTAGTAAGACAAACAAAAAACCATCACTGGGAAATTTTCTCAAAGCGAATGGAGAAAGACTACTATGGACTCCAAAAACAAACCTGGCGGTTTATTGGGACTCTAAGAAAAGAGATCAATGAGCTAGTGGAAACAAATCAGATAGCAAGGGAAACCTGGGTTAATTATCTGACGGAACTATATAAATTAGAAGAATCTGAGGCTGAACTAAATACACCCGAAATCGTAACAAATATCGAGAGTACCTTTTTGGTGTTAAATTAAATGGTGTTTAAGTAATTTTGATTAATAAATCTAACCTTAAAAAAGTTATGTTCAAAACTATTTGGTACGAAGTGTGTAACTAGCGCTTAGTCAGATAAAAAAACAAATTCATGGGTTGAATCAGCTTCTAAAATATATTCGTATATAAAATTGCATTACAATGTTTCTAGTAGTTTCGGTAAAATCGTAATAAATGTGTATAATTTTTTTCTTCAACGCTCTTTATCTTAAATACGGATAGCATTTCGAACTCCAATTATTTTTCAGTTTTATACCTATCCTAGGTGACGGGGTCACCTTTTATTACACCCCATAGATGCAGTTGTATAAGAATATTTATTAGTCCAAGAATCTTTATTTATTTACAACCATATGTGTAATGCTGTCATTATAAACGTCATCGAAGGTTGGGAAGTGTCACATTACACACCTCTACTTCCCAACCTTACTTACCGCCCTCAATTTCCGCCCTCATTTCCCACCCCCATTTCATCTATTCTAAATGAATATTTTTTATATTTTTTTGGCACCAAACCCTGAACTGCTGCGTGAGCAGCCTAAAGTACTTCTGGTGCGGTACAATCCATAAATTCTTCGTCGGTAGACATGTTTTTCGATTTATTATTCGCGAATTTAATATCCGACTTTATCTGACATTTATTGACTTTATCTGACATTTATTTATATTCGTTACAATTGTATACCCCGTAGTCACGGTAACAATATATCTACTTGATTATTCTGAGAAAACCGCGTTCTTGGTAATTTGTCGTTAAATGTAATATTTTAGGTATGTTCAGAACGAAACAGAAATTTATTAATTTTGATTGAAATATGATGGTTGTCAATAAATTAGTATACAAACCTCGGTAGGAAGTTTCATTCCTGTCTCGAGATTATAGCTAACCTCGACGCTTTGCATCTCGGTTAACTAACTAATCTCACGACAGGAATGAATCTCTTTCCGCCTCGCTGTGTAATATACTATTGTCCGCACATCCACCTGTAGCATTGTAGTTTTTCGTTCATTTTCCGTGACCTTTAATTCATTTTTATATTTTACGTTCTCTCTCTGTGTGTGTGTGACTGACATAGCAACGACGGTCTTAAGTGCACCACACGTTCAATCGTTTAAAGGGTCGTCAGTGTTAATTTTATCCTTCACAACTGTTCGGTATCAAATATAAACTCGCATTTCCAGAGATCTTTATTAAAAGACGTGACTGTACGTACAAAAAGTTGTATTATCGATAATTCCTGCAAACATCAATGTAAATATAATTTTCCTTTAAAAATAACCACCCCACCCCGCTACAAACGAAAATCTATCTCACGCAATAAATCATAAGCTATCATCATCCCCCTAACCCGGAAAATTCCCACGCACTCGAGCTTTATCATTCCGCGCTCGTCAACAGATTGCTAACTAATTATTAGATAACTAGCGAGATATCACGTAACTAATCGAGTGTCCATTTAAATCGATCCCTGCATTTACACCGGTGACAGATGACAGTGTGGTACATTACAATGGTATCTCACGGTGTTTCCGTAACCAGATGGTAAAGTTCCGATACATTTCGGAGCAAAGGGATGATTTTAGGAAGATGTCAGAATTATGCCGCCGCGTCATTTGTTTCACCGAACGATAATAACGTGGGAATGCATAGGTAAAGTGATGATGATTCATTTTAATTTGAATTACGACGAGAACAACTACATTTCGAGGTAAATAATCTCGATTTAATTTTCCTTTTGCAAAAAAAAACGGGTTGAAAAATATTGATGATGGTGTGATAATTTTCAAATGACAGACGATCCATCTTCTGGCAAAAAAATAAGATCCGCGATCTAATTTATCATCCATTTTTTTTTAAAAACTCTTTTACCTTTTGCTCCTCATTCCTTTGTTTAATTAATAGCTTTGTTCGCGGGTCCGATTCCGAACCAGTTCAGGTTCTATACGCTTGCGCTGTATACAAAGATGCGTTTAGGGTTCAAAAATTTTTTAGTAACAGTCACAGATCATATACACGGATAGATTGGAAACTCAATGTCATTCTGTAAATCCAAGTTTGCGCGCCACCTACAGTTAGGAGTGAAGTAAAATAAGGAATGACGTCATGGCGGCTTCACCCAATTCGTAAGGAAAGTTGAATGGGAGAGATGGCTTCATAACTTTTCAGTGACGTCACATATGGGATTGTTTCTAAAAAGTTATGTGGCAACCTCTCCTATTTAATTAATCTTGGAATTGAGTGAGTATTTGTTGAGACAGAACAGAGATAAGTCTATTTGTATTCTGTGTATCTCTGATTGAGACATATTGTATAATGAGAAAGACATAACGAGTGTATTCTTCATTATTAACTTTTTATTGAAAATTTACTGTTAAATAATAACATCATAGTTTACGAAGGTATACGAACTTCCGTTGAAGTAAAAATAGGTCGAGAAAAATGTTCAGAATTTGTGAATTTTATCTGCTCCCTCTATTCGCCTTTTCAATGATAATTTTGATTTGGTTGCTAATGTTGCCTTTTTCTTGTAGTATAAAGCACTTTTGTACAAATGTTTTGCTTTTGGTGTTAAATTAACACTTCGTGTGATGTTCACCTCAAAAAGCAGGCCTGATAAACCTATAAAGAAATATTCAACTCATGACTTTACTTTACAAAACAGATGGAAATAATAACAAGAGAATAACATTACAGGACACCCCCTTTCATGGGAACCAGATCATAAAAAAATGATTATATTTACCTGCTTTTATAGCACTGTTTTCTTCCTGGTTAAAAATAGGAGTTCTTGTAGTGGAAACTTGTTCATCAACCATGATAGTAGTTGATATAATATTTTGAGAACAATCATCGTCTTATTGTGTTCCTGTAAAACAAAATAGATTTATTCTATGAATATTATGAGTTTGAAACCATGCTGCAGACATGGAAAAGTTTGGCAATGGCAATAGTAATTATTGCATTGATCTCACTGTTCTACTTTTCAACATTACTGCAGATCGTTATGTTCTTATTACACCATATTTTTAATTAGCACTGGAATGTTGATGTGAGGTACAGCTGATGACTTCAATTTCTGACCAAAGAAATCATTGTGGTCAAAATGATTCCTGCATACTCTGTAGTTTTCATATATCATTTGTGGTGTGACTCCCTCTTCATGAAGTTTCTTATTCTGACAAATGGTTACTCACTTTTTGAATAATTGAAACGATGTTTGGAACTTCCTCCACCACTGCGTTCACAGCAATCTGCTACACAACAATACATAACCATATTGAAGGCCTGATGGAAATAATAATTATTAATATTTATTTGATTTTCACCTCATGGGCACACGAATAATTTGGATATAAGTGAGTTTAGAGTTTCATATGATATGTATGCAAGTATTTCTAGTTGCATGTTCACGATATCTCTTGATAATAGCGCCACCTACAATTAGGAGTAAAGCTCAAACATGATTTACCTTGCATATTAGAGTGACCACCGTGTAGTCACGTGTTCGCGGGTCACATCAATTCGGAATCGGTCCTAGAGATCCTCAGATTTTTGTTGGGACTAAAAATTCGATTCTTCTGCTATTGTGCATTAATCATCAGTTATTAATTGACATTGTTTAATGTATCACATTTTGTTAACTTTTTTTCGAGTATATATTGTAGTAGTTCTGACTCCCTATTTGCATTATTATTCATTTGGTAGGATATGAAACAACAAGCATTTTTAAGTAATTTATATGTTTTCCATAACTTTTCCTCTTCTTCTTATACTTCGAGAAGGCCTTAAGGTCTGTTAATTGTCAAGGCTCAATTCGGTTGGTTATCCTGTGAGACAGAGTTCCAGCTATCTCTCCATCTCTTAGGTGGTCTTTCTAGCTGTCGTCGGCCTGCTGGTTTTCCTTCTTTAGCGATGTATGCTAGTCTCTCTTGGTCCATTATGTCCTCCCCCATCTCAATATGTTTCTTCACCTTGCATGCCTCTCTTATGTCGCTGTTTCTCACCCTGTCTCTAAGTGTCTTCTCTGCGATGGTTCTTAAGGTTTTCATCTCCGCTGTTCTGAGGATGCTCTTTGTCTTATTCGTGTCAGCTCTAATCTCGATACCATAGGTTAGCACCGGTCTAACACAGGATTTATATATCCGCACTTTACTGCCAATGCGCATGTGGTTGTTTTTCCAGATGATATTTCTCAGACATCCTGAAATTGTTGCGGCTTTGTTGACCTGTGATTTTATGTCGTTTATCGGGTTATTGCTGCTTCTCCAAGCAAAATTTTTCTTTTTATTTCTGTTGATAATTTCGTACATTTTAGCATCGCCTTTACTTTACTTTTTGGTGACCCCGAATGTTTGATAGACAGATGACAGAGACATACGCATTATAAAGAACCTGTATTGGCGACAAAAAGCAGTGGTTCGGGTCAATGGAAAACTAAGCGACAAATGCCAGATTCGGAGTGGAGTGAGAAAGGGATGTATACTGTCTCCACTGTTGTTCAACCTATATTCTGATAAAATATTTAAACATGCGTTGCATGACCAGGATTGCGGAGTTAAGATTAACGGCGAACTGATTGATACCATTCGCTATGCCGATGACACCGCAATCTTATGTGATGATCTCCAGGACCTTCAACGTCTTTTAGACTTGGTCAACGTGATGGGACAAGAAATGGGTCTAAACATAAATGTCACTAAACTCAAGTTTATGGTTTTTAGCAGTCAGCCGTATAATGATGCTGCACTGCAAATGAATGGTCTAAACATTGAAAAGGTTCCATGTTTTAAATATCTTGGTTGTTACATTACAAAGCATCTCGACCCGGATAAAGAAGGCAAGTGCAGGATCGAGTCAGCTCGCGCAACCTTTCAGATAATGAGATCGCTCTTCTGCAATAAATTTAAAGCTCTGCCAGAGAATGATCAAGTGCTACATATGGTCTATACTGTTGTATGGGGCAGAGATTTGGACCTTAAAAGCAGCAATCATTAATCGTCTTGAAGCATTTGAAATATGGCTACATAGACGTATGCTCCGAATCCCATGGATAGCCAAGCAGACAAATGAAGCAGTTTTAAATAGAGCAAACGCCGTCTGCGTACTACTAATAACAGTTAAATGCCGAAAGCTGTCATATCTAGGTCACATACTAAGGGGTGATCGTTATCGTATCCTTCAACTTATAATAAAGGGCAATATAGAAGGCCGTAGAGAAGCCGAAGACAAGCCTCGTGGTTAACGAATCTTAGAGAGTGGACCAGAATTCAAAGCGCAAAACAACTCTTTAGAATCGCCGAAGACAGAGCACAGCTCGCCATTGCGATTGCCAACATCAGGAGGAAATGATATGGCACCAACAGAAGTGGAAGTTTCGCATTTTTTATTTTTTCCTTCTTCGGTTTTCGCATTCTCACTTTCTGCATAATCTTTCTTTATAAGAAATACGTTAACTGCATGTTCAAAGCTTGGGGTTCACAAAGTAAAGTCTATTCATATAGTTAATGTTTGAAAAAATAAAAATCTCTAATTACTTGTATTCAAATGAAAATTAGTCATAATAAAAGGTACTAATTTATGAGAATAACATAATTTTTTTAAATCCCAGGTAAATTTCTCATTTCCGTGAATCATTTCAGTATAAATAACGTTCCAATTATTGAACATCTGGCGGCTAGTTGGACTTAACGGTTTAGTTGATATTACCCTTAACCCATTACCCATCTCTTTTATTTGGGGTAATTAGTGGGGTAATAGTGAATTCCCTTCATATATGTGTCTCTCTTTAGTGACAGACTTAAATGGATGCAATAAGATATTTTTAAAAAAATTTCATTTACATTTAGGTCATTATTAAAATGTAAACAAATGATAGAACAGCCGAATATTTGATAGATCAATGTATCAACAGCTTCGTAACTGTTTCCTAACCCTTTCTTTGAGAGTTAATGTTGACAGGAGACATCTTTAAAAAGTATTTGTATAATTTACTTATTATAAGTAGATTCTGGCCTTAAGTCACCTTAAAGGTTTTAAATTTAATAGTGTACTGTGTCTTTGTCCCCATGGACTATTAGTACAGTCAGTTGGTTCTAAGAACAGAGGTTACCTAGAAAGTTTTCCGGGAGTTTTATAAATGGGTAATTTTAAAGATTTCCATGTGCTCTTTCCGAATTTCACATTTGCCACCTCGTATCTTTTCCGCTCGCGCCGCCATATTGGATAAATGGAGCCTAAAATCAGTTTTTTGACAATATCTTCTTTCCTACTTAATTCACGATAAAAACAGTTATATACAAACTGAAACTAAAAAAAATGTGCTACAATTTATGTAATAACCTTTTTTTTTCGTAAAATCAACAGTTTTGGCGTACGAGTACCGCAAACCAATATACATCTACGCCAAACCTTGACATTTAAATTTAAATAATTATATTTATGAATTATAAAACTAGCTTAAATACAGGGCCGAATTTAGAGGTCTGGAGACCTCGGGGCAACAAAGGAGTGGAGGCTTCCTGGCCCCAAATTATTTTCCAAATAAAATAAATGAACAATTTTTTTCAGTCGAGTTTTTCCCTAAATCCGGCCCCGAGTGGCATGTGCGGTACGCCAGTAGAACAAATTGACCTTTACCCTGACGTCATACCTATAAACCAAGCAAGTATTACTCGATTAAAAAAAAACAGTGCCAAACAAATTATATATATATATATATATATATATATATATATATTTGCCGAGAACTTAATATATTTACAAAAAATAATTGCAGTTGGCTGTGACGGTACTGTGACGAATACCGGTCAAAAAGGTGGTCTAATACGACTTTTGGAAGTGCAAATGAAAACACCACTGCAATGGTTTATTTGCCTCCTGCACGCTAACGAACTTCCACTGAGGCATCTCCTCGACCGTTTGGATGGAACAACAATTGGTCCACGAGCTTTTTCTTGGCCTGTTGGAAAAGCTTTACAGAAATGCGAAGATTTACCATAAGTAAGATTTAAAAAAATTGAACGCGCCTTTCGATTGTTACAAGCACTGATCAGATCAGTACAGATCAGCAATCCAGTGGATTAAAACATTTGCATAATTTAATATTTCTATCTTGGTATCTGCCACAAGAGCTGAAAGATATAATCGATCCAGTTATCCAACGAAATGGATTCTTTGGCCATCCCGAAAATATTTTTTCATTAATGTTACACGACTCACGATATGAAATAGGAGAGCTATAATTGAGACGTATTATGAAAGCTAGAAAAAAATTTAACAACAGGGAATGTTCTAAACTCTGTATGAATATTTACATTGCCGAAATTTAATTTTGAGCAAAATATTTTATTGGCTTGGTAGATTGGCAAAATATTGAACTCACTTAACCTCCAGTGACAAAAGCTTTAACAGATCATGAAATTTTAAATTGCATATAACAAAAAACTATTGATCTGAATCAACTGCTTCCTATTATAAATAACTTTCCATGTCACACTCAAAGCCGTAGACAAACACGTAACAGAAGCATCGATAGCTGTATGTGGTTTTGTTTCTCGTAACATCTTATCACAGAGCTTCTATTCCAGACCAAGCAATTTTAAATTAATATATTCGTATTTTTGATCCACCCTACTTTGTAAGTCGTCTTCGTTCCCTGCTATCAGCACGGCGTCGTCGACATAGCACAAAATTCTTACCTCTTCATCTCCCACTTTATATCCCCTCAATAAGCGAACCTTCTGTATAATCTTGTCCATGATGATGTTGAAGAGAAGTGGGCTTAATGAATCCCCTTGGCGAATATCGCTATCAACTGGTATTGGTTTGCATTGAGAAGCTCAACGGTTATGCTGCCGGTCCTAAGCGCGGATGAAGGAGGAAGATTCGCAGGTCAGGCTAGCTCCCTGCATAAGGTAAAGAGTTATTTAAGCTCACAAAATCGAAAACTTGCCTCGGAACAGATCTGATCTACCTATGACGACCCACACGAGAAAAAGGATAAAGTTTTGAAAAAAAAGACACCAGATGCGCTTTGCCACTTGGAATGTAAAATCATTTAACAACAAAGATCAAGAAACACTAAAAAAACTAACATACATACATAAAGTTACGCCTTTTTCCCATAGGGGTAGGCAGAGACCACTTCCGCTACGGTTCGTACACATATCTTTTGCTTCCTCTACTTTCATCAGTGCTCTCATACATGCTCGTCGGTTGTTGGTACTCTTGACCTGGCCTTTTTTCAAAACAATGTTGATCTGATCGAGATATGTTCTCCGAGGTCGACCTCTACCGATTTGCCCATTCACACTCGCCTTATAAATTTGTTTCGTCAATCTTCCTTCATCCATTCTTTCTACGTGTCCAAACCATCTAAGCATTCCTTTATCTATCTTTGTGACCACATCTTCTTTTACACCACAGCGTTTTCTTATCTCACTTTTCTTAACTTTATCCAACCGAGTCACTCCGGCTATACTTCTCAGACTACTCATCTCCGCAGCATTAATCCTATTTTTATGCTTCTTCTGCCAAACCCAACATTCACTACCATACATAAGTGTAGGAACCAACACACCTCTATGCACCGCCAGATAACAAAATTGATGTGTGCGCTCTACAAGAAACCAAAAAGAAAGATAGAGTCCAGAGAAAGTACGCAGAATACTTAGTAATTTATAGCGTATTGGAAAAACAGGAGAGAGCAAAAGAAGGGTTTCATAGCAATCCACACGATATACCAAAACTGTATACAGGAGTGTAACTTCATATCCTCACGAATACTGGTCGTTAGAATGAAATCAGAAGATCAACAAATAAACATATTGTCAATCAATGCACCCGAAGACAACAAGCCGCAACTTAAAAGAGAATCGACAATTGATTCGAGCTCGTTAAAGTATAGTTAGTAAATTTTTAAGTATTTATTGTAGTAGTTATTTAACCTACCTATCTACCTACCTAGGCATAGAAATATAAGGATACGGTGACATCGAGGCGGAAGTAAGAAACCAAGCGGCAAAAGCAGCACGAACCTCAGCTTACCTGAACGATACAATCCTCCGAAACAAATATATCGGAATCGAGACCAAATCCCGAATCTACGAGGATGTCATCCGACCTATATTAACGTACACAGCGGAAACTAGACCAGATACATCGAACATAAAGAGAATATTAGAAACCACCGAAATAAAAATAGTGCGCAGGATCGCTGGAAAAACACTTTTTGACAGGGAGAGAAGCGAAGACATTAGAAGAACATGTAAAATAGACAATGTAAATGAATGGATACTGGGAAGAAAGAGAGAGTGGAACGAACACATAGACCGGATAAATGACGACAGAATGGTCAAAATAACTACAAACAAGTCGCCCTTAGGGCGCCGAAGCGTTGGAAGACCCCGAAAGAGATGGAGCGACAACCTTTCCAATAATTGAACGGCAGAGGATACGAAGAAAAACAAGCAAATTGCTTACATTAAAGAAGGAAGAAGAAGAAAAAATATTGAAGTAGAAATAATACTTTACCTGATAATATGTTACTTAATTATATTTTCGTGCAATCGCACGCGAAGTCAGTATTTCGCGCTCTCAGCACAGTCCGCGAAATTCAATTTCGCGGCCGTTACCCATAGCAACGGCCGCGAAACTAAACGTCACTTCCAAATTTGAATATCACTTCCAAATTTGAATATCACTTCCAAATTTGACATTTCTAAAATAGTACAAAGACAAAGATTATTACTCATATTATTTAGGATAAATATTAACATTAATTGTACAGTTTGTATTATTACTTATATTCACTCCAGAAGTTGAAGCAACTACATCTAGTGTTTCTGAATAATGGTTATTTAAGAATTGACATATCAGCCCCAGTATTGGCAAGCAGCGTGGCAGAACTTCTCCGAAAACAGTGACCCGTGTATGTTTCAGGATTTGGTAATCTGAGATACTTAGCAATCATACTGGGCATTTTCCCAATGGTATGCACTCCAACAACTTGTGCGGTGCACTTGCCGTTTACGTATCTCAAGAATAAACGACGATTATTAACAATATGTTTTGGTCGAAGAGCTGCATATTTACGATAAATTTTTATGGAATCAATATTAGTAACAGTGAAAACACGCTTCTTATCCGTCTTGGTATTAGGAAGGGTTACTATTAATACAACATTCTCTTCCTGAATATCTTTAATAGTCATTTTTACTAACTCATCTCGTCGCAAGGCACCAGATATTCCCATTATCAAAACTACCTACAAAAATCAGTATAATAAATAAGAAAATTGTAAATGATATCTCTTAACACTTACCTTCAACAATAAGTATTTTTCATCATTAGATTCTTTCAGGAATGTATCAATTTGCTCACGCGTAAGAACTTTAGATTTTTTGCTCGATAACCTACTGCTTTTGTTTTCAGAATTGGTACTAATTTTGAAAACTGCTTGATGTCGATATTGTCTTGTATGTTCAGCATACACTTCAGCATGAAATAAATGCTCCATAAAGTTGAATTATATACAACATTTGATTTCTGCATCAAATAAGCCAATAAAATGTTTTCAGACATCGTCTTAACATTCTGTTTGTCACACCAATCTTTAAACTCGCCGTAACATTTTTCGTACTGCCGTTTAGATTTTTTGGATATTAAAAAGAAAAGCGCCGAATTTACAACGCTTTTGAGTTCAGGAGGAGTGGAAGGTACTGAAATATCGCTATCAGTATCAGACATTTTTTGTTTTGTCAAGAACTGTCAAAATATTTTGTATTTATTGAAACATATCATTTCCATAGCACACGGTGATATTGTTAAATAAATTGAACTGCTGTTGATTTTAGAGCAATTATATATTTATTTACAATTATTTAGTCTAATAATTTTAACGATTGCACGAAAAATAGTGTGTATGCCATGGCCGCGAAACTTTTTAACGACCTCATGATTATGTTGCCTCGGCCGCAAGCGGCCTCGGCGATAACTGTTCTTTCGGTACGTTAAAAAGGTATTTCGCGGCCTAAACATACAAATAACTATTTCGGACATATAAGTCCTTTTTTGGGTGCGCCTATGAATAAATACACAAAAATATTATAAAATATAAGGTATGGAATACAGTTATTAATATTTTTTTTTTTATGAAAATAGTCGCAAAAAGGGTAGACCTATCGTGTGGGCCCCGGACGGCCCGCACTGCGACTATTAGAAGGGGAAGGGATTATAGAAAGGAAATGATTGTGGACACGCTTTTTAAAAAGTTACAGGTCATAGTTCTCTGAAAAAACTGATTTTGGAAGCTTATTCCATTCCGTAGTAGCCCTGTAAAAGAAGGATTCTTGATGAAGATTGGTCCTAGTAGTGTCAATCTTGAGAGTAAATGGGTGAGACTGATCAGCGTGCCGAGTTCTTCGGCCGAATGTGGCCAATGGTGGTACAAGAGTTTTTATTTCTCTGGAGCATCTGCCATGGAAATATCTGTAGAGCAATGACTGGTCTGCAACTCTTTTTCTATGTTCTAGAGGGTGAAGGGTATCTGTGAGAGTTGAGCTGTTTATCAAGCGAATGGCTCTTTTCTGAATGGAATCTAGAAGACGAAGAGAATGCCTTTGTGCTGAACCCCAAATGTGCGAGAAATACTCCAGTAGAGGTCGGATTTGAGCCTTGTACGTCGTCAACAATTGATCAGGAGTAAAAAACTTTCTGGCTTTCCACAAAAAACCTAGCCTCTGGATTGCCGACTTTGCGATGTTAGCAACATGGTCATGCCAAGACATATTATTGAACACCGTGACTTCCAAAATCGAGATGAAGGGACTTGGTTCATAGGTATTTCCGGACATTGTGATGGGATGATTTGAGGAATTCACTTTCTAGGAAAACATGGCACTTTGTGTTTTTTGGGCGTTGAACTGAACAAGATTGTTGGTTCCCCACTCGACCATTGCTTTAAGATCTCTATTGATGGAATCAACCTGTTCCTGCCTGAGTCTATTTGTATCATTCACCGAAAGTGATCGATAGGATGTGAAAGTTGAGACAAGTGTGCTATCGTCTGCGAAACTGTAAATGGGGTTCGTGGTGGTTTTCAAGAGGTCGTTGATGTGTAAAAGAAATAAGGTGGGGGACAGGATGGAACCCTGGGGGACCCCGGCATTGGTTTTAAATGCATCAGAAGAAATACCGTCAACTGTCACATGTAAGGAGCGATCTTGCATGAAGCTCAAGAGCCATTGGCGCAGTTTGGTTGGGAGACCGCAGGTAGATAATTTACTTAACAATGCCTGATGCCAAACGCGGTCAAAGGCTTTAGATATATCCAAGGCTATTGCACGGGATTTACCAAACTTTTCAATAGTGTTTGTCCAGAGCTGAGTGACATAAGCCAGCAAATCTCCAGTAGACCTAATATACTTTACATCTCTCCTTATTGTACTGTCCTTTACTTAAGAATAATATTGCAGTAAAAATAATACTTTACTTAATCTTATTTTCGAATACTGATTTTCCTTTTTGGGTACGCCTATGGATAAATACACAAAAAAATATATAAAATATGAGGTATGGAATGCATTTATTAATATTCCCTAATATACTCAACATGTGTATCATCCCCTCCTTATTACACTGCCCTTTATTAAAAATATTTTGATATTAGCCTTTCTGCACCTTATATTCCAAAGGGAGTGCCTATTGTATTAAACAACAGCATATTTGCGGATATAAATTGTGATGTGCAAATATTTTGGATGCCATCTTCTTAATAAAGCAAAAGTTGTATGTTTTTTCTTTCAATTTATTACAATCTACTTATTGCCAAGAGAGTAACAATATCTTTTTTTCGAATTTTATTATTTTTTTTAATATTTATACAGATTAAATAAACATTATGTTAAGATTTCAAAATTTTAAAACAATTGCCATTTAAGTAGGATTTAGTAAATCATTTAGATATTTACTATACCTTTTTAAAACAATCTTTTCTCAACTACACAGAGAAAACGGGCCACCCTAAAATATTTTAAAATTATCCAATTTTTGAAGTGAAAACTTCTTTAGCCGCGTTGGGCACTTTTTGGTAGTGGAAAATTTTATGGGTTCGCGTCATCGACATGCTCATGACGTAGCCGCGTTGGGTTTTTTTTTGGTGGAAGAAAATCTTATGGGTTGGCGTCACCGACATCCTGACGTATTGTGCAACATTAGTGCTGTATATATCTTAGAGGTGAAATTAAATGAATTTAGTGAAAAGTTCAATGTGTATATACTGTGCATTGTTAAAATAGTGTTTTTGTTTGATTATTAGTTTCCTAGAAAAAACTTAGCAAGTAAAAATACATTAAGAGTCATTGAACGACGTTGTCGAGAAACTGCGAAGAGCCCTTGCCAGACCATCTATCGTTTAGAGTGGATTTTTGTCAAACATTACAAGAAAGGAGTGCCCTCAATCCCAATTTTTTTAACATGTATCAGTTTTATCGATGGGGTCTCATTTAGGCGACAAAAAATTTTTAATTCACATAATGCATACTAATTAATAATAAAAATAATTAATAACTTTATCATTACTTTATACCAGCATCGGTTATTACTTCATAATTTTTAAATCAAAATATTCCGAAAACAGTACACAGTATCAAGTTTTACCAAAATTACCTTTTTGGTGTAAAATTAAATTATGTTTAAGTTCACTTGAAATTTTGATTAATAAATCTAACCTTAAAAAAGATATGTTCAGTACTACTTGGTACGAATCGTGTAACTAGCGCCCTTTATGAGAGTCCGATATAAAAACAAATTCATGGGATATATCAGCTTCTAAAACATATTCGTATAAAATTTCATTACAATGCTTCCAGTAGTTTCGGCAAAATCGTAATAAATGTGTATAATTTTTTTTTCTTTAACGCCCTTTATCTTGAATACGGATGGCGTTACGAAAATTTTTTACTAAGCAAACCCCAATTATTTTTGTCTACATATTCTAAAGACGGGGTCACATTTTTTTGAAACACACTGTATGTACTTTAATGTAGATCCCATTTTGAAACTTTTTTGGTAAAATTAATATACTTTTATCTCTATTTTATAATTAAAATAATATAAAAAAATGTTAGTTATTAAAATTAAAAGGAACAGTAAATTTTTTGTACAAATCACCAAATTTAATATTTTATTGCAAATTTGTTTAATTAAGAAAACCATTTCCAAAAAATCCTTTCATTGAAAACGGTAATTTTTTAAAAACCCCTAGCTTGACAACTAAGCATCACAAAAAAAAGTGCGTTCACGTTTATACCATCTAGAACTTCACATAAAATGCTCCATTTGTGAGATATTCTGATAAAAACTTCCACATCAAAGGTGCACGATGTTGTAACTGGTTTTTAGTATTCAGTCCGAAAAGAGGGTAAACAACAAGGAAGTAATAAAACTTTTGTATTTTATTTTTATTACAAAAAGGAGCAAAACTGTAAATGTTTATCATCTGAATATTTGTATAATTGTAAAAATGAATAATAAAAAATGGTAATTGTCATTTTCCTTTGTGTTCGTTATTCAATACAAACTCTCATAGACTTCGACATTTCTATTAAAAATAACAAAGAATGATTTTTTTATTTGATTCGATGAATTTGAAGTACAAAAACCAACAATATACAAAACTAGATAATACTTTCTTTAAAATTATTACTGACCAGTAGACCATGCGGACGTTGTTGTCCGAACGTTGGCTTGCCTGCTTTGAAAATATCGCTATCAAACTCAGCGACCCCAAAAACTAAAAATTCGACACTATATAAACATATATCGGCGTTTTTAATAGTTTTATATTCCATTTCTATACCACTCCTTTCGTAGCGGTCTTACATAATTGGGAATGCCACTATTAAACTCAGCGATCCCAAAAACTATAAGTTCGACACTTATATCAGCCATTTGTGATATTTTTTTATATTTCAACCCCCTTGTTACCCCTTTCGTAGCGACTTATTGGGATAAAAACTATCCCATCTTTCAAGTTGGAGCAATAAATACACATTTACAAAATTTAATTAAAATATGACTATGAATTCGACACTAATATCAGCCGTTTTTGATATTTATTTTATATTTCATCCCTTTTCCACCACTTTCGTTGATCCGATCGCTTCCAAACTTTACAGAAACACCTGCGGGGCTATTCTGAAGATTGCATAAAAATTTCATTAAAATCCGTCAAAAGGTATTTCAATTTTTGCGATTCATTTTTATATTATAGATACTTTTTAGCTTTTCTTTAGGATTTTCACTAATATTTTCGTTTTAAACCACCACTGTGATTTAATGAAAGATAGGTTAGCTTGACGTCCTTCAAAAATGTATACGTATGCAGATACACATATGGACTTTTATATATATTTTTTGGTTTTTATTTAGGATTTTCCCTATTATTTTTCTTTTTAAACCAGCTCTATTAAAGCGAACAAAACAAAAAAAATCATTCAAATTGGTCAAGCCATTTTTGAGTTTAAACGAGACTAACGCACGGTGATTCATACTTTTTTATATATAGATTGGACAACCAAGTGACACTTTTTTGGATTTTTAAAATTTAAATACGTGATAATCCGAATTCATTATTTCTGAAATAGAACTGTTTGGCATTCCAACAAAACAAAAATTGTGTGTGTGAAATAGCACAATAAAGACTTTTATGAAGCTTAATAACTCTTTCTAAGTTACTCTTTTAAATAAATTTCTGATCGCACCTATAAATATTTGTCAATGGTGACAAATGACATATTAACTTAACAACCTTCCAGATAAACTGTTGATAGATTTTAATAACGGTATAATGGTGACAGAATGTCAGGTAACTTTATAACCTTTCGTCTGACGTTCGACAGACAACTGAAATGAACGTCAAATGTTTGACAAGAAAGTAGGTAAAACAGGTTATAGAGGAAAATGAAATTGTTGTTTTTTATCTTTCTCGCAATTTTTTTATATTTTCTCACCGTTTAAACCTTTCCTGGGCTACGACAAACATTTCAAAACCAAAATCAACTAAATCGGCCCAGCCGTTCTCGAGTTTTAAAAAGACAAACGAACAGCAATTTATTTATATATATATGTCAATATAACTAAATTTTCTGTATTTAAATATTTAAAATGTATTTGCAATAAAATCAAAATTCTTTTAAAGAAAGAATGACACATCCACTTTCTAAACCTTCTTATTTAACTTACACAAAGAAACATTAAAAGAGCATTACTATTATTAGAAAAATAACAGTTATTTTTAAATAAAACTAAATATTTAAAGGTATATACATACTTTCCAAGTGCTGGAGGATAACTTTGGACTAAAAACCATACACAGTGATGCTTTTATCTTCCAACACCCTTTATATTACTTAATTGTAATTATGTCAGTTTACATATTCTGAAAGTTAGTCAGATACTACTGTTTATTTTGATTATTAAAATCTTTAATTTGAGTGAAATCTTATTACAAAGAAACATAAAAAGTCGTAGCGAATGGGGTTCAATATCCATTGCATTAATATATTAAATTAAATATACCAACAAATCAAATAAAATTTAATAATTTCAACGTTGATTAAAAATTGTTTGGTAAACAAATCAATTGTTCTTAGCTTCAAAGCTCAGGTGATTAATTTTTTTATCAAGACAGTTGCATCAAATCGTTCGGAGCCCTTCTCACAAAGTTCATGGTTGTATGGGGTGAGATTTTCTTGAAATCGGTAGGTTCTAGGTTGGTATAACCAACCGTGAGTGTTTTCCTCTCCGCCCAGTCCGAAATAATTGTTTTGGCAGCACTCGTAGTAACTCCAAAGACCGGTTATGGTCCATGTAGTACTAACACTATGTTTAAAATTTCACAAATATCTATATTAGTCAAGTTTTCTGAAGTGGGCCACCAAAAATCAGCATATCAAATTTTCTATTTTTTTTTGTTCAAATGTAATCTCCCAAAACTTTTTTTAAAAGATTTTTATTTCTACAAAAGTTATAAATAAATTAGTTTTTAGGCTACTTTTTTTTTAAATAGCGATTATTCAGCGAGTTTTAAATAAAACTCTACCAAAATTTAATGGTAAGTACAACATTAGTAAAAGAATATAAAAGTGTAATCGAGCGATTAAAAAATTGTAATTTATTTATAAAAAATTTATTTTGCAATAAACAATTTAATATTTAAGCAACTTCTGCATGAGATAAAACATTATTTTTTTAAGTTAAAGTAATAAAATAAGGAATGAGTGCAAAAAACATTAGTTTATACAAATGACTAAAATAAAATAAGAAATAAGAATAAACCGATGAAATCGCAGCTTTTTTGACAATGACTTTTGTGTTTTGTGCATAACAGTACATAATCTCCAAATTGATTTGTTATTTTATTTCAAATACGGATTTTTAAATTTTATCATTATCTAAAATTATCCAACTATATATCTACCATTCATTTCCTATTATAAAATATTATAATGGGCGATGGCATGTTGATAGAGCAGGTATCGACCTTTCCTCAGTTATTTGCAAAAACTGATGGAAATTACAAAACAGCCGACTGAAAGAAAATGCTTTGCTCACAATTGCTAACATAATGGAGAAAGCACGTAAGTGCCAAAAAATCAGAGAGTTTGACGTTTTTTAAATCATTTTTTCTGTAGTTGTTGTACATACGCTTTCATAGTTTTGAGCATGTTTATCTTTTTTATTTTATTTTATTTTTATTTTATTTTATTTTATTTGCTGTATAAACTTGTCTTATAACTCTTTGTATTCTTTTGTGTGCCACACATTATTTAATAATTAAATATACTACCTACAGTGCTTTTCTAAAATTTTATCACTTCTGAAAATTATTAGGTTATTATTTCATTCAGCAATCTGTCAAAAAAGTCATTAAATTATACGTACGTCTGCTGTACCCAGTTATAACAATGTACTATTTCCTGAAATTATTTTGCTAATGAGTTGTTAGGCATAAATTTCTATCCTAATGCAGTAAATCGATATTTAATTGTTAAAATGATTTGGAAGATTACCAAGAATAATATTAAACGCATAAATTTCAGTCAGCGGCGTAACTGTAAAACTTTAAAGAGGGTACAACAAATATTTGTATTACCCATTTATTCGATAAAATGTCATTACATGTCCGCTGTAGCCAGGGGGACTAGATAATTTTAAATTTTTGTAATAAAAATATCATATCATTAGACTATTAAACCTATAACTTTTTATTTTAAATAAAATAAATTAATGGGTTATAGCCACGCTTTTTTCTCGTAGGGGTAGGCAGTTTTGGTTTTTATTTTTCATTATCTTATGAAATAACTTTTACCATCAAAAATTCTTAGAACCCGATTTTTACAAACAATAAATCCTTACGATGAATATTGCCATGGTGCTGCTTTAACTGCTCCTGACGAAACATCGAAGTATCAAGTGCCGATGCAGTTCGACCTTCAAATTATCGAGAGTAAAAAGTTCAGTGCTACCACGGAAAACTGTGATTCCAGATCGACGAAATCAGGTGATAGTATCCAGATTGAGAATAGGTCGTACATTAGCTACACATAAATATTTATTAGCAGGTGACTTCGAACCTATTTGTTTTATGTGTCAAACTAGTTTAACTGTGAAACATATTTTAATTGACTGTCCTTTATTTAATAGAAAAAGCAGGAACAATTTTTCCAAAAATGAAAGATGTGCTCTCTCAAGCAAGTTTACATCTGCGCGTGAGAATAGTTAGATGCTATGTATTCTCAGTATTACTGTACGGCGTAGAGGCATGGACACTCTCGGAAGCTGCTAGCAAGAAAATTGAAGCATTTGAAATGTGGGTGTTCAGGCGAATCCTTAAAATTAGCTGGACAGACCATGTGACAAATAATGAAGTTTTATCTGGGACACATCATGCGAAATATGCATTACTCCAACTCATTATCCAGGGTAAAGTGAACAGTAGGAGAGGACCAGGGAGGCGAAGAGTATCATGGGTAAAAAACCTACAACATTGGTACGGCAGAACGTCTAGTGATCTCTTCCGAGCGGCTGTAAACAAGGTCTCGATTGCTATGATGATAGCCAACGTTCGCTGAGCGGATACGGCACAACGAAGAAGAAGAAGTCCTTTATTTACTTAAGAAAGACAAAATCATTCATTGAAAGATAATTTAAAGTCTTTACTGCAAGATAACTTAACAAGATAACATTAGTATAAAAAACTTTTTAAAAGATATCCATTTTCTTAAGGATATATAAAGTATTCATCAATCTATTTTGTATTGCTAATAACCATGCGTGGTTGATGCAGTAGTTTGAATAAAAAAAAAATAATAATTTACCATCCTAGAGCGCCACGAATATAATTGTCAAGAGTACAGTTGTCATTGTTTAAAAGTTTAATTCGTCAGATAACGTTTATTATGTATTGCTAAAATTATTAACAATGACTAGATACGAATAATAAAAATAAACAAACCAAAAAATCTCGGAAAATGCTTCACTTAGGTATAGGGAAATGTTAAGAATATTTTTTCTAAATCTACTTTAGAATTGTACAGGGTGCAAAAAAAATATTTGTGCCATTTAAAAGAAAATAGTTTTTAGCATTTTTTAATCCAAAATTAACGTTGATTTTATTTCACCCTGTAAAACAAAATTTAAAATATTTTTCTGGTATAACATTGAGCTGTCTATAAGTAATAGATTTAGATGATAAATATTGACTAATTATAATTTATCACGAAATAAAGAAAATAACCCTACTACCTCGCATGTTGTCCAAAATGTTTCCCATAGTTCTAATATTGTTCCTCCAATTTTTAATAATTGTACTGACTCTCAAATAACTGTAAATATAACAAACTAATTTTAAAATGTATTCTGCAATGCATTGAGATTTTCAAAATATAAATTAATTCCATATAAACAACGTGTTTTTAATCATTTATGTAGAACACTAACAACTGTAACAAAATCTCGACTTTTTCTTTAAAAAATTTTGGCTGGAATGTCTGGAATTTCCTACCTATTTGCGGAAAAATATATTATTTTATAGTTGTATTTTTAATATTAAGTAAATCAGGGACATCATGGATTGTTATGTTTGTTTTAATATTTTTCCCGTAATCTTTACGTAATTGAAATACAAAAAAAAAGATTAATAACATTGATATTAAAATGAATCTACAATCGAGAGAAAAAGAGTGATAAGATATTATCAAATCTGACGCTTTCTATTTGATATTTAAACCTTCTTAATTTTTTTCAAACCTACTTAGAACTTTTTAAAAATATCAATTTGTTTTCTTATACATATATTAAAAAGTTTGTATAGTGTTTTATACATCGGTAGATAATATCAACACAAAATGGTAGTATTTTTTCATTTGAGACGTAAGTAATTTGATTAAGTACATTTATTTTAACTTACTTGAATGCCATTTTATACTATTTTTATAACAAAAATTAATTGAAACTGAAAATAAACGTTACAGACGAGATTTCAGCTAATCTTATTTCAGGAATTTGTATTATCAAAATTTTATAATAAACAGGGTGTTTCTTAACTCGCGCGAAAATATTTAGTTGAAAAAATCTTTTGTCAGCTAATTCAAAATAACATGTTTCTACTTTGTCTCAAATTTTGGAAAGGAAAATATCTAGTAGAAATGTTCAAAACTCCCAACAACAAGCATCTATACACGCGGTAGCGTGTCAATTCAAGTTCAAGCTAACAGAATGGCGAGCGATACCGTGTGTAATATTACACGAACCATTCGGAGCCACTTTTGTACCCACTCATAACTCAAAAACTATTTCACATTAAACATGTCAAAGTTTGCTCATATATTGATAGATATTAACGTCCAAAAATCGTCATTTTTTATCACTGACTGACCTATAGATCAAACTCTAATTCAGTTCCAGGTGACCTAGAAAGTTCAAATTATAATTTTTATATTATTATTATTATTTTTATCATTATATATATATATATATAATTTTTCAATTAATTAATTATATTAGGAGCACATGCTCTTCCACAGCCAGTTCGGAATTTACAGAAAATTAACTCCAGCAGACTGGGAGGTGCCACAGGTGATGTTGAAGCGATTGGTAGAAGGCCCTAAGCGGTTCGTATTTATCCTCATTCCTCCGGGTTCAAATAATTCCCAAGCTCTCAAAACCCCTTGGTAACACCCCAACCATCTTTCAAGCAGAATTACATGCCATAGAGATATGTTCCCAGGAGTGCATCGAAAGAAACACCCGAAGGGCAGAAATCTATATTTTATCAGATAGCCAAGCAGCACTAAAAGCTCTGAAGTCATACATTTGTGAGTCTAAGCTGACTTGGGACTATAAACAGTCCCTGAGACAACTGACAGCGAACAATCAGGTTACTCTGATGTGGGTTCCAGGTCACAAGGGAGTTAAAGGCAACAAAGAAGCAGATTGCTTTGCCAAAGAAGGGGCAAATACATAATTTTCCGGCCCAGAACCCTTTTGTGGACTTTCCAAAGCCCACTTGAAAGAAGAGGTACGACGCTGGGAAAGAGATGAAATAAAATCTCACTGGCATAAAGTGCCAAGACAAAGACAAGCGAAAGCTAGTAAGCCTTTCGCCAAGGAAAGCTAAAGAGCTTCTCGAGTTGGACAAGAAAGACTTGAACTGGTGACGGGGCTCCTCACTGGATACTGCCCTCTGGGGTATTACCTTAAAAAGATGGGCAAAACAGAGAGTGATAGTTGCCGCTACTGCGAGAACTTCGCTGAAACTGCAGAACATTTACTTTGCGAATGCCCAGCGCTTCTCTGCAAGAGGCTTAAGTTTCTGGAATGGGCCTTCCTTCGATGTCAGAAACTTAGCTCCCAGGAAACTGATAACTATTTTTGAAGTCTCGGAATCACGGGCCTTGAATAGATTAAGGGTTATGCACAAAATATCTGATAGGTCGAGGTGCTTGAGAAGTTGCATAGCCTTCACGACCCCCCTACAATCTACAACTCCAGCAGACTGGAAGATGACGCAGGAGATCTTGAAGCGATTGGCAAAAGGTAGAAGGTTTTCAATTAATTGATTCTTTTAGAAACACTCAAATATAGTACCTGTAATTTAAGAATCAGCAATCAATTGTCATCCAACTTTAAAAATAAAATTTTTTTAAAAATTATTCAACTTACTTCTAGACAATTTTTTTCCAAAACGACTCCTTAATAAATTATTATTTTCAACAAGTAATTAGACTAAATAATAATAATTTGATAATATTGAAAAACCAGAATCTAAAGACATTAAAAAATATCTTTTTTTTTCCATATTTAAAAGAACCTACTCCTAAAATTAATAATGTATTAAAAAAGAAACTATTTTATCAAATAAAACTATTAAAACTGTTAATAAATTATTTACCAAATTGAAAGATAAAACTCCTATGTTGGATCATGCTGGAGTTGTCTATAAAATTTATTGTTTTGAATGTGATAAAAATTATATTGGTGAAACATCACGAAATTTAAAATCAAGAATTGTTTCTCACAAAAGTGACATTCGTTTAAGACCAAACGCTTGCGCTTTATCACAACATGCAAATAGTACAGGACATTCAATTGATTTCACTAATATTTCAATTTTAACAAAAGAAAATAATTTATTTAAAAGACGTTTTTTAGAAATGGTTTACACAAAAAATGAAAAAAAATCAATGAATAAAAAAGCTGATTTTCAAAATTTAAACCTAATTTATTCCAATATTTGGAATATTTGCAATAATTGAAAAATGAAATTGAGTAAGAAAAACTATATCATCAATATTTCAGCATTAACTTGATTCAACATTTTACAAAAATAATTTCTATTAACTATTCCATTACATCCTTTATACCTTCATCTTTCATTAAATAACTTTACATTGACTTTTCAAATTAAGTACTGTCTAAATATTATTTAATTTTAATGTTAATTTATATTTTACTTATATACTGTAAGTATTTTTAAAAAATTATATACCATGTTTTTTGTGGAGTAACTGTTGCAGAAATCAAAATAATTTCGAAAGCTTTTACAAAAATGTAAAAAAAGAGTTTCAATAAAAAATAGCTGCATCCTCAGAAAAAATATATTTGTGCGAGGAACCTTTCATTAAAGTCCAATTTTGTAGGTATATTTAAGAGCCTCATTAAATAAGTCTATTAAATTCGGTAAGTTTTAACAGCTCATCATGAACATTCAAAATTAATGAATTTTTAATTTTTACTGAAAGTTAATCCTTGATAATTTAATAAAATATATAATAAATCGTAACTTACTTTCGGAAAGATTTTCAAATTCAATTTTTATCGCAAGTTATCTTGATTTTGTAACAAGATAATATCCAAATTTTTTTCACTAGTAAGTTAGCATTCTGTTATTGGGACATTCCCAAAACGGAAAATTTAAAAAAAAAATATCTCAGCTGAAAAGCGTTTGGTTTATTATGTATTTAATTTTTAAGTGATTCGATTGTTTTTGCAATAGAGAAACCAACAGCACGCAAAGTCGAGCGTTATACTTTCCAGCCAAATTCGACATTACAGTGTATACAATCCCACCCCAAAGGGCTATCAAAACACCGACTTTTACGAGAGGTGTGTCCCAACGAACCCTTCAGCCAATCGGACGCGTAGTTTCGGTCTGAGTCAAAAGGGACTCATTCTACAGGCTCCCTAATGATTTCCAAAGCTTAAAAGTCTTTCGAAGATTAGAACGAACTTCAAATAGTCGTCGGTTTCGGGGGATGAAGTTAGTTCATCAGTTAGTGTTTAGGTGCGCAGGCTGCTTTTAGTAATTTATGTGTTTAAAAAAAGAACTTTGACAGGACATGATTAGTTCTAGTGTACAAAGTGTCGAAATTATGAACTTAGATCCGCATTTACATATGAAACCGCAGTCGCCGAGTTCTTCTAGTAAGTTTTTAAATATTTTATTTATAGTTTATATTGTACAAAATTTGAGATAAGCCCATTTTGAAATATGGAGATTCCAGATTTGACATTTGCAATGTTGTCAGAATTGCCGTTTCTCTGATATTATTAGTTACTTTGGTTTTTTAAATACATCACCCCGTATATTCATTCATTATTGGAATCTCGTCTTCAATACGAGTTTAGCCATATGTAACACTTGTGATTTTATGTACTTCCAAAAGCTCCAGTCAAGGTCTAAACAATCATGGAGAAATGTGGTAAGACGCATTCTACCATTGATTAGGGTACTGCCAACTTACAAATAGAGAACATTTTGATCACTAGATTAAGTAATCGTTGTGTTAAAAATGTTTAAAATCTTTTAATTGTTAAGTTTTAATGTAGTTGAAAATTGTTTGTAATAAAAAATTATTAATACAATTAGGCATTGCCACACTTCTGTTTTATTTATTTAAGACCTTTTAGACTACATAAAATTAGAAGTGACACATGTGGCTAAACTCGTATTGAAGAGGCGAATATACAGAGTGATATATTTAAAAAACCAAAGTGACTAATAATATCAGAGAAACGGCAAATCTGACGACATTGCAAAAATCAAAGCTGCAATCTCCGTATCTCAAAATAGGCTTATCCCAAATTTTGTACAATTCTAATTAGCAATTTACGAGATAATTTACCGTTTTCAGACTTTTGGTCTACTCTGTATATAATAGTTTATATTTATAGTCTACATTTGCTTTCCGATTTAACCCGTTAAGTTTATACAGATAAACATTTTGGAACAATAAAAAATCACCACCCACATTCTTAAAAACTTGTATAATTTGGTATTAAGTTCAGTTGTTGCAATTTTAAACTGTCATTTACTAAAAGTACCACAATCAAAAGTAAAAGAAGCAAGAATCAATCACATATATAAGTTAAATAAACGAATAATAAATTCGGGCTCAACTAAAACCATCTTCAGGATAGAATTAATAGACAAGACATGTTGTTTGATATGATGTTGATAAAAATGATTTAAAAAAAAGGAATGGGATAGTTATAAAAGAAAAATGAGTGTACTGCTTTTAAATTAATATGTTACGATGGTAATAAACGTAATTTTTAACAAAATATGTTTTTTTTTTATATAAAATTCCGACAATGTTAGCAAATATCTGTTAAATTAATTTTACCAAAATGGTTTTGTTATTATCTACGAAAATTTTAAACGAGTAAAATGTGTTTTATTTATTATAAAACCAGTGGCAAATGTAATTAATAAAATTGATAAAGCCAGTGAAAACATTAAATTTAACCTTGAAATATCTAATATTCATTACTAATTTTGTTCAATTTCCTATAAACATACTTTAAAAGTAATAAAAATTAAATCCCAAAAAGCATGTGTTACCTGCAAAAATGTACCAATATACAGGGTGCAATTAAATAAGTGCGACAAACTTCAGGGGGTGATTCTGCATGAAAAAATAATGACAGTTTGCTATATAAACGTATGTCCGCAAGTACTTCGTTTTAGAGATACGGGGTGTTAAAGTTTTTCTTAAAAACTGACGATTTCTTTACTGCCATGAAACCGGTCGAGATATGCAAATGAAATTTGGTGGGTTTTAAGAGGTAGTTCTTGCGCATTTTTTGATATGCAATTAAAAATTTTATATTCATCAATGGCGCGCATACGGGTAATGATCCCAATTTTTTTAAAGAAAAAAATGGTACGCCACTGAGATATTTTAAATAAAAAATAATGTTTGAATTTCTCGGTAAATTTGTAACAAAAAATCTTTCTTGCCTTTTTTCGTATAGGGCGCCGTTTTTATACAAAAAAATAAAACATATTAACAGGTAATTTTTATTTCTTTAATACATTACCAAGAACTATCTAATACAATAACATTAAACCAGAACCCGCATCTCTGAAAACGAAGCATTTGCGGACATACTGTCACTATTTTTTCATGCAGAATCACCCCCTGAAGTTTGTCGCACTTATTTACTAACACCCTGTATTTTTATACATGGAAATAACTTAAAATGGCCAAATAAAAATTTTAATTATTCGAAAATAAAATAAGTAATTATTTGGTTTGTCCTCTAGCTAGGTATATCTATCCCATCAAAAACATAAATGTGAAATAAGAGCCAGGTTCAATATTATGCCTCGGTTGTTGTTTTCTACGATAAAAGAAGTAAGATCTAGTAGTAAGTAGAAGTAAGATTCAATGTTCTCGAAATTTATTTATAACAACATAATAGTTATTTATGTACCAAGGGCATAAATAGATGTTTATGCCCTGAGGGCGACGTTTTACAAACCCGAGGGCCTCTGGCCTGAGGGTTTGTAAGTCGCCCGAGGGTATACACATCTATTTATGCCCGCGGTACATACATAACTTTATGTCATACTAGTTCGTTATTGCAATCCAATCTCAATACAAATCAGTATTTTAAAAAATCCGGTTTGAATTAATAACATTGCCATTTTATCATAGTAGACACCATCGTTGCTAGGTGAATGTTGACAAACGTAAATGTCATAAATTCACAATAATTTTTATATGTGTCAAAGTTAGAAGTCAACATGTACGAAGATTTTGGAATTCCTGACGAAATTATTGAAAAAGCAAAGAAAGCAACTGAAAATCTGTTGCCAAAAAAGTCTAAAGAAGCTTACAACATGGAATACGAAAAATTATTAAATTGGATGCAAGAAAACTACGTAAAAGATGTTAATGAAACAGTGTTGCTTGGATACTTCGGCGATCTCGCCAAAACATTTTCTCAGAGTTCCTTGTGGTCCAAATATTCCATGGTAAAGAAGACTTTAAAAGTAAATAAAAATATTAACATTGCTAATTACTATAAGTTAATGGAATATTTGAAGCAAACTTCGAAAGGCTACAAACCAAAGAAGTCTAAAATTCTGTCTAGAGAAGATGTATTAAAATTTATTCATAAGGCATCGAACGAGACGTTTTTAATAAACAAAGTTGCATTAATATTTGGAATATTTGGTGGATGTCGACGACAAGAACTTGTGAACATATTAGTTACTCATGTAGAAGGTGGAAAATCGGTTTTTGTGGTAAATGTACCAGAGACAAAGATCGATAAAAAACGCATTTTTACCATTATAGATGAGGGTGAAATGAACAGATTAAAGCTAATAAGAGATTATATGTCACTACGGCCACGTGGTTGCTCAGAAAAAAGGCTTTTTCTGACCTATAGACAAGGTCGATGTACTGTACAGCCAGTAGGAAAAAACACGTTTGGAAAAATCCCGTCTATTATAGCGGAATATCTGGGTTTGAGTGATCCTGAGAAATATACAGGTCATTGTATGCGTCGAACGTCAGCAACTCTTCTTCTTCTTCTTCCGGGTCTGGCGTTTCGGTGCAGAAATTTAAAACTCAAACTATGAAACATGAATCGTTTGCTGCAGGCAACTTAACTATCACCGGATCATTTCAGAACTGCCAATTATATGTTAATTCGTCAAAATAATGTTCATCGAATATTTACATATATTACTATATTCTGTTTGTAATTTCATTAATAAAGGTTATTAAATAAGTTAACCAAAAAAGTATTTCTCTTTAGGCCCGCACGGGCATAAAGTACGACATTAGATAGTTGGTAACTAAGTAATAAAAACACAATAATGAACTAGTATGACATAAAATATTTTATAACAACTTAAATAACTTGGGATAATATATTGAAGCCTAAAGTCTGACTTGGCTAGTTCGAATATACGCAAGTTCTACAGCTGTAAGTTCTTATTTTATTCTTCCGAAAATTTGGTTTGCTGGTGGAATCTAGCCATCGAGCATAGGGCTCTTCCATGACTGTGTTAGTAGGTACTTAATATTAATTCGTATATTGGAACTAGCCAAGTCAGTTTAAGAATATTAATATATTTATTTATTTAAAGTAACGTAATGTTTTAATCATATACTCTACGACACTGGTCAGTCATTTCCACTCAAAATACCTACATAATCGGATTAAAAGTTCTATAGCTGTATTGTATTTATTCAGATACAAGGTGGGTTAGTCGAAAACATCTTAAACTGCCAGTTTTAGGTTGGTTTTTGTTATTATATCATACTACCTGTCCTCTCTGTATTTCAGTTCTCTAATGAGGGTCAAACTTGCAGTGAGCTATCAACAAATTGTGTACGGACTATAAATAACTGTTTGAGGTGTGTTTATGAAATTTGGATCACATATGTATCTCGCAGGTCTTAATATATCAGCCAAATTTGACATGTTTATGTGAAATAGTTTTTGAGTTATGAGGGGGTAAAAAGTTCGGGTAATATTAAACACGGTACCGCTCGCCATTCTTTTAGCTTGAACTTGGCCGTGTGTAGTTGCTTGTTATTGGGAGTTTTAAACATTTCTGCTATCTCTCAAACTCTTCGTTTTGGCATGTATCATGCATGCTCCAAGTCCGGTAATTGCGCGGGTAATTTTGATTCTGTTATCATCAAGAAAGTTAGTCATTGTTGCTGCAACGTGTGGTCGTGAATTATCAAGCGTCAGTACGAAATTTTTTGCACCGACTGCGGCATGTATTCAATCTAAAAATTCGATGTTTAATTGGATTATTTTTAGGTACTTTGGTAATGTAAATTAATAAAATCATAATCAAATTAATATTAACTTTGTCGCGATAACTGTGAAACTGATACCGAGCACGGTTAAATTTGAGATAACTTGTGATATTGCTGGTTATATTTCATTTTTTTAGATATATTTTTTATCTTTTAATCTTTTTATTATTTTAAAATGGTTACGTTAGGTTAGTTTTAATGTAAATAGTTTACTATTTGAGATTTAAGAGTCTCGGTACCTACCTTCAAATTTAATATTTTCCACTACTTACTTTCAAGCATTGACTCACCCGGAAGTAAAGTATTTTTAAACTGGGAATACGTCGATTTAAGCCCATTATTTGTGGTTAGTTAGCTCCTTCATACCAATAGCGACGAGTTCCCAGCCAAAAAATATTCCGAAAAAATACTTTATCTTCTTACTGGATTATTTATAAAAAAATTATGTATTGCTTTGAATCATTCTTTTTATGCTCTAAATATTTTTTCGTGAATATTTTAAGACTTCCTTTTAGGGTTTAACATTTGGAAGAGAGAGAGAGAGAGAAATTTTATTAAATAACCACAAAATGTAGTTATATTGATATGTTATATTACAATATTTTCCTTTTTGTTCGGATTCGCTTAATCAATTTAACCTAGACGCCGCTCAGAATGATTTCGAAAATTGTATTTATAAAATATCATCAAATTTTTAAACTAAAAATATACTTAATTTTATGTTAATTGTAAAATTGTGAACGGAGAAGTTCAACAACTTGGAATCGCTATTAGCAATAAATAAATTCAAGCAATTTACATTTAAACGATAAATATTTTAAATTGATCTTAATTTAACTTTTAGCTATGATTTTTAAAATCAATGCCTTTTATATGGGTAAACAAAGTTTTATTTCGTAAAATTTTAAAAAAGATCAGTAACAATTGACGTGGATGTCGAGTAGGTATATATATCCGATGACGTAAATATGTTCGATGCCTAGATAAATAACTAAAAAAATAAAAAAATAAATAAATAAATACTTGCCATTTTATTATCGTTGTGATTAGAAATCAGAACAAAAACAACTATAAATAACCTACACACAACTTTGTCAGCAAAAATGTGACCATTTCAACAAGTACAAATATATTCCTTAGGTTTGCCGATGATAGTGTCCTGATTTCGGTTAGGATTGACAAAGCCACACAGATGCTATACGATTTAGAAAAAGCGTCAAAAAAAGCCGAATTAAAGATCAATTCTACAAACATACATACATACATAAAGTCACGCCTCTTTCCCATAGGGGTAGGCAGAGACCACTTCCTTCCATTTCCGCTACGGTTCTTACACACATCTTTTGCTTCCTCTACTTTCACCAGTGCTCTAATACATGCTCGTCGGTTGTTGGTACTCTTGACCTGGCAATTCTACAAAAACATAATATATGACAAATCTGGTCTTCTTCTTCTTAAAGTGCCAAGCAGATTCCTGCGTAGGCGACCGTCTATTTACATCCTGTCAGATTTCTCTATTTAGAGCAGCATTTTGGAGAGACATAAAGTCGTGTATTCCTGTCCATTGTCGAATGTTCCTGAGCCATGAAATTTTTTTTTCTTACCATTCCCCTTCTTCCTTCGATTTTTCCTTGGAGGATAAGACGTTGGAATTCGTAACGAGGACCACGCAGGATGTGACCCAGATAGGAAGTCTTTCTCTTCTTAATGGCGTCGAATAGTTCACGGCTGGTCAGACCGGCTCTTCTAAGGACTTCTTCATTTCTTACCAGATCTGTCCAAGGGATCCTAAACATTCTTCTAAGAGTCCACATTTCAAATGCCTCCAATCTGTTTGTCGAGGTTACTTTAAGAGTCCAGGCTTCGATACCATACAACAGGACGGACCAGACATAGCACTTAACCATTCTGTATCTGAGTTGAAAACTGAGATCATTATTTGTTAGGAATTTTTTAAGTTTAAGGAAAGTTGATCGAGCTTGTTCAATTCTGCTTCTGATCTCGACTTCTGGTTCCCATTTGTTGGTAACGAGACAGCCCAGGTATTTAAATTTAGTGACTTCCTCTATTAGAATGCCGTTTAGGTATAAAGGGGTGGCGGGGATGTTATTTTTGCTAACCACCATAAACTTGGTTTTCTTTAAGTTAATTTTTAGGCCCAGGTGCTCACTTTTCTCTTGAACCATATGCAGAAGTGCTTGAAGGTCGTTTGCGTTGTCTGCTAAGATTACTGTGTCGTCCGCGTATCTAATATTATTAATTGGGATGCCATTTACTTTTATACCAATTGTACACATTGACATTACCTCGGCAAACGCTCTTTCTACGTACAGGTTAAATAGCATAGGTGAGAGAATACATCCTTGCCTTACCCCCCTTTCTTTATAACAATGTCTTCGGTGGTTTTAAAATTTTGAAACCTTACTTCGGCAGATTGGTTCCAGTACAAGCTAGCTATTATTCTGATATCCTTATTGTCTAGTCCTAATTCCTGTAAGTATCTTATCAACAGGTCGTGTTTCACATTGTCGAACGCTTTCTCGTAGTCAATGAACACCATGAATACATCCTTTCTCTGGTCGAAGCAGTTCTGAACCAGTGTTTGTAAACTAAATATAGCTTCTCTCGTGCCAAACCCACTCTTAAATCCAAACTGACTAGACCCACTGGCTGCTTCACATTTTTTATATAGCCTAGTATGTAGGATGCGTAAAAAGAGTTTTAAAAAATGGCTCATGAGGCTTATCAGTCGGTAATCCTTACACAATTTTGCATTGGTCGTCTTTGGAAGAGTGATGAGCGTGGATCTCAGCCAGTCTTTGGGGAGTTGTCCGGTGTCATATATGATGTTGAAAAACTTGACTAATTTTTTCATGTTATTTGCGTTTAGCATGTGTATAGTCTCTGCATACATTTCGTCTGGTCCGGGATGAGTGGTAAATCTGGTGATGAGTGGAAATATTTCCTTGAGTGGGCACGATATACAACAAGTATCGTCCTACAAATATCTTGGTCCGTGTGGGTCGAGACAACCAAACTGATGAGTTTCAAAGAAGAATAGGAATTACCTGGGCAGCTTTTGGAAACCTAAAGGAGGTATTCCGGTCCGACATCCCGGTATGTTTAAAGAGAAAAATGTTCAATCAGTGTGTCCTGCATATTATGACATACGGAGCGAAAACACTTACTCTGACAAGAAAATCCATCAATAAATTACGAGTGACACAACGAGCTATGGAGAGAGCCATGTTGGGCATTTCCCCAAAAGATAGAATCCAGAACAACAAAATAGGAAGAAGAACAGGTGTAGCGGATGTCGTCAGGAGAATAACAACATTAAAATGGAATTGGGCAGGACGCAATGCAAGAATAACTGACGACAGATAGACCTAGAAATTCCTTGAATGGAGGCGGAGACATGAGGCTTACCGAAATAAAGGACGACCACCAACGAGATGGACTGATGATATAAAACGCATCAAGGGAGGAGTGGCACAGATTACGGGAGGCCTATGTTCAGCAGTGGACGCGACAAGGCAGCTGATGATGAATTTTGGTGGCGATTTTGGGATATACCGCTCCTTTTATCGTACATATGGTGTATCTATAAAAATGTAATAATTATTTTTTAACATTGTGTACAAATAAGTTACAAACTGACTGAAAAGATGCGAGAAAGCGGGCTTTGATTATAGGTACTACATGGAATTGTATTTTGTTTCTAAGAATTACATGGGACCCTAAACTCTACAAATTTTTGTTTACTTTTGCAATCTTATTGACCATTATACTGTGTGAGACATGGATTACTGTTACCTATTCAAATTGGTTACAATACAGCTGGTCGTTCTAATAGATATAATTCTCCGAAGATAATAGTTAAGTGTAGTCATATTGTCGTAAAAAGGAGTGTTTTTTTATAAGGTGATCATAAAGCATTAGCCGGGACTTACTATTTTGGTCAATATAACCGGTAATGTTGTTATAAAAGATGTCGTCGTTAACCGTATATCCAATTTTTAATTTAACGACTAGAGGATCTAAAATCGGGCTAAAATTTTTCTGTACTAAACATACATTTTTTCAGTTGTTTTTTATAATTCCTCACCACCAAAAGCAATGCAAAAATTGTAAATAATTATTATTTGTTTGTAGTCAAACATTAAACAAAGATGTGGCAGAACAAGGACACCACAAAAATTAATTCTTTTAAAATTTATACTCACTCATGCTATACAGGGCGATTCATTAAGAATGTCCAATCTCTAAATTGTAGAATCTAGACCTTAAAATATAATGATTCTGCCCGATATGCTTTATACAAATACTGCTATTTTCCGAATTACCTTGTGTTTAACCCGGTCGCGCGTGAGTATACAAGTTCAGTCTTCAACTAGTATTTAGAAGGCAAGATGCTTGTTTTTAAGTTGTGTGACGTTAAAATTATTTAATAGTGAGTAAAAATGGATTATAAAAAAGAGTGCGAACGTTTACAGCGATTGTTTGAAGAAGTAGAAAGTGATGTAAAATATAAGGCAGTAGGACCAGATGGAATTCCGACAATTGTCCTGAAGCCTTTGCTCAAGAGCTCACCCCAGTTCTCTGTAGACTCTTCAAGCTATCATACAGCAAAGGAATAATTCCGTCCATGTGGAAAAACGCTAGAGTCCAACCCATTCCGAAAAAATTCCTGCGAATTATCGCCCTATTGCATTGCTCTCAGTCATATCCAGCGATTAACATAGAACTCATCAAATATCTGGAGAAATTTGAGATAATTCATGACAGACAATATGGATTTCGACAACTTCGGTCTACTGGAGATTTGCTGGCCTATGTCACTCAGTTCTGGACAAACACTATTGAGAAGTTTGGTGAATCCCGTGCAATAGCCTTGGGTATATCTAAAGCCTTTGACCGTGTTTGGCACCGGGCATTGTTAAGCAAATTATCTGCCTACGGTCTACCAACCAAACTGCGCCATTGGCTCGTGAGCTTCATGCAAGATCGCTCCTTACATGTGGCAGTTGACAGTATTTCTTCTGATGCGTTAAAAACCAATGCCGGGGTCCCCAGATTTTCATCCTGTCCCCCACCCTATTTCTTTTACACATCAACGACCTCTTGAAAACCACCACGAACCCCATTTACAGTTTCGCAGATGACAGCAAACTTGTCTGCCTATCGATCACTTTCAGTGAATGATACAAATAGACTCAGACAGGAACAGGTTGACTCTATCAATAGAGATCTTGAAGCAATTGTCGAGTGGGGAACCAACAATCTTGTTTAGTTCAACGCCCAGAAAACACAAAGCGCCACGTTTTCCGAGAAAGTGAATTTCTCAAGCCAGAGGCTAGGTTAAAGACGTACAAGGCTTAAATCTGACCTCTACTGAAGAAAAGGGCCATTCGGTTGATAAACAGCTCAACTCTCACAGATACCCTTCACCCAATAGAACATAGAAAATAAGTTGCAGACCAGACATTACTCTATGAATATTTCCATGGCAGATGCTCCAGAGAAATAAAAACTTTTATACCACCACTGGCCACATTCGGCCGAAGAACTCGGCACGCTGATAAGTCTTACCCATTTATATTCAAGATTGACACTAGAAGGACCAATCTCCATCAAGAATCCTTCTTTTACAGGGCTGCTCAAAATGGAACGATTTAAAGGAGGAAACAGTTAGAGCATCATCAGTTAACATATTTAAAAATAAAATCGACTAAAATTTATAACACTCCTAATTTGTATCTCATTTACTAATTATTTCATATTTTACATTTTGTTTACTTATGTATGATTTTGTAAATAGGCTGTCATAAGCTTAGACCTCAGCCTTCATTGATATGTAATAATAATAATAATAATAACAATAACGCAACTTCATTTGGCTTTTGCTACATGAAATATTTTTTCAATGTGTCAATCATCTAAAGACACGATTAAAACTTTATCAACCACCCTCTTATAACTAAAAAAAAGTACGCGTAACATTTCGAATTCTAATAACCCCGATTTAAATACGTGCGATATTTTGTCACAGATATATCAGCAATAAACAGCAGGAAGTTGCCCTTTTTGCCGCTCATCGAAATGAAGGAGGCGGCTCCTAATTCTTTCACACTCTCCAAACTTCCGTTTTGCGATTGTGCCTTAAAATGACACTCGACGATGTGTATATACACTTCCCCTTATTCTTTTATTTAGGAAATGAATTATACGGACACCCATTGCGCCACCGAAAACACATACAGGACGTCCCGAAATTAACTACTCGCATCGTAACAATACAGTCTTAATTAAAAAATTACATGTAACGAGTTACGAGGTAGTATCTACATTTTTTTTTTCAAGCCTTGTTTAAAAATATGTCAGTTTGTAATGTTTTTAAAAGTCCCCTCCCAAATGGCAGATCAAAAAAATTTTTTATAAGGTCGCTCCAAATTTTTAAAAATTTCTAAAATCGTCAGAATTTTATTTTGTTTCTACCACAGAAACTACGAAGATTCTGAAAACTTCAAGTCGAAATTTTAATATTTAAAGGTCACTACAAATTTTTTAATGTCAATAAATTGAACTAAAAAGAATTACCGATTTATTCATTCACACTCGTTTTATAAATCTTTTTCGTCAATCTTTCTAACCCAACCAACATGTCCAAACTATCTAAGCACCCCTTTATTAACTTCCCAGTGGAAGTTATAGTAATAGTTATAGTAATTTCTACTCATAAATGCTGGTGTTCCGCAAGGATCCATTCTAGCACCAACACTATTTTTACTTCACATCAACGACCTATTGAAAGCAACTTCATGTCCCGTACACAGCTTTGCCGATGATAGTACCCTCCATACCGCTTTCTCTTCCAGGGCCCCTATATCAGCCCGTGAAACCAGAAATGAACGAGGAAGAAATGTTAACAATATAAATATGGACTTAGCAACAATTCTCGAATGGGGATCCAATAACTTGGTAGAATTCAATGCAAACAAAACACAAGCATGTCTTTTCTCTAGAAAAGCCGATCTCACTGTGCCTAACATAACTTTGTCAGGAGTAACCATACCACTGAAGTCATCGATATCGATGCTTGGTATTACTATCAGCAATAACCTTTCCTGAGAAAATAACGTGAGGTCCATTGCCAAAAGTGCAACCCAAAAACTTGGTTTTTTGTTTCGTGCCAAGAGCTATTTCACCTCCAGTCAGCTGCTTATGATCTATAAGGCACAGGTCCGACCTGTACTGGAGTACTGTTCCCATATTTGGAGTGCAGCACCTAAACATATCCTGAAGCTACTGGATTCTGTCCAAAAAAGGGCAATTCGTCTCGTCGGTGATGCCTCGCTTACAAACTCGCTCACTTGTCTGGAACACCGTAGAAAAGTTGGCGATTTGTCTCTATTTTATAGATATTTTCATGGGCGATCTTCTTCTTCTTCTGGTGCCGTACGCTTTTTATTGTAGCGCGTTGGCGATCACGTGTTCATTGAGTAATGTGAAGCGTGCCCTCTTCGGCTCTTCTAAATATCGTGGCGGCATCCGCGATGTTACACCAGTTTCGAATATTGCGAAGCCATGAATGTTGTTTTCGGCCCGGTCCCCTTTTTCCCTCGATTTTTCCCATAAGTATAGTTTTGAGCAGAATATACCTAGGACCTCTTAAAATATGTCCCAAATAGGATGTTTTTCTTTCTTTTACAATGTTCAGTAGTTGCCGATGTGTTCTTGCTCTTTGTAAGACTTGCTCATTTGATATATGATCTACCCAGGGAATCTTGAGTAACCTTCTCAGGATCCACATTTCAAAGGCCTCGATTCTGTTAAGGGATTTGGCCTTTAGTGACCAGGTTTCTGCTCCATATAGTAGTATTGGCCATATATAGCACTTGACGACTCGCAGCCGGAGATTCAAGGGTATCTCTTGTCGTAGGAGGTAGGTATTGAACCTGACAAATGTGCTTCAAACGATAGCCACACGTATTTTGACCTCATCATTATTATCCCACTTATCGTTCAGCGTTGTGCCAAGATACTTAAACTTGTTCACTCTCTCGATCTGCATATTATCGATGTAGAGGTGAGCGTTCTCATGAGGCTGCCGACTCACTATCACTTACTTATATTGACATCGAGACCAAAATCTTTTCCTATGGTGTTTATAACATTTATGGTTGCTTGTAAATCCTCTATGTTCATGGGCGATGCTCTTCTGAAATATCAACAATCGTTCCTCCTTTGGCAGTCTCTTCAAGATTAACCCGTCAAGTTCAGTCTTCACACCCCTTCGTGGTCACTTTGGAGACCTGCAGAACATCACTTTCCAAAGACTCATTCATCCAACGAATTGCGAGGCTTTGGAACTCATTGCCTAGGGAGGTGTTCCCCGAGGCATACAACCTCCAGAAATTTAAGAAGAACACCAACTCCTACCTTCTTTCCCTTGGTTCCCACGATGTTCTCTGAACATTACAGGATATCCCTTTTCGTGGAAACCAGAACATAAAAAAAAAAAAAATGGGTCCGATTTTGCGAATCGAGAATTTTGACATATCTCCACATTTCAATGTCTCCAGAGTCGAATACAATAGTTTTTAAGTGGACGTCTGTGTGTGTATGTTCGTATGTTCCTAGGTTCGTATGTGCGTTCGGAAATATTTTTCGTCTCGATTATCTCGAGAACAAAAAATGATATCGACAAGGGACCAATTACATTCGACGCATAATTACGCAACTTAGAACTGATTAGATTTTCAGCAAAATCGATCGAGCTGTTTTATGGAGAAAAAAAAACTGAAAAAAATGGTACCTAAACTTCCTGAATTTTGCAATTCATACTATTTTTAATAAAGAATTTTAAGATCTTTTGAATAATATGATTATTGCATGTTAGGAATATTTGTATGAAAAATATGATGACAATATTTCATAAAGAGATATAGTTTTAGAAAACAAATATAGGAATTGGAGAATTTTAAACTTGTGTCATTATTGACATTTATAACAATTGAATATGGTAACTAACAAATGATTATTGATCATAATAATTAAAAAAAATTTCAATTGTTGTAAACAATTGAAAATAGCTCCCGCTTATGAAATGATAAGAAAGAGTTTGACAGAATACGGTTGACATAAACAGAATATTGTTAATGACAATTATAATTTGTTATAAACAATACAAAATCGTTTTTTATAATAATTTTAATAATAATTATAACAACAAAACATATGGTATTTTTTAATTTTTTTCACTGGAAGTTAATCGTGTGGACCTCTCGGGTCGCACCCAGACCACTGATATTCTATCTTTGTAACTATCCCTCACTTTATCCAACCGAGTTACTTCGGCTATACTTCTCAGACTACTCATCTCTGCAGCATTAATCTTATTTTCATGCTTTTTTGCCAAAGGTAGTAAAATTTATTAATTAAACTACTGAAATATTTGTTTTTCGAGCAGTAAAATGAACCGTTCATTGCCAGTTTAAATAAAACTTATACTCCCAACTATCACTAAGTACTAATTTTCTTCTTCAAGTGCCTTCTCCATTCCATGAAGATCGGCATGAATTCTTGCAAATTCGTCTCTGTCTCGGGCTCTTCTTAGCAGCAGTTTAAATTTAAGCCTGTCCAATTTCTTATGTTTTTATGCCAAGAGCAAGATCTACGTCTAGGACCACGTTTTTCCTCAATCTTGCCCTCCATGATAAGGAATGCAGGAATCTGTACTTGTCCTGTCTCATGACATGGCCAAGATAAGCAGCCTATCGCTTTTATATGGTCTCGAGAATTGATCGGTTCTTGTTCATTCTATGGAAGACCTCTTGATTGGCGATATGGTCGGTCAATGAAATGCGCAGCATCCGGCTTGTTAATAGTGCTGACTTTTAGCGTCCAGACCTCGACTCCATACAGTAACGTGGAATACACGTAACACCTAACAAAGTTAAATCTTAAATTGAGTGTGTTGTTGGTTAACAGGTTTTGAATTTTAATAAAATTGGCTCTAGCTTGCTCTATGCGGGATCTAATTTCTATCTCAGGATTAAGATCCTCTCTGATCCAACTTCCTAGGTTTATAAATGTTGTGACTTGCTCTATTGGTGAACCGTATTTGTTTATGTTGAAGTAGTTATTCGGATCGCGACTTATTTGCATGATATTTGTTTTTGGGATATTGAGCCTCAGTCCCATTGCGTCACCAGAAGTCGATATGCCGTCGATTAGGCGTTGCAGCCCTTCAGGACTGTCTACGATTATCACTGCGTCTTATTTTATTTATTTATTTACGAGTTTCCCATTGACCGTCTTCTGTCTCGTCCAAAGCGTTTTGAAAAATAACTTCTATAACATATTAAAGAGCATGAGACTAGGTATACACCCTTGTCTGACTCCACACCCTATAGGTACGGTACTTTTTTCGGTGTTTTTAAGTTTGACATATGCCATTTGCTGTTCAAAAATATTCTGTACGATTTTAAGGTCTTGGTCATCGACACCTTTTCTTTCCAGCAGTTCTAATAGTGTGACACAGTAAAAAGCTTTTGTATAGACTATGAAGCACAGATATAGTTCCCTCTGTTGATTTTTGCGTTTTTGCAATAGAACAGACAGTGTGAATAAGGCCTTCAAGGTACCCAGTCCTTCACGGAAACCCATTTTTGATTCGCTTACACCTTGTTCGCATTTTCTACGTATGCGTACTACGCTAATTGTTTAATATTTCTTGCAGGCAGAATTTTGGATATTCCTTGCAAAGTTTGCGGAGATTTTTCCTCTGGAAAACACTACAACATCTTCGCCTGTGATGGTTGTGCGGGATTCTTCAAGAGATCAATTAGAAGGAATCGACAGTACGTATGCAAAGCTAAGGAGGAAGGTAGCTGCGTCATCGACAAAACCCACAGAAATCAATGCAGAGCTTGTAGATTGCAAAAGTGTCAAGAGGCAGGAATGAATAAAGATGGTAAGAAAATATTAGCAGTTAAAATGTAAAAAAAAAACAAAATGTAGCAAACTCGACTTAACTTCGTTAAGAATTCGGTATATGTCCAATTCCAGGATATTTTTACCAATATAATTAACCAAAATGATTTTTAAGATGACTCTGATACTTTATAATGCTGAAATAATAATGAAATTAAAGAAATTAAAGAAATAACAAAGTTATTGAAAAAAGTAAGGTTAAGTGTAATTAATTCTGAGAACACTGAGAACGATTTAATAATAACACCAAAGAGTATATGAAAAATATTTTACTGTTAATTGATAAATGAACATAAAAATTAGCCTAACCTTACATAAGATCCTATCCTGACACCAACACCACCTGGTGAACAAAATCGAATGTTCTATCGATTAATAATCGATTTCTGCAATACCATAGTCAATGCTGTCAAATGAGAACAATTAATCATCAAATATTTACACCTAACCTTACTTATTTCGTCAACTTTTTCTTTCTCTCATAAATTTTTTTCGCATTTAGCGGCATAATAAAATATCAGTCACACACATATCATCAAAAGCAGTCTTTGATGTTTAAACAATTTATTTAAAAAAAAATTGACCTTTTCAATTTTATTGTTTTGTATAAAAAATGTTTTAAAAATAAATTACTTTTTTTTCGTCAATTTTTCGAAAAGTGCCACTTCTAGACTACTATCTACCAAGAATTCTAGCTAGTTAACGTATTTTTTTTATATCAGAAAGAATTTTTGTACTTGAGTACTTGAGTTGTATTTAAGTAGTTTTTTTACCTCGTACATTACAGTCTACAAGGTCGAAAAATATTTGAAAATATACAAGCAGAATAGTTTACAAATTTAGCAAATATTTTTACTTAACTTTATCAGATTTTGTTAGCAATAAGACTAAAGAGATTTCTTCAGCATTACTTGCAATTTTTATCGAAGCATTACCAGTATTTGAGGGACCACAGAAGAAATGAAGATATAAGGGCCGAATTGAACATATTTTCAATTAACGACAGAATACACCAAAACTCATTAAAATTGAGAAAACACATTGAAAGAATGAACGAAGACAGATTGGCCAAACAAGTGATAAACTACAGACCACGAGGAAGAAGAGCGGCAAGAATTTTCGCGTTAATTCCTCTTTATTCCGAAATAGACGTCCGCATTCTAGAATAATTAATTTGCCTGTATATAAGAAGATCGCCGACCGAAGTCTTAAGTGAAGTTAATTATAATGTGTTATAGTTTTGAAAAGATTGTATCGAAGTGATTTATCAAGTAAGAATTTATCGTATCGAAAGATTAGAATAAATTGTTTGTACTGAGTGTTTAAAATCATCGAACCCAAGATTAAATATCGAGACATTATTAACGGCTGAACTATTTAATGCCGCATTTTACAAAACAATGCAGGCGACACTTGAAGAAGAAGAAGGTTTATCATTATTTTGGAATGTTTAATTTAATTAATAAATAACGTAAGCTGCACAAAACAAGAAAAATTGTGGCGCAATTCGCCAATTCTATTGTCACGACCCATTTGCAAAATCGGCAACAATCAACAACTCCCCAAGAACCTTGTTTACCTCCAACGATTTTTCAATACTTAAATCCGAATGACTTTGGAATTAAGTGGCTCTCGAATATCCTCTATAGCGGCATAGAAATGTTAAGTAGCTACAGTTTCTTATGCAAACTTAAAACAAAAAACTTTTTAAAGTAGTTGCGAAGGACTTCAGCGGAGTCTCGAGATCCTGAAGTCACCCTCCGTCGCCAGATGTTACAATTTGTTTTTCTTGCAGCATTATCGTTGAAGGACATAATATTTGGGGTGATTACGTGGCGGGAAAATAATTTCACGTTTATTAACGCTCTATCACTATTCGGTTTAGGTACTGACTTAAAAAATATCTCACTCATAATTACACGAGAGGTTTGAATTTAATCGGGTAAATAAGGGTTGTTTAATGAGAAACTGTTGCCTAGTAATTTGACGAGAAAAACTGTCGGCTGTTAAAAACGCGACACCGAAGGTTTTTAGGTTGACAGTTTTTCGAGTCAAATTGCTAAATGAAACAGTTTAGAATTTGAACAATAGATTGTAGATTGTAGGGTGGGTCGTGAAGGCTATGCTGCCTCTCAAGCACTTCGACCTATCAGATCTTTTGTGCATAACCCTTAATCTATTCGAGGCCCGGGATTCCGAGACTTCGAGCAAAGTTTATCAGTTTCCTGGGGGCTAAGTTTCTGACATCGAAGGGCTTTAGAAAACTTGAGGCTCTTGCAGAAAAGCGCAGAGCATTCGCAATGCAAAAGTTCTGCAGTTTCAGCGAAGTTCTCGCAATAGCGGCAACTATCACTTTCTGTTTTGCCCATCTTTTTCAGGTAATACCTTAGGGGGGCAGTGACCAGTGAGGAGTCTCGCCACCAGTTTCAAGTCTTTCTTGTCCAACTCGAGAAACTGTTTAGATTTCCTTGGCGAAAGACTTACTAGCCTTTTCGTTTGTCTTTCTCCTGGCACTTTATGCCGGTGAGATTTCATTTCATCTGTTAATTTGAACAATACAAATTTACTTACCTAATATCAATACAAAAGCCGAGTGTAATTCGGCAGGACAATTTAATGAATAAAAAATTTAGAAACATATCAATGCAAACTTTATTTATAAAACAATAAAAATAAACACATTTTTATGTGAATGTCATCATCATAATTATGGAATTACAGCCATGGATGGGCATTATGAATTATGTATTAACGGGTATGAGATCTTAATGAATTTTTGGCTTCTATCTCTAGATATAAAAATAAATAATATTTCTTATGGAATAGCAGGTGTTTATAGATCACCTAATGGTAATCTCAATGTTTTCTTTGAAAATTTCTTTAAATGGTTTGATGATTATTACGATAAGCGTAGCAATTGCTCGGTAATAATTACAGGTGATTTTAATATTCATTATGAAAATAATAATTATAATAAACGTAAACTTCAAGAATATATTGAAAACAATGGGATGAGGCAGTTGATTACCGAATATACCAGGGTGTTCAGGAATTCTAAATCTATAATAGACTTGGTTATAAGCAATGACTACACAATATCGACCTATGTGGAAAAAGACTATGTAATATCTGACCATTCTATAATAAAAATTGAAACGCATTGTTCAACTGCATCTAATTTAAATGACATTAAAAAAATTCGTTCAAATATCAAGTATGATGAAATGGTAAACATATTGATTGAAAAGGACTGGAGTTATTCGTCGGTTAATGTTAATGTTGTAGCTGATATTTTCTCAAATAATATACTATCGGCAATGGACTCGGTAGCTCCTAGTGGAACCGTTAATATTAAAAATAAGGGTAACGCATGGTTTAATACTGATTGTTATAATGCTATTAAAGATAAAAACATAGCGTATAAAAGATTTTCAATAACTAATGCAGTAGAAGATTGGAATTGTTATAAAGAAAATAGAAATTCATGTGTTAAAATATTGAAAAATTCAACAATACGGTATTACGAGAGAAATATAGATATGAATAAAGGCAATTCAAAACTAATGTGGAAGCACCTAAAAACAATTGTCGGAAAACAATTGTAGGACTGAGATTGACAGTATAGACTGTAATGGAATCGTTTACACTGATGACTTGGCCAATGTTTTAAATCAATATTATATAAATAGTATTTACGATATTGTGGGTAATATAATAGTTCCTGATTCCGGTACCAATGTTATTTTGCAAACGGTTCCTTTAAATAATTCAAAAATGGAATATTTCGAATTAATTAACATTGGACAGCTACTTGAAACAATAAAATCCAAAAAAAAGAAAAACAGTACAGATGAATTAGGCCTTGATATTATTGAAAATTTGTTTCACGTGATAGGCTATCCTTTGCTTAATATGATAAATTTAAGTTTGGAAAAGGGCATAGTTCCTCAAAGATTCAAAACTTCAACTATAGTTCCTATTCCTAAAGTATTAAATACAAACAAAGCTGATCAGTTAAGGCCAATCAATATGCTACCTTTTTGTGAGAAATTACTGGAACTAGTAGTGTATGATCAAGTAAGTAAATTCATTTCTGTAAATAAGATATTACACAGTTATCAATCTGGTTTTCGTAATTCGCATTCTTGTGAGACAGCACTGCAACTAGTTATATCTGACATGAAAAATATCCTAGATAGGCCGGGAGTAGTAATTTTTTCAGTTTTTATTGATCTCAGAAGAGCTTTTGAAACGATAGATCGTGATATATTGTTGTTGAAATTGAGAAAATATGGCTTCAATGGGGTAGTTTATTCTCGGATTCAGCATTATTTAAAAAACAGATATCAAATAACCAAATTTAACAATTCAACATCGGATCCGGAATTGAACAATATTGGTGTTCCACAAGGTAGTGTTCTTGGGCCCCTACTTTTCATATTATATATAAATGACTTGGGCAATGTACTAGAGAAATGTAAAATCCATCTTTTTGCAGATGACACCCTCATTTACTATTACGGGGATAATTTTGTTGAAGTAGTAGAAACAGTCAATTCGGAATTGAAAAAAATATCTGACATATTTAAGATCAATAAACTAAAAGTAAATGAATCCAAATCTAAATTTATGTTCATTGGTGGTCCTGTTTTGCGTGCTAAATTTTTAAACCTTAATTTGAGTGTTAAGATAAATGATCAGGACCTGGAGAGTGTACATGAAATAAAATATTTAGGTTTTATGATGGACCATGAACTAAAATTTAATAGTCACATAGATTACATATGTAAAAAGATTGGAAAAAAAATTGGTTTTTTGAGAAGAATTTCACCATTTCTGTCAATGCATACTAAGCTTATGGTTTACAATACATTAATTCTACCACATTTTTATTACTGTTGTTCACTAATATATACAGGTTGTTCTAAAGCTAGTTATGAACGATTACAAATTATTCAAAACAAGGCGATGAGAGTAATTCTGGGATGCAATAGGTATACTAGTGTGGAGTTGATGACTAATTGTTTAAATTGGTTAAAAATTAAGAAGTTTCTGTATGTAAAAACAATGATTTTCATCTTCAAAATTATCAATAATCTCTTACCGCAATATTTACATAGTAAACTAGTGCCAATCTCACATATACATGATGAAAACACAAGATCAGCAAATTTAATTAATTTTTATGTGAAAACAACCATTAAAGGAAGTTCAATGAAAAATTTATTCCACAAAGGTGTTGTACAATTTAATAACTTACCACAGTACATAAAAGTAAGTCAAAATGTAAAAATATTTAAAAAATTATTGATTATATACATTAAAAGTTATCCTACAGAAATCTAGTGGTTCATATTTATATTCATATTCATATTTATTTTTAACAATATACATTTCTTATAATATTTTATATTTTCTATCTTAATTTTATATGTAATTGCTTACACAATACTTTTTATATTTTATTTAATATTTTACTAGTATTACACTTTAAATTATTTTATGGTTACTTTATACATATTTCTGTTTATTTATGGTACAGTTTGTTTGTTTAATTTTTTTTTTTGATCATCTGTTTATTGAATATGTATCTTTTATTGTTAACATTATCTATGATAAATAAAGCATAAATAATATAAATTAGCCTGCTGTAGAATTTGTGACCATTTGTGCCTGTCGGACGCCTTCCTCTAACTCCAATCACTCTCAAGTCGTCCTTAATATTCTCCATGTCCTTAGTCCTATTGGTTTGTCTAGGAGGGTCTTTCTTGAGGGGTCATTGGCATTCATTCGCATCATCACATGTCCCAATTATCTTCCTATTTTTATGGACCTTACGATATCTACATCTCGAAATTATACCCGGATCTCCACACTTCATTTTCGTTGACGCCTCGAAAGATCCATCGCAGGACCTTTCGCTCGAAGCATCCCAGTGCAGCTTCGTCCTTTTTAGTAAGCGTCCAGGTTTCAGTTTTATTTGAATGTACAATTTTTAAAAACGCAGTTATTGAAATTCATACTAGGAACAGTGATGTCGATGCGGGTGCCACAGCTAATAGCTTCTGTAGTAGATGTTGAAGTTTTTTTCTTTTTATAAATTGATTGAATAATGCTTTGTCAACTTGTAAGTATGGTTTTATTGATGATGAATTGCTGTGTCCTGTTACTTTCATTAGAGCTTGTTCTTCAATCCCGCTTTTACTTAATTCGCTAACTGCTGCCGATCGATTTGAGTGATTTGTAACTTTGACACGTTTGATATTTAGTCCATTTGGAAATTTCATTAATTCCAATCGGCACATTCTTGTTCCAACCTTTAGAATTTTTCTGCTCCCAAAAGGGATTTGGTGTAAGAAATACCCTGTCCGATGTCATAAAAGTGTCTCGCTATTCCATTAACTCTTTAAATAAAAGTATTGGGCAAATATCTTCCTCTAAAATGTTAGGCGTAATCCATTTGCTGTCACATAATTTATTGTTACCGCCTGGTCTTGTTTTTAAAAATAGAGGATTATACTCGATACGTCCAGTTTCTTTTCCATTATTTTTAATTTCAGATACAAAATAAGTGGTTCATTTTCGTCATTTATTCTGGCCATTGCAAATACTTCAGATTCGCTACACTAGCGATCTTGCTGGGCGATTTTCTGTAAATGTATGGGTTTTGATAAGTGCTTATGGACTTGGTGTCTGCTCGCGATTGGAGAGAAGGTTTAACGCCGAACATTATATGTATGGAAGATATAAGGCTTTCATTTGTTAGACAAATATTTCCAAATAACTCTTACGTCTTTGAACATGATAACTTGAAGTCTTGCCATGGCCCGCTTACAGTCCCGATATAAATCCCATAGAGAATGTTTGTATGACCAAATAATAAATTTTTATAATAAATCATTTATTAAATTATAATTAAATATTAATAGATAATAGTTTTCTGTATTTATTATTGTTATTTTTGTTTTGTCTATCGTCGACGATAAGAAAAGCCTGATTTACGCAAATATGTCAAAATCTAGTCAAAAGACTTGTACCCATTTTTAGTGAATACTGTACTTACAAATTTATAATTAAATTTTATTTATTAAAATTTAAACTACATTAACAAACTAAAATAAACACTTGGAAACTTCTTTAGTGACCAGATGCAATAAAATTTGTTTATCCTACACCATTATCCTTGAAGGACCTTTATGCTGAATTTAATATTGTTGTTACAGCCGTTCAGCACGAGAGGGGACCGCGAAACTCGACTTTGCGACGACAGCAAATGTCGAATTTCTTCAACGAAGCAAGGGAAAGAATGATGGCCTCGCCACCTGTCGGGGCTTTGAATCTGGCCATACCCAAACCCGCAACTCCTCCCGTTTTAGAAAGTCCTTTTGGATTCATTGGACCTGCCGGTTTCGTGTGCAATTCGATACTCAACTTTCCGAGGGTACGTATAGTTACACTGCATATTAGTCTTTTTAATTATTTACGTTTACATTTTACTTAACTAATATTGGCTGATTTCACTAATCACTTCTTACTGTTAAAAAATATATCTTTATATCCCCACAACCATACTTTCATGAAATCATCTGTTCACATCCGGACAAATGGTAAATGAAAAGTCATTAGTGTATCAAAATAAATTATATATATATATATATATATATATATATATATATATATAAAAAAAATTTAACAAAATTTACGATTTACCAAACAGAAGCATAATTCCTTTTTTCCTAAATAAATACCGTAATTTAAGTTAAAATTTAAGAAAGAAATATCAATATCAAGGTTACTGTGATAATACTATTTTTCCAGAATACATGCAACTTTTGTATAATCATAATCATGATAATCGTTTTTATTGTATCACAGCCCAAGTTACATATAATTTGATTTAAACTAAACAAAAAACAGTGGTACATAGCTGAAATACAAAAGACGAAGTTCAACTTAGATAGCACAAGTGCTACGAAGTTGCTCTTCCAATCTAGTTAAACCTCAGTGCGCAGTATTTTATACGGACGGCTCCAAACTAGAGGGGAGAGTTTGCCTGGCTACTGTAGTGTGTATCAATCCGAAATGACAGCCATTACCGAGGCAGCTGTCTGGACACTCCGCAATGAACAAAAGTTCAGCGAGATATCCATTCTTTGCGACAGCCAGAGTGCTATCAAATCACTGAACTCAGTTTACTTGACCTCTAGGGCAGCGGTGCAATGCCGAGCCGCCCTGAATGAGCTAGCAGCTAAGATTAGGGTACACATTTTCTGGGCACCCGGACACAGGAACATACCAGGCAACTGTAAGGCGGACGAGCTAGCAAGAGAGGGCACCACCCTCCCAGCTGTATCTGTCTCATCTCGGTAAGTAGTACCGATTGAAAACTGCCTGCTCCTCCTGCACAGGCAAAATGAACCCAAATGCACGAATCATCGAAACAGATTTGGCCTAAACTAGATCTACGTCGAATTAATGATGTTTTAACTCTATCCAGGAAGTCCATTTAAAATGCGATCGCGGCTATAACAGGACACTGGGCAGGTGGATCCCATGCACGGCGCATGGGAATCGCAGAGCTACGACACGACTTCTGTAGAAGCTGTCACGATGAGGAAGAGGAGGAAACAATGGATCATCCTCTCTGCCACTGCCCTGGGCAGAAAATGGCTTTCTATAGTAGGGCAACCGAACTTTGATGACTTATTTGATCTCAGCTCGGTTAGTATTAAAGACCTTACATTTTTTTCTACCTTATAATTGCGCTAAATTTGTATCACTCTATAATGACTCGTTTCTCTCCGAAATGACTGTAGCCGTCTTAAAAACGTATTTTTAACTGTCAATTAAGAAAACTTATAATAAATGATTCCTTTACTTGCAGTTTCCGATACCAATGCAACCTATCTCACAGCCGACCATACCAAATCCAGCAGTAGTGTGCGAAGCAGCAGCGAGATTGCTGTTCATGAACGTCCAATGGACCAGGTCTCTTCCGGCGTTCACATCCCTTCCGTTTGCCGACCAATTGCTATTGTTGGAGGAGAGCTGGAGAGAACTATTCATTCTTGGAGCAGCACAATTCTTACCAATGAATTATCTACCACATTTAATACCGATGCGCAGTCCATTAGAAACTAGCGCAGATTTTTTACAAAGCGTGCAAGAGTTTCAAGACATTCTGGTTAACATAAGGCAATTCCACGTCGATCCGCACGAGTATTCCTGCTTACGGGCGACTATTTTGTTCAAACCGAACATCGACAAACTCGCCTCATCATCGCCACGACCCGAAAGGGTGCTCAGCGAACCCTCCAAAGTGGCGGCAATCCAAGACGAAACGCAACTTATTCTAAACAAATATATCAGCACCACTCATCCTGGTCAACCGCTGAGGTTCGGAAAGCTCTTGTTGCTTCTCCCTAACCTGAAGAAAGTGCCCGGTGAAACTATAGAGGAGCTTTTCTTCAGAAAAACCATCGGTAGTATTCCAATAGTTAGGATAATCAGCGATATGTATAAATCCCAAACGAACTTATGATTTTTCCTAAATAATGCTTTTCTGGTGAAACCAACAAGTATTTCGGTTTTGAGATAATCTTCGGCACAATCTAAAAGTGACGCTTTAGACAAAAGCCTTACATTATATTATTTATTGGTGTACATACACAGTATAATTTTACGAGCAATGCATACAAATGCAAAATTTTAGTTTCGGTTTGGAATACCCATGCCAAACGGTCGTACTTACACCAATCACGGCTAGTGTAAGAGTGTGAGTCGAAAAACATCCCGAAATTAAAACTGTACAAGACTTCAGGTATAAGATATATCTTGAGTCAAAATAGTGCCCGGTACTGCATTAGGTACCCTGTGTGCTGACTGCATCGACTACTTATCATAAGACTGGTACGAATGCAGTACCGGCGATAAATGGAGTATACATTAAATCACAAGACATGCCGGACCAATGTAAACATTGTAGGCGTATTCCGTATTATTTACTTTTTATTAAATATTTTCAATATTTTGTTTGTTTATTATTATTCTCTTTCGTCTGCATACAAATAAAATTTAATAGATTACCATGAAAGTAGCAGATTGATAACATTCAAATTGACACAAACTTAGTGTATTTGTAGTTGGCGCTAAGTGGAATACGCCTACGTATTTAAAAAAAACAAACATAAATATATCAAAAATATATCATTTAAAATTGTAGTAGTACATACATACATATAGTCACGCCTTTTTCCCGTAGGGGTAGGCAGAGACCACTTCCTTCCACTTGCTACGGTTCTTACACACATCTTTTGCTTCCTCTACTTTTATCAGTGCCCTCATACATGCTCGTCGGTTGTTGGTACTCTTGACCTAGCCTTTCTTCCAAACAATGTTGATCTGATCGAGATATGTTCGCCGAGGTCGACCTCTACCGACTTGTCCATTTTCCTGCTAACACCCTTCGCTTAATGTCACTGTCATACTTTCCATCTCTCGTAAATTTTAAACCCAAGTACCCAACTTCATCCACTTGTTTCACTCCTTCTCCCTCAATCGAAACTTCACAGTTTGTCATGCTTTTTTCTCTTTTAAAAACCATTACTTTCGTTTTGCTTGCATTTATTTTAATCCCTTCGATTTTCAGGGCATCATGCATAACATTAACCATCGCCTGCAATTCCTCTTCAGATGACGCTAATATGACTTGATCATCGGCGTAAAGAAGGCATTTAACGATCAAATCATTCATTTTCAATCCATTCGCACTCTCTTTCAAATCTTTTAAACAATCGTCTATGTATAAGTTAAACAGCCATGGTGGAGCTACACATCCTGTCTTACACCTTTTTCGATGTTAAACCAGTCCGTGCAAGCTCCGTTTATCCTGACACAAGCAGAGGAATCCTCATAAAGTGATTTTAGTACTCGTATTAAACTACCGCTCATCCCATACATAGACAATGTCGACCACAATTTACTCCTCACCACTCTGTCATAGGCCTTTTCCAAGTCTATAAAAGCGCAATAGACCTTCTGACTTCTGGCTAAGAATTTTTCAACTATACCTCGTAATGAAAAGACCTGATCAGTTATATTATTTAAAAGATATGATTGTACCAATAATTCAAAGTCCACTACAAAACAAATTCAAGAAAACTGCGGTTACAAAGAGATTAATAGAGAAATGGTTACATTTACTAGAATTTAAAAAGGCAGATAAGGGAACAAGGTCAAATTTAAGCTTAGTAAATTGCTTTCCAAAGTAAATGGTGTACAGTTATAAGTAAAAGGTATTTCAGATAAAAGCTATTGTACCGATAGTTCATGATTCACTAGAAAACAAATTCTATAGAAACACTTAAAGCTGTAGTTAGAAAAGCATTAATAGAGAATTAGTTGCAATTATCAGAATTTGTCGAAACATATTCATGATGAATCACCAATATTGTCCGGACAGAAATATTAAATCGTTCAACATGTACAGATTGTCGAAAATACATTATGTATTTAGCATTTTTTGTTAAATAGTTGTAGTAATATAGATTTTTATTCTTGTTTGCATAAATAGTGACTGCCAGTTGATTGAAAATGTAGTGTACCTAACTCACTATTTTCTCCAGCAGCATATCGATACTTTAACAATCAAGCAAACGAATAATACGTTTACTAATTTTAAATAATGCAACTGTGTATTTGCCAATAAAATAAAAAAAAATAATACACAAGACTGAATTAATAGAATTTTTAAAATAGGAACAAAAATAGTAAAAATCAAAAATATCATTTTTTATAAGGAATAATTGCATAACAGATTTTTAATTGTTATATACAGGGTGGCCAACCGAAAACGAAAAAGAGTCATTTGCAGGAACCTTGTCAACATTTTAGAAAAACGCTCAGACCCGTTGATTTTTGTCCGGTATTTTTGATTCCGCTACTTTCAACCCCAAGCGAGGGTAAGAATTACCCCAACATTTTTAAATGGCATTGGGCGTCGAATAAGATGTCTTTTGAAAGCTCTGAAAATTCTCTTTACAACAGTCTTTAAAATTCCTCCTAATACTTTGAAAAAAATTACATCTTAAAATTCCAATTATTTTAGTTGCTTACTTACTACCTAATTGATTAAATGTTCAAATTGATTCCCGCATACTTCCATACAATAATAAAGATTTTGTTAAAAAAGTTCACGCACATTCCGAAGAATTTCCGGAGTAATTCGACGGCACTCGTCAACGATTTTTTGAAGCAAATCTTCCAACGGCGCTGGCGCGTGGTTGTGTTTTACCACAAAAAAAAATCGAGGGGCGATAAATCTGGCGATCGTGGAGGCAATTCCATGCTGTCTCTTCTCCCAAACCAATGCCGTGGAAAACGTTGGTCTAAATACTAACGAACAATCGCCGCATAATGCGGAGGAGCACCGTCCTGTTGAAAATAAAAATGATCTTCGTCATACTGTGGATTATTTTTAAATGTATCAGTCAAGGCAGGGTCAATAGCGTCTTTCAGTTATTGCAAATACATTTCTTCAGTCAAATTGTGAATCGTTCCCTGCTCGCGCACTCATTATTTCGCAAAACTGCAAACGGTGGTCATAATCATCCTCATTAACTTCATGGATTAAACGTATTGTATATGCATGGAATTTATTTTTCTTTAAAACGGTTTGGATGTTAGTAATTTTCTTTTAACTTAATACCTCTTTTACTGGATCACTACTAAACTTATTAGATATTAATTACAATTTTTTATTAAACATAATTGTGGAACTATTAATATTAATATAGATAGTACAAGAAAAGAAATAAATGCAATATTTTTTCATTTTATTTAATACGATGGGAAAAAGTATGTGCTTAAAGCTACACCAGCATCTATGACACACTACAAAAAAAACTAGTTCAGAATTTTGTACACATTTATTACAAATTTGCTTCCCAAACCAAATTTTTTTTTACAGTTTCCGTTTTCCAGAATAAATGCGTGGGCTAGCTTTAAACTTGGGTTACACCACAAATATATATCTAATGATCGGACTGGTGGACACTATCAACTATTTGAATTTAGAATTCGACGAGTGAAATGTGTTAATGACTTTTTGTAAGGAATTATGAGTAAAAAAGCGACATCAATAGCTTTTTTTATGTTTTTTAAATTTATTACAGTAACCCACAACCTTCTATCATATGCTTCCAGGTGGGCATGGACTATTTCAATTATAAAAATAAAAAATTCGTAATGTAACTCTGCTGAGTACATTCAAAGAAGATATATACATAATAATTATGGAATTTCTAAACAAAGAAAAAATCACAATTTAATTTAAATCTAATATCACGATAATATATAGATAATAATGATATAAAAGTCTTGTAATAAATGTGTACAAAATTCTGAACTAGTTTTTTTTGGAGCGTGCCATAAATGCTGGTGTAGCTTTAATGACATGGAATAAGTGTAGTGTTAGACTCGTGAAAATTGGTCATTTTCACTCGGATAATGCCCAATTTTCTCACTCGTTGAACAATGTACTATTTTTAACTGGCGCCCGATTCCAGAATAAAATTTTTTAAAGCTAGGTACTCAAATAATTCCTTGTACTATTTATTGTATACAGAATTTTTTCGGAAATACAAAACATATCGATCAATATTTCGTACAAACATATAAACTTTACATTAGTATTAATACAGGAGTGCCTCACACTACCTCGCAGAAGTGGAGACGAGCTATAAAAATTAAAAAAAAAATTTGTATACTTTTGACCGTTTCAAACTTTTGCCGGGTACTTTTAGATGACCCTGTAGGAAACGTTTTATTATCAAAACAATACCAAACGTTTTATTATTAGTAGTATTAATACAAGAGTACCTTGCAAAAGCATAGAAGAAATTATAAGGCTGTAAATAATTAAAACAAACATTTGTATAATTTTGCCGGTTTGGAAACTTTTGCTGGGTACTTTTGGAAGGCCCCGTAATCGGAAACAGTCGCAAGATAGGGTCCGGATTGTGCGCAGCACAACAAAAGCGTTCGTCTGCGCAAAATTCGAACTATCGCGAACTGTTTCGACTGCTGTGTGAACAAATCTTTTACCGTCAAAACAATACCAAACGCTTTTTTGCTTGATTTTGTATTTATTCGTACTTCATATGTGACTGTAAATGATTTAGAATGCACAAAAGAATTGATAATAAATACTAAATATTATTCAACAGCTAAACTCTGTGATGTAAATAGACACGAAGGGGAATCCCGTGCGATTTCGATATATATGGCAAAACAGTATGTTTGCGCGTTAAAAAGCTTTATTGTACAAAAAAGAGTATATTTTTATATTAAAAGAATTTAAATTCTGAGAATTTGTTTTAATTTTAAGCATAAATCATTTGTTATACAATGTGTAAAAAAAAACGTGGTGTTTATTTAAAATAAAACGCATTTATAAACTAAATTTTGTTTTGTTTTATTTCGTATCCGGAAACATACCCCAGGTAACTTTCAATTAAAAATCCAACGGTGACCTCTGATTCCCTCATTTTCAAGGTTACTTCAAGGTCAACCTCATTTTTTTAAAAGGAAACCCTTTTTTTATAGCGGAATCGAAAAGAGCGGAAAATTTTACGTCCGGACATGTGTGTAGGTATAAGGTTAACGTAACACCCGCAGGTCAAATAGAGGTCAAAGTATGACTTCTTAAAAATCTCGCAAGTTTAGTGGTAAAACAAAACAAACTAAGTCAATCGTCATCACTTTAGATATTAGAGAGCACAAAATGCCATTCTAGACGATCTCAAATATAAAATTAAAGCTCTTAATACTGCAGCTGTGACATAAATACTGGTATGGGAATGCCATGAAAAACTCGGTGTCCTCTCAGAACACAACAAAATAATTTTGACGTGGGTTTCAGGACACTGTGGGAACAAAGGCAATGAAAAAGCTGATGAACTAGCAAGAAAGGGCTCATATATTGTTCCAGAACTTGCACTCGAGATTACTAAATCTGAGATTAGAGGATGCACACGGGACTGGGTCAAACAAAAAACAAAGAGAGCGGTGGAAAGAAACCACCCTCGTACACCACGGAAAACATTCATTAAAGAACCGACAAAACACAGAACTGAAGAACTACTGTAGATAAGTAGGAATCAGGTGAGAATTATAACGGGTCTTTTTACTGGTCACAATCCAATGAGAGAACATCTACAACAAAATGGTGCTATACAACGGAGAACTTCACTGCAGACAATGTGGTGAAGGGACAGAAACGGCCAAACACATACTGTTAGAATGCGAGGCACTAGACCGCAAAAGATAGACAATATTCGGGCAACCTAGGTTAACCCCTAAAGAATACAATAACCAACCGGTGAAGAACCTGTACAAATTGGTACAGGGGACTACAGTTACGGAATGGGTGGTGATAGGTCCAGCATCAGAGAAAAAAAAAATACTGCTGCTGAGGAATTTTTTAAGGATAAAATTTTAATTTTTTTTTTAAATTTAAAGTTTTAGTCCTTCATTTGAACTTGTAAATTATTTTGTGACATATTCCAAATTTTTTGAAGTGATAACTTGTTATGGCACGCTGTGAACTTTTTTTGTAATGGGTAAAGAATGTTAAACTCGCGTCAGGACACGTGGCCTGATCGAAAATTCGTAAGACGGATGTATTTCACTGGAGCAATATAAAATGCGACTTTTCTTGACTGGTAACTTGGCAACCTTATTCAACAAACTGACAAATTCAAGTACATTTTTTATGTCATTTTGACAAATTAATTTAGTAGCTAAATTCAAAATTTAAGTGCTTTTCATTAGTTTATTGATTAAGTTCTGCTTTTGCTGCATTAAAATGGTCCAAGGAGAGGTGTCGTTTTTAGTAGATGTTATGGACACCATAGCGTGTCTTAATGACTCTAATGGTTCTCCCCCCGACAAAATTTTAGATCAAATAATTTATCAGTGCAAGAAGCCGTTAAAAAATGCATCAATTTGTGTTAAAAAAGCATTAAAAACTGGACTGAAAGCTGGTTTGATCAAAGAGAACGGGGGAAGGTTCAAATTAGGTTTTGGTTTGCCGATAACGGAGGCTCGAAGGCGAAGAAAAAATAGAAGCAGAAGCCGTAGACGACGTAGCCAAAAGCGACAAAACCGAAAACGAGGTAGCCGAAAACGAAAAAGTCGAGGTAGGAAGAAAAGCGCCATATTGAAAGAAGATCAAGCAAAAAGCGGAAGAAAGAAATCGAAAACATTCAAATCTGGTACTGATGTTTAATATATGATTTATAATAAAGCGTTAATAAAAATAATGCATTATTCATAAACTATGGAAATCTGGAGACAATATTTTTCAGATTAAAAATAATATTTTCACGCGCGTTAAAACTTAAGTTTTCACTTGCAACAGTGCAACCCGTAAAAATTTTTTATAAATTTATTACATTTATTTATCGCTCCCAGTCAATTTGGAAGTGACTGAAAATTACTATTTTGCTTCTTTTACAGTACATTAGGTCTCTATAAGATGTTTAAAATTTAAATTTATTAAAACAACTTAGATACGGTGTTTGAACAATACGACTGAGACATCCGGTATATATTTTTATCTCTAAGAAATAATCATTACAATATAATTGCATTGTTAACAAATAATTAGAGTTTGTCTTTACTCTCACGGTTTACTAATTACATATAATAATATAATTATTACTTAATAACTAGTCATGGAATTTTTTAGCTAACGGCGTTTATTGATTTAGAACCAACAAAAAAGTCAATAATAATGATTCGAGATAACCAGACGGATGCTGTTTGTTTATTTGAATTGTGATATTTTCTAATATGAAACTGGAATGTGTAAATATTGTACTGGTAACAGGTTACTTAATGTTAAAGCAAACGAAAACACCACGTTTTTCCTAAATCAGTGGCAGTGGCAGCTCTAGTTGAGGATACTTAGCATATTTAAATTACAATTACTTTACATTCATATTTGTGAGTATTAGAATCACTTTAGCGATAATGAATGTAAAAAGACTTCCGTAAAACCCAATCGGTATCACGCCTTGACTAATTACATAAACTATTTTTTTTTAAATGTTTATCACAATAAAAAAACTTAATATAATCCTTTGCCTTGCTTCCCCATATTAAATGGACGGGTTTGGAAGTAAGAGAAAATAATTGACTTATGTTAGAGAGATGGAAAGTATGACAGTGACATTGAGCGAAGGGTGTTGGCAGGAACACAAATGAATGGGGCACTGCATAGCTTTATGAATAGCCAGAAAGTGTCAAAAAAAGGCACGTCTATCTGTGCATAGAGGTGTGTTGGTTCCTACACTTATCATTACGGTAGTGAATGTTGGGTTTGGCAGAAGAAGCATGAAAATAGGATTAATGCTGTGGAGATGATTAGTCTGAGAAGTCTAGCCGGAGTGACTCGGTTGGATAAGGTAAAGAATAGTGAGATAAGAGAACGCTGTGTTAAGGTTTTTTCCATTTTTCTCGAAAACGGTAAGTTTTATCGTAAAAACAGGTAAAACAAACAAACAGTTGTCTTGTCTGCCTCCAACATCTGCTTCTACCTTTCAACACTTGTGTCGTGTGAATTATCAAAGTATGGCTAGGCAATGAGCTGAAGGATGGGGTTGGAAATAAACAGATAATTATTTGGAGCCAATTCAAACTCTACTCCCGCCTCTAATATTGAAACAAATACAACAGATAAAAATATTTATAATATTAATGAAGATACAATTGATATATTCCTTTTCTTAGAACAGCGAACAGAAATTCAGTAAGAAGAAGAAAATGAAGACGAAGAAACAATTGTCGAGGTAGAATAGACCTAACCTAACCTAACCTAATATAATAACATTTAGAAGAAAACAACCTATTCCACTCACAATGGTGAGTCGTAAGAGAAAAAGTGACTGGATCATTTTTGTAGAGAATTGTATGATCTACACCTTTTGTTTGATCTATTTTCATGATAAAACTAACCGTTTTCGAGAAAAATGGAAAAAACGTTAATTTTGTACGTTTGACTTTGAATAAATTTTTTTGCAAAAGTAGGATCTGAAGGGATTTTTGAAATTTTATTTATAATGATGTATTTAACGTCTCTGCCAATTTTCAGCTCTATGCGTATTTTGGCTGAGTCAAATGTTTATTTTGACTGGACTATTAATGATTTTAATATGGAAGGTAGAGATTAGGGATGATACGAAATACTAGAAGCAAGTATTTGGAACAGTTCCGTACGAGGAACAGATTATGACAATTATCAGTCAAATAAAATACCTGTTACAAGGCTTCGGACTGTTCACAGTAACAAAACGGACGGTCTACCGTTCTCAATTGTATTGTACATAAAGTCGATGTTGGTATCACACCATAACAATAACATGCTTTGTGGGTAATTGATTTTATTTCCGTCTATGACCTCGAAACTATGTGCGCGTCGCACCTAACAAAATTATTTAAGTGAAAACCGAAAACATTGACTCAACTATTTAATTAGTGGAACTGTAATAGTCCATTGTATAATTGTTCGTATAGACGAGCTAAGTCGATCTTCTCCAAATGCTTTTACAAATCGAATGCGTAAATTTTTAAAGCCCTTAGTCGAACCGTAAATTTTAACTCTGCGCCTGTACGAGTCATATCCACCACTAGTAAAGATAAGGACAAAAATCTTATAATGGGACTTTTATTGAAAAAGTGCCCACCAAAATGTGATATAGGTGGCGCTGATCTAAACGAGTCTATCGTGGTACAATATTGTCAGAAAATTTTAAAATGTTAGCGTGGTAAAAGTATACAAGTTTGTAGCCATTCCTTTGGTGTTTCTCCTGTTTTGTAGATGCATTTAAAAAGGTTAACTAGAGTATTCACTGAACTTCCACAAGCTTGAAAAGTTCCGATGTAAGCCAGTCTGGACCCGGTGATTTACCATTCTTTTTTGTTTTTATAGCGTATAGTATTTCTTCTTTAGTTATTTCTGGTCCTTCGTCGCCTCGTATGCTATCTATATTATGTTCTTGTCTTTCATCGTCAAACAATTCTACTACATAATTTTTCCAAATCATAAGCTTTTGTTGCAGAGAAATTTGAGATAATTCATGACAGACAATATGAATTTTAACAACTTCGGTAAACTGGAGATTTGCTGGCTAGTGTCACTCAGCTCTGGACAAACACTATTGAGAAGTTTAGTGAATCACGTGCAATAGCCTTGGATATATCTAAAGCCTTTGACCGCGTTTGGCACCAGGCATTGTTAAGTAAATTATCTGCCTACGGTCTCCCAACCAAACTGCACTAATGGCTCTTGAGCTTCATGCAAGATCGCTCTTTACATGTGGCAGTTGACGGTATTTCTTCTGATGCGTTTAAAACCAATACCGGGGTCCCCAGGGTTCCATCCTGTCCCCCACCCTATTTATTTTACACATTAACGACCTCTTGAAAACCACCACGAACCCCATTTACAGTTTCGCAGACGACAGCACACTTGTCTCAACTTTTGTGATTCCATCAATAGATCTTGAAGCAATCGTTGAGTGGGAACCAACAATCTTGTTTAGTTCAACGCCCAGAAAACACAAAGCGCCACGTTTTCCAAGAAAGTAAATTCCTCAAATCATTTCATTACAATGTCTTAAATCAAGTCCTTCAATCTCGATTTTGGGAGTCACGGTGTCTTAAAATATGTCTTGGCATGACATGTTGCTAACATCGCAAAGTCAGCAAGCCAGAGGCTGGGTTTTCTGTGGAAAGCTAGAAAGTTTTTGACTCCTGGTCAACTGTTGACGACGTACAAGGCTCAAATCCGACCTCTACTTGAGTATTGCTCGCACATTTGGGGTTCAGCACCAAGGCATTCTCTTCGTCTTCTAAATTCCATTCAGAAAAGGGCCATTCGGTTAATAAACAGCTCAACTCTCACAGATACCCTTTACCCACTAGAAGAAGACCCATAGAAGAAGAGTTGTAGACCAGGCATTACTCTACAGATATTTTTATGGCAGATGCTCCAGAGAAATAAAAACTCTTGTAGCACTACTGGCCATATTCGTCCGAAGAACTCGGCACGCTGATCAGTCTCACCCCTTTACTCTCAGGATTGACCCTACAAGGACCAATCTCCATCAAGAATCCTTCTTTTACAGGGCTGCTACAGAATGGAACAAGCTTCCAAAAATTAGTTTTTCCAAAGATATATGACCTGAAACTTTTCAAAAAGCGGGTCAACAATCATTTCCTTTCTATAATCTCTCCCCCTTCTAATAGTCGCAGTGCGGGCCGTCCGCAGTCCACACGATAGGTCCACCCTTTTTGCGACTATTTTCAGTAAAAAAAAATTGATCGTAATTCCTGGTGTGTCATAGTTTTAAGTTTTCACGGAGTTTGTTCACGAAGATCTCCTTGTGACTAGCAAACATGACAATTTTAAATCAGGAAGTAAAAAACATAATGTTATTTTATTTGTGGTTCAAAACTTGTAACAAACAAAAATACCTGAACGCGAGTTAAATGGTGTAAGTATACCTCTTAAAATAAAACAAACATAAAAAGCAAACTTACTGAAAATCTCGAACAAATAAAAGATTTTTGTTATTTATTTTCGAGTCTTTTAAAATAATACCTAAAAAATTATTTACAAAAAATTTCAGTTTATTTTAATAAAATCATGGTTGTTATTTTCCAAATTAATAGAGTTTTTTTAAGACTCTTATGTTGGATTATTGGGATCAATGCGTTGTTAGTGATTTACAACAATTGTGTATTTTTTCAAAAACAGAATGAATATAAAACATCTTTATACGAGAGCTATAAACAAAGTTAGTGTTATTAAAAATTCAGAAAATACATCTTTTTTTTAGAGAGTAAATACATCTTATCATGTTAGTATAATTACCAAAAAAATCTATAAAGTAAATTTATAAGTTTCTGAAAAAACAGTTTAATGACTAAAGAATACTAAAGTGTATTAAATGTTTTTAAAATATTAGACCGCGTCCGACAAGATCAAAATCCTGAGAAGCGCGTTCGTCAAGGATGCATTTTATTACCACTGTTATTCAATTCGTATTCCGACAGGATATTTCAAGAGGTGTTGGATAAATGTGACATAGGGATATCTATCAATGGGATTAATATCAACAATCTGAGGTATGAGGATGACACGGTTCTTGTTGCCGTCTCCCTGGAAGGACTGCAGGAACTGATAAGCCGCGTGAAGGCTGCAAGCTCAGAAGCCAGACTTAGCCTGAACGAGGGAAAGACAAAGTTGCTAGCAGTTAGCAAATCAAACAACGTGGACAGACCATCACGGGATTTTAAAATAAACAAATTTTTTAGTACACTTGATATTGTTATAAGATCAATTAGTGAAAGATTCGACTTATTGTCGTCCCATTCCGACCATTTTTAATTTATATGGGATATTTGTAAATTTTCAAATTTACCAGAAAAGGAACAACTAAATTGTTGTTTACAGCTTGAAGAAGTTTTAACAGACAAAAATCGTAATGAGCGTGACATACATGGAACAGAATTGTTCCACGAGTTGCAATTTTTAAAAACTCTTAGATTACAAACACCGACACAAATGTTAGACTACATTATAAAAAATAATTTAACTCATTCTGTTCCAAATGCAAGCGTAGCTTTGCGAATTTTGTCGTCAATGCCTGTATCGATTGCTTCAGCAACTTTCTCAAAGTTAAAGTTAATCAAAAACTACTTAATATCGTCAATGGGCCAACAGCGGCTCGATAATTTGGCAATCATATCAATAGAAAGTGATTTGTTGGACAATATAAATGTGACTGATCTTATTTCTGAATTTTCCAGAAAGAAAGCGCGTAAAGTTACTTTTAATTAGTGGCTATTTAGTTTTATTTAGGTTATTTATATTAGGTAACTATCTCTTGTTCAAAAAATGTTTATTTTTCGTTTGGTAATAAAATGTTTATTTTTGCTTCTTCTTCTTCTGCTACATATCCACTAATGGATGTTTGCGATCACATTACGCCACATATCTCTGTCTCTAATGGTATGTATTAGATCTCCTGCATTATTCAGTCCTGTCCATTGTTTGATATTGCGGAGCCATGACATTTTCTTCCGGCCGACACCACGCTTACCTTCTATCTTTCCCTCTATTATTAACTGAAGTAATTGTTATCTTTCATTTCGTATGACATGTCCCAAATACGCTGTTTTTCTGCGTTTGATTATTATCAATAATTCGCGGTCTCTTTTTACCATTCTGAGGATCTCTTCGTTCGTCTTTTTTTATGTCCACGAAATTTTAAGGATTCTCCTATATATCCTCATCTCGAAGGATTCTAGTTTGTTCATGGTGCTCACTTTCAACGTCCACCCCTCCATACCATATAAAAGTACTGCCCATACATAGCATTTCATGAATCTAATTCTAAAGTCCAAATCAAAATCTGTACTTGTAAGGATTTTCTTGAACTTCGGGAATGCTCTGCGTGCTTGTTATATTCAAAATTTGATCTCGATATCAGATGACCATTCTTCTGACAACCATGTTCCTAGATACTTAAATTTTGCCACCCTTTCTGTGGGTTCTGGAATTCTACAAGCTTGCGGAAAATAACTAGAAACTTTGTTTTCTTAGTATTAATTCTAAGACCCATATTCTGGCTGTGTTCTTGGACAACGCTAAGCAGATCTTGCAAATCACCTATATTATCTGCTATTAAGACTGTATCACAGTTGCTTCACAGTTGTATTATTGAATAGTCAGCATCTAGCAATTATGTTGAATGTACATAATATAAAATCGTATACAATTTAAAAAATATATGCCCTAAAAAAAGGCGCTGTGCTCACTTTTGCAAGACGGCGCGCGACCAGGTTAGAACGGCCCTGTGCGGGGGTTTGGCAATATGCAACCGGGAGTCTAGTGCAGTCAGCCAAGACGTACCCTGCTTTGTAGAGCTACCTTATATGTATGTATTAGTCGCTTACAAACTTAAATAAACGTTCAAATTTATCACATATTTAACTTAAATTTACTCAAATCATTTCATCACAATGTCCGGAAATACTCTTGAATCAAGTTCCTCAATCTCGATTTTGGAAGTCACGGTGTCCAATAATATGTCTTGGCATGACCATGTTGCTAACATCGCAAAGTCGGCAAGCCAGAGGCTAGGTTTTCTGTGGAAAGCCAGAAAGTTTTTTACTCCTGATCAACTGTTGACGACGTACAAGTCTCAAATCCGCGAATTTGTGATACAGATCTTTTTTCCCCAAGTAATACGAGGGCAGTTTGATAAGTCAGTGACTTTTTCAATTTCCCGCGCAGTTATTCCAAATGCAACAGTGCTGCTGTCAACTATAATCTATCAGTGGGCAACCTTCTAATTTTGAGCAAGCTACGTCGTGCAGTTGGTGTTTGATAGCCGTTCAAAGCCTCGTGAATTTTTACGAAAATGGAAAAAAGTGAATTTCGTGTGCTGATTAAGCATTACTTTTTACTTAAAAAATCCATCACTGAAACTAAGGAAAGACTTGATAAATATTACGGGGACTCGGCACCATCAATTTCAATGGTTAAGAAGTGGTTTACAGAGTTCCGTTGTGGTCGTACTAGCACTAGTGACGCCGATTGTCCTGGTCGCCCAAAAGAAGTGATCACGCTGGAAATCGTCGATAAAATCCATGAAATGATATTGGATGATCGGAGAATGAAAGTGCGTGAGTTGGCTCATGCTGTAGGTATCTCAACTGAACGGGTACATCATATTTTACACAAATATTTGGACATGAAAAAACTCTCTGCGAGATGGGTGCCGCGATTGCTCACACTCGACCATAAGCGCAATCGTGTGACCACTTTAAAAGAGTGTTTAGCGATGTACAGCCGTAATCCGGACGAATTTTTGTTACTGTGGATGAAACATGGATCCATCACAACACGCCAGAGACCAAGGAACAATCGAAACAGTGGGTTGCTCGGGGTGAACGTGGACCAAAGAAGGCGAAACAAAGTCTGTCAGCCAACAAGGTCATGGCCACAGTTTTTTGGGATGTTCGCGGTGTCATTCACGTCGATTACCTCAAGAAAGGTAAAACGATCACCGGCGAATATTATTCAAAGCTTTTGAACAGATTCGACGTTGATTTGAAGCAAAAACGGCCACATTTGGCTAAGAAGAAGAAAGTGCTGTTCCATCAAGACAATGCACGTGATCACACTTGTCTAGTCACGATGGCCAAAATCCACGAATTGGGATACGAACTGCTACCCCATCCAGCATATTCTTCCGATTTAGCCCCCTGCGACTATTTTCTGTTTTCAAACCTAAAAAAATGGCTGGGCGGTAAAGGATTTGAGTCGAATGAAGAAGTCATTACCGAAACAAACGCGTATTTTGAGAGCTTTGAAAAAACCTATTATTTGGAGGGAATAAAAAATTAGAAAAACGCTGGACTAAATATATCGAGCTAAAAGGTGATTATGTAGAAAATGTTTATTTGCGGAAAAAAAATTGTTTTATTCAAAAAGTCTCTGACTTATCAAACCGCCCTCGTACGTTAAATAGTTTCCGATATACAGCGGGTTACCTCTCTCAATCTGACACCCGGTACATTTAGGTCTAATATGAATGGATTTTAAAACCACGTATTTTTTTCGCCGTCCGCTTCACATGAAATGCCCCATACGAATTGAAAAAAACCCGAAAAGTGTGCAGAAAAACCTTCATTTTTATTTCTTTTATTACTATAAACTCTCTTATATTTATTTCGGAAAACTAACCACGAATAATCAAGTAGTTTTGATTCTCACCGCACACGGAGTTCAAGTGTTGTTTTTTTTTTACCTTATTTAGAGCTCTCGACAATTTTCGCGAGCTCTTTAAATTTATACGGAAACAGGCGCCCGCATTAGAAGTTTATTCACACGAGAGCGAGGTTCCCATGACTCGAGCGTAACGAAATTTCAAATTGACAAGACAAAAACGGTACCGAGTATTGACGAAACGATGCAGGTATGGGAATCAGGCACTTGTACGTTTCATACGAGTGAAGGTATTTACCATCCACGATTCGAGGTTCCGTTGCGTGCTAATTGAAATTTTGCGAGATGCTGTTTTGTGTGTGACATTAAGACAAAAAAAAAATGCAAGGTTTTCAGCAATATCCAAAAAGATACATAACGCTATAATAAAGAATTAAATTCATGAAAAATAAATAGATGACGTTCGATACAGGTGTACGAACTAAATGCGAGACAAAACTGAACAATAAATCGTAATCTTATCAGTTTTCGTAACAGTCTCACTCAACTATGAGCGATGACGATCAAGCCACAGAGAGTTTAATAAAGTCAAGTAAACATATAACCAAAATCGAAATAAATACCGCTTATCGTGTTAGAAATAAACGAAGTTCTATTAGAATGGCCGGTCTGACGGCAGGTTTTGCCGCATTTGTTTTAATATCTGTCGTGTACGGCGTTAAGTATTCGTCAAACGAAAAATATGAATTTTTCACCGATGAAAAATTAACGGTCAAAAACTGGCACCAAGCATGTAAGTTAATAATTTTTTTTTTTTTTTGGTAATAAATGCAAAAAAACTTTTACACTTGAAATAAAATTAATCGAACAAAGTTGTACCACAAATATTTTAAATGATTTTTCTTTAGTAAGAGATGAACTATACTCCGTTCGCTTGGCGTGTAAAGCACATTATTCTTCATTTTTTTTTTAAATAGTCGCAAAAAGGGTAGACCTATCGTGTGGGCCGCGGACGGCCCGCACTGCGACTATTAGAAGGGGAAGGGATTCTAGAAAGAAAATGATTGTGGAGACGCTTTTAAAAAAGTTACAGGTCATAGTTCTCTGGAAAAACTGATTTTGGAAGCTTATTCCATTCCGTAGCAGCCCTGTAAAAGAAGGATTCTTGATGAAGATTGGTCCTTGTAGTGTCAATCTTGAGAGTAAATGGGTGAGACTGATCAGCGTGCCGAGTTAATCGGCCGAATGTGGCCAATGGTGGTACAAGAGTTTTTATTTCTCTGGAGCATCTGCCATGGAAATATCTGTAGAGCAATGACTGGTCTGCAACTCTTCTTCTATGTTCTAGTGGGTGAAGGTTATATGTGAGAATTAAGCTGTTCATCAACCGAATGGCGCTTTTCTGAATGGAATCTAGAAGACTAAGAGAATGCTTTGGTTCTGAACCACAAATGCGCGAGCAATACTCCAGTAGTGGTCGAATTTAAACCTTGTATGTCGTCGACAGTTGATGAGGAGTAAAAAACTTTCTAGCTTTCCACAAAAAACCCAGCCTATGGCTTTCCTGACTTTGCGATGTTAGCAACATGGTTATGCCAAGACATATTATTAGACACCGTTACTCCCAAAATCAAGATGGAGGGACTTGATTCAAGGGTATTTCCGGACATTGTGATGGAATTAACTTTCTTGGAAAACGTGGCGCTTTGTGATTTCTGGGCGTTGAACTGAACAAGATTGTTGGTTCCCCACTCGAAGATTGCTTCAAGATTTCTATTGATGGAGTCAACCTGTTCCTGCCTGAGTATATTTGTATAATTCACCGAAAGTGATCGATAGGATGTGAAAGTTAAAACAAGTGTGCTGTCGTCTGCGAAACTGTAAATGGGGGTTGGTGGTGGTTTTCAAGAGGTCGTTGATGTGTAAAAGAAATAGGGCGAGGGACAGGATGGAACCCTGGTGGACCCCGGCATTGATTTTCAACGCATTAGAGGAAATACCGTCTAATGCCACATGTAAGGAGCGATCTTGCTTGAAGCTCATGAGTCATTGGTGCAGTTTGGTTGGAAGACCGTAGGCAAGTAACTTGCTTAACAATGCCTGGTACAAGACGCGGTCAAAGGCTTTAGATATATCCAAGGCTATTGCACGGGATTCACCGAACTTCTTAATAGTGTTTGTCCAGAGCTGAGTGACATAAGCCAGCAGATCTCCAGTAGACCGAAGTTGTAGAAATCCATATTGCCTGTCATGAATTATCTCAAAATTTTCTAGATATTTAATAATTTCTATGTTGATAGCTTTTTTCATAACTTTGGATATGACTGAGAGCAATGCAATAGGGCGATAATTCGCAGGAATAGTCTATTTTTTTTTTTGGAATGGGTTGGACTCTGGCGTCTTTCCACATGGACGGAAATACTCCTTTGCTGTATGATAGCTTGAAGAGTCTACAGAGAACTGCGATGAGCTCTTGAGCACAGGTCTTTGTCGGAATTTCATCTGGTCCTACTGCCATATTATTTATCCCTGTGTGCCCAGAAACTTAAAGTTATACGGTTAACTTAAAAGGGATTTATTTAATTTTGTTTGTCTTTCTACTGGATTTCTATATTAAAATTATTAAGACGTAAATAAGTGTTCCAATAATTATTTTAAGCAGTGTATAAAGATTTTGTTTTATTTTTTAGCGTTATTTTTATTTAAATTTGGAGTTAAATTTATACCAGTGTTGCAGATGCAGCGCTATGGACCTACGACTGCGTAAAGAATGAGTGTATCAGAAGACCTCTTATGCTCAACGAAACACCAAATACTCTGGAATCGTGCAATATGATGTGTTTTTTGCCATCACTATGGCCAAAACCAAAATCGATAAACATTTCAAATCGAACGACGTCTACATTTAAGAAAAATTTTATAATACTTAATACAACCGGTCCAAATAGTGTGGAAAGAGACGTACGAGAAGCTTTTACTATATTTTTGAACAATCTACCGAACGACGGGAAATTGATGCTGCCCGAGATAGATTTGGATAACGTTTTTGTAAACGTTAAAGTAATTAAAGATGATAATAAACCCACTCTCGATACCGACGAAAGTTATCATCTCATCGTAAAAAGAACCTCCAATATTGTGGAAGCTAACATAACGGCGCCAACCTATTTCGGAGCCAGACACGGTTTGGAAACGCTAAGTCAGCTGGTTTGGTTGGATGATGAGTCGCAATTGCAGATTTACCACGATATCGAGATACGGGACCGGCCGGCGTTTCCTCATAGGGGACTGATGGTGGATACGGCCAGAAACTTTTTTCCGATTCCAGATCTCTTACAAGTTTTGGACGGCATGGCGGCTAACAAACTAAACGTTTTTCACTTACATTTGACCGATTCCGTCAGCTTTTCGGTCAATTTGCCGACCAATCCTTGGTTGGCGGAGTTCGGAGCCTACAGTCCTGATAAGGTCTACAAAGCTGAGGATATTAAAAGTAAGCGAATTATTAGTTTATTTTTAATATAAAAAGTAGTTAATAATATTAATAATAAAAAACTATTGCGTGAGTGTCGCGGAACACTCGGTTGAAACGAACTTCCTTTCGTAGTATGTTACGAGGGCAGTTTGATAAGTCAGTGACTTTTTCAATTTCCCGCGCAGTTACTCCAAATGCAACAGTGCTGCTGTCAACTATAATCTATCAGTGGGCAACCTTCTAATTTTGAGCAAGCTACGTCATGCAGTTGGTGTTTGATAGCCGTTCAAAGCCTCGTGAATTTTTACGAAAATGGAAAAAAGTGAATTTCGTGTGCTGATTAAGCATTACTTTTTACTTAAAAAATCCATCACTGAAACTAAGGAAAGACTTGATAAATATTACGGGGACTCGGCACCATCAATTTCAGTGGTTAAGAAGTGGTTTACAGAGTTCCGTTGTGGTCGTACCAGCACTAGTGACGCCGAACGTCCAGGTCGCCCAAAAGAAGTGATCACGCCGGAAATCGTTGATAAAATCCATGAAATGATATTGGATGATCGGAGAATGAAAGTGCGTGAGTTGGCTCATGCTGTAGGTATCTCAACCGAACGGGTACATCATATTTTACACAAATATTTGGACATGAAAAAACTCTCTGCGAGATGGGTGCCGCGATTGCTCACACTCGACCATAAGCGCAATCGTGTGACCACTTCAAAAGAGTGTTTAGCGATGTTCAGCCGTAATCCAGACGAATTTTTGCGCCGTTTTGTTACTGTGGATGAAACATGGATCCATCACAACACGCCAGAGACCAAGGAACAATCGAAACAGTGGGTTGCTCGGGGTGAACGTGGACCAAAGAAGGCGAAACAGAGTCTGTCAGCCAACAAGGTCATGGCCACAGTTTTTTGGGATGTACGCGGTGTCATTCACGTCGATTACCTCAAGAAAGGTAAAACGATCACCGGCGAATATTATTCAAAGCTTTTGAACAGATTCGACGTTCATTTGAAGCAAAAACGGCCGCATTTGGCTAAGAAGAAGAAAGTGCTGTTTTATCAAGACAATGCACGTGTGCACACTTGTCTAGTCACGATAGCCAAAATCCACGAATTGGAATACGAACTGCTACCCCATCCAGTATATTCTCCAGATTTAGCCCCCTGCGACTATTTTCTGTTTCCAAACCTAAAAAAATGGCTGGGTGGTAAGGGATTTGAGTCGAATGAAGAAGTCATTACCGAAACAAACGCGTATTTTGAGAGCTTTGAAAAAACCTATTATTTGGAGGGAATAAAAAAATTAGAAAAACGCTGGACTAGATGTATCGAGCTAAAAGGTGATTATGTAGAAAAATAAAATGTTTATTTGCGGAAAAAAATTTGTTTATTCAAAAACTCACTGACTTATCAAACCGCCCTCGTATTATTAACTAGCTTTTGCCCGCTACTTCGTCCGCGTAGAAGTCGAAAATGGTACAAATAGGATTTTTTATTGGTTTTTTACGTTAATTTTATTCTGATTCATGTCCTCAATTATTTTTCGGGGTGGATAGCGGGTTTAGGACGAAAGAAAACAAACTTTTCGCTCTTCTTAAATCGCCGACGTTTCGATCTTTATCTTAGATCTTTCTCAAGGCTACACACACGGAAAAAACACCAAAATTAATCAACATCATCAGTATACTTATTCTTATGTTTTCTTCTTCTTACAGAGTCTTGCTTTCTCAAGCGTTGACGACTCCCATATTGACTTCTTATGTTTAACAATTGACTATTTATGCATAAGATATTAATAAAAAGCAATTTCAAGTCAGTTTAGTCACATATTACTCCCTTAGATTCAAATATACAAGAATAATATTTGTTAACAAGTGAATAGTTTTAATAAATTAATACCTTTTTAATTCGTGAAAGTCTTAAGTCTGTAATGTTTTTTTTTATATCGTATTCATTACAGAATCAGGGCAAACATGTTTACCATTAACATTGAGCAAATGAATTAATCACGTAACAAAACAATATTAAAACGAATAATTTCTATTCCTTCAATAATATTAAAATCACATACAGACAGCACGAACAAACCGATGCAAAAGAATATGAGTTTATGTTAATTTTCTTTTAATGAACTATTTATTTTTATTTTTTCTCGCTAATTGTCTACATACTATCAACGCCAACGGCTGTTGTGAAAAATGACAGACAGTAAAAAACGTAATAATAATAAATATTTATAAATTTAAATGATACAAATTATACTATATATTATAACTGTAGAACATAAAATGAAGATATTCGTCCACTGTTATGATAAGTGCTTATTCAAGGTTATTTTTATCGAAAAAATGTCAATGTTAAAAAAATTTAATGCATGAATATATAAAATTCTTTTTTCTGTAGACGATAAAATTTGAGGCGTTCATGTATCTACCTACACAGAGTCGCTAATATGTGGTGATCTTAAATGGAATTGGGCCGGACATGTTGCTCGAAATACAACCAATTGGAGCAGAAAAACAACAAGATGGAGACCTTGGGGGGGAGAAAATAAGCACCATCAGACCACAGCATTCGAATGAGTAATAGCCATTACACGAGAGAAGAATACCACACTTTTTCTATGACTGAGTGTTCACCATTCAATTTAAACGGACGAGATATTTAGAGAATATTTGCCGTATCCATCTTGTTTTTTAAGGAATCGTCAATATATCCTTCTGCAACCGATGATGAATTCCATCCTCCGTTCCGTTTTAATGATGTTAAATCACCTCCTGCGTCAACTGAAATGGTGGCAGATGATCTTCGAAATGTATGCCCTGCATATAATTCTGGGTTCGGAAGTTTCAGAAAAAGTACCATTTGCTTTCCCATTGCTCCGAATTTATTGATTCCAATTTTTTGACTAGTACATTTACCATTCTGGAGGTTGAGGAAGAATGAGTTCTCCGAAAACGAATTTACATGTTTTGCTTTTTGCCAATCCATGAATATCTGGTAAAACCATTTCATACATTTTTTTAGATTTTTCGGTCAAAAGGCTGATTGTACTTAAACTGGCAGCTTGTGGAACTTTTGATGGGGTGCAGTTAAATTCGTTTTCGCTTTCTGAATCCATGTTTTCCAAGAAAGTGAATTCCTCAAATCATCCCATCACAATGTCCGGAAATACCCTTAAACCAAGTCCCTCCATCTCGATTTTGGGAGTCACGGTGTCCAATAATATGTCTTGGCATGACCATGTTGCTAACATCGCAAAGTTAGCAAGCCAGAGGCTAGGTTTTCTGTGGAAAGCTAGAAAGTTTTTTATTCCTGATCAACTGTTGACGACGTACAAGGCTCAAATCCGACCTCTACTGGAGTATTTCTCGCACATTTGGGGTTCAGCACCAAGGCATTCTCTACGTCTTCTAGATTCCATTCAGAAAAGGGCCATTCGGTTGATAAACAGCTCAACTCTCACAGATATCCTTCACCCTCTAGAACATAGAAGAAGAGTTGCAGACCAGTCATTGCTCTACAGATATTTCCATGGCAGATGCTCCAGAGAAATAAAAACTCTTGTACCACCATTGGCCACATTCGGCCAGCAACTAGTGCATAATGAAAAGATATATTACAATGCACTACATTTAGAAATCATCATTGAACATACAATAAAGGTATTTTGTGAAAGTCGTAGAAAAAAAATTTATTACAATAAAGAAAAATTAAGTATACAGGATCAGTTAAAATGTCATGGCTAAACAAGGTTGCTTTTTCTTTAAAGGAACACCCAATATTATTCCATATTTCAATTCTTCCAAAAATTCTAAACAAAATTGATGTAGTACATCATATCTTAAATTACCTTTAACAGCATGAAACTACTACTAAACAATACATGCCTAAGTTTAATACTCCGGTTGAGATTCATGAAGTGCTGGGTATACTCGGTATTGTTGTATGGTTGTGAAACATGGACATTGAAGGAACACCATGAATCGATTAGAGGCTTTTGAAATGTGATTGTTCCGTATGCCAAAATAAAATTTTGTTTCTAATATAGCAAAATCTATGCATTCAAAGGCCCTATAGATAGGTCAAGAGAAGGTCCACATGCAACATTTCCTTCCTCCATAGTGCTATATATATTTGCTATTGGTAAGCTCAAATGGGGTTGTTTTTATGCTTTTGCAAGCCAGAAAGCCGTGTTGTTATTTGCTGATAGGGAAAAGGTATAAACATCGATGGCGAATACCTTAGTCACCTGCGTTTCGCCGACGATATTATTATAACAACTGATAGTCTTAGTGAAGCCAAACAAATGCTTACGGAATTAAAACAAGCATCGGCAAATATTGGCCTTAACATCAACTTTCAAAAAACCAAGTTCATGACAAATTAGGTCCCCAATAATGTGATGGAAACTGAGGGATATGTGGTAGAGCAGGCTTATGACTACAAATATTTAGGCCACGAAATAAGAATTGGCAGAGATAATAAAACCTGCCAAATTCACCGCCGAATAAGTTTGTGATGGGAAGCATTTGACAAAATGCGTGACACCCTTAAAGGGGATCTACCTATCTGCTTAAAGAAAAGAGACTATGGACAATGCATTATGCCGGTCAAGCTAAATGGAGATGGGCAGGCCACATAGCCCAAATAACCGATAATAGATGGACCAAAAGAATAATAGAACGAAGACCTAGTGACAACAAAAGAAGCAGAGGCAGACCACCAACTAGATGGAGCGATGACATATAAAAAATAGCAGGCAACTGAATTAACAAAGTACAGGACAGAAAATAGTGGAAGGACCCAGAGGAGACCTATATCCAGCAGTGGATACAAGTGACTTAACAAGTAGTTTTCAAAAAGTTTCAAATCCCCTATGAAGAAGAAGAAAATAACGTGACTCTGCTTTCATGATTTTCTCGTTCTTCAGTCTTTTTGTCAATCAAACATTTGTGGTATATAATCAGTTGATCTTCGTCACGGAATTCAAGAAGCCTGTAATGACATTTCTTATGATGTCATAGATAATTTTAATTAAAATCATGCAAGTTGTCTATTGCAAAAGAAGCCACGGCAGATCAATTAATTAATGTATAACTTTGTTATTTTTATATATTTAAGTCGAAAAATATAATAATTTTTCAAGTATAATTAAACACACTATATATAAATGGCTTTGAAAGTCAGTACACATAAAATTATAACAATTGCATTACATTTTTCTTTCAAATCATTAGGTTAAGCAGGAAATTTTAATAAAAATAGGCTGCATTGCCTTCGATAAGGATTCCAATGCTTTTTCCTCCTTTTCGGTCTTGTCAGTAATAAAATAAAAATTATTTTTAGGATTAGTGGAATATGCGCGGGTAAGAGGCATCCGCGTAATTTTGGAAATCGATGCTCCTAGTCACGCCAACGAAGGCTGGAACCACGCAAACAAAGACGACGACAAAATAATAATATGCGGCGAAGACGACGTCAACAACGGTCATCTTAATCCAGATAATATCAAAACGTTCAAGCTGCTTCAATCGATTTACTCCGATCTATTAGAGTTGGGAACGGACAACGAAACTTTCCACGTAGGAGGAGACGAAGTGAATCTGGATTGTTACAGAAACACGAAATCCGCGAAAAATTTTACAGATATTTATGAATTTTGGGCAGATCTCAATAACGAAATATTCAAAACAGTGACCAAAGCTTTCCGAAATAATCCTCCGACGAACGTAGTCATTTGGTCGAACGATCTAACGAACAGATACATGAGCCGTTTGAGGTATTCCAAAAATGTGGTCGTTCAATATTGGTTTGGAGAACTTCAACCGATACTCGATAATGGAAACAAAATCATATTTTCGACAGTCGGTAAGTGGTACTTGGATTGCGGATTTGGTCCATGGAAATCCAGCGATAGTCATGGCAGTTGTGATCCGTACACACACTGGAAGGTTTTCTATACGTACCGACCGTGGGCTCGTTATACCAAATTCATGGATCAGGTTATGGGTGGAGAAGCTTGCTTATGGACTGAACAGGTGCGTTAAGTATTTAAATAATTTATTGTTGAACTCTTTTTTAGTATGCCCGCACCATAAATCATCCATAATAAACGAAAAGCTTGCATAATACGTTCTTTATCGCACGCTGTGCTTATAAAGGTTGCTTGGTACATACATACATAAAGTCACGCCTTTTCCCATTGGGGTAAGCATAGACCACTTCCTTCCACTTCCAACATTCAACAACAACATTCATGTTAAATCTTACTATAAATGGTCAAATTAAACTGAGTACAATTTTTAAATTTACCTCGAAAACAAATATGATGTGACGGAAAAATTATTTTAAATAAATAATAAGTAAAAATTAATTAAAATATTAATATTATAAAAATCTATAAAACTAACAATGTGTCAGCGAATGAACATATAATCACAAAATCTGATTTTTAAAATACCAGTTACTTTGACTGAAAGATACCTACATAATATACCTTCATATAGGTATACGGTGGGTCAACTATTTATCAGAAAACAACTACTTTCCTGGCAATATGCCTCAACGAACATTGAATTATATCTGATAGATAATAATTTCGTTAACTGCATATCAGAAAAATGGTTTATTTAACAGAAATGCACAAAATAACCATTCTATAGTGTGATAAGTTGGCGATTGCTCACGAGAGCGTTCATTCGCTCTAGCAATCGACAACATCGCACGGGTTGCACATACTATTTTTTATTGCGAATGCGGAATAAACGCGAGCATAAAACAGGGGTCGACACCAAAAATATTAACTGAAATAAAAATATAAACTTTGTAGCGTCAACTTGACAGTTGCGCGTTCGGCTGTTAACCGAAAGGTTGGTGGTTTTAATTTGCGTGCGACAAGGATAGCAAAGGTAAGGCATATAAAAAAAGCAGCTGCCAATGCAATAAGTAATTATACCAAATGGGATATTATGCTTGAGTTTGAGGAAAACCCACATACTTCTAGTCGACTGGCAGCCCCAATGCTCGATGTTATCCTTTCATCGATTTAACGAACTTTAAAATAAAATAAAATGCATCCCTGTAAAATTATACCAACTCAGGAGCTCATGGAAGACGATTTTGATAGGAGAATGTATTTTTGTGAACAAATGATGGCAATGTTAGACAATGTGAACTAATTAGAACATAAGATGTTTTCTAATGAGTGTACCTTTATACTTCACGGTCATGCTAATCGTCAAAATTGCTCTATTCAAAGTCCTCACTGGATGAGAAAAAAACATACTTAACACCTTATCGTTAAGCAGTTTAATTACTCAAGACAATAAATTTTTAAAAAAAAATTACGAGAGGAATTACCTTGGCGACACAAGATTTTGAAAAGAAAAAGAATTTCCTATCCAATTAATGAAACAAGACAGAAATTTATTAAAACTCACATCTGGAGCATACTATTATACGGTTGCGGAACTTGGACTGTCGGAAGATAGGAGAGGGACAAGCTTGAAGCCATGGAAATGTGGTCATGGCGAAGAATGACGAAAACAAAGTGGACAGAACGAAAAAGAAATAAAACAATCATGGAAGAAATAGAAGAGAACAGAAACATCATGACATCATTGAAGTGAAGCTAGATGGACATCTGCTGAGGCATAATAACTTCATCAACAACATCATAGAGGGAAAAGTAGCAGGAAAACGATCTAAAAGAAGACCAAGAAAATTCTACCTGAAAACATACCACCTAATGGGCTGCAACTCGTACCATCAACTGAAGAGGGCAGCAATTGGACGATTGGCTGCACCGACATTTATTATTTTTAATTATTATTAATCCAAAATAAAAAAATTCATAATAATTTTATGGTTATTACTATTTTCGTATTAACAAAGAATAACAAAAATATTTTTATTAATTTAATATCTTTTCTTTTAAAAATATCTTTTCATTTAAAATAATTTTAGAATATTATCAAAAATTTATGTAACATCGATGTTCTATCATAACTATTTGTTTGCAATTTTATTTGCCAATGTTATCTTAAAATTAATGGTACCAAACAAAATCATTTTTAATTGGAAAAATGTATACTTAATTATGGTTCATATCTGTTACAATGTTTATTATAAAATTCGGTAGTTGATATAATCTTTAAAATGATGATTTCATTGAAACGTTGAAATTTGAGGATTAATTTTAGATAATAGACGTAAAAGAAAAAAAACCCAAAAATTGTGATTTATTACAATTATAAACTTATTCATACGAGGAACGTCTTTTTAATGACAACTACTAGACGAAGTTATTCAATATTTTTGGCAGAAAAATTGTGTGATCGGGAGACCCCGTTGCGATTTTTCTTCAACTCGGAATGTAATTCGAAACGAAATCTGTATAGGCAAATAATCTAAAGGAACGAATTACATCAGAAAGTTTCATTCAATATTGCAATTTGTGGGAGTAATTTCGTGAAATGTAACAGGAAGTGTGTAACAGGAAGTCGCGGAAGCACGCGCTATTTGATTTGACGAATAAGCGCGCAGTAAAAAATTAGCTGTTATATGCGTAAACTACATACATACATAAAGTCACGCCTTTTTCCCGTAGGGGTAGGCAGAGACCACTTCCTTCCACTTCCGCTACGGTTCGTACACACATCTTTTGCTTCCTCTACTTTCATCAGTGCTCTCATACATGCTCTTCGGTTGTTGGTACTCTTGACCTGGCCTTTCTTCAAAACAATGTTGATCTGATCGAGATATGTTTTCCGAGGTCGACCTCTACCGATTTGCCCATTCACACTCGCCTTATAAATTTGTTTCGTCAATCTTCCTTCATCCATCCTTTCTACGTGTCCAAACCATCTAAGCATTCCTTTATCTATCTTTGTGACCACATCTTCTTTTACACCACAGCGTTTTCTTATCTCACTATTCTTAACTTTATCCAACCGAGTCACTCCGGCTATACTTCTCAGACTACTCATCTCAGCAGCATTAATCCTATTTTCATGCTTCTTCTGCCAAACCCAACATTCACTACCATACATAAGTGTAGGAACCAAAACACCTCTATGCACCGCCAGACGTGCCTTTTTTGACACTTTCTGGCTATTCATAAAGCTATACAGTGCCCCATTCATTTGTTTTTCTGCCAACACCCTTCGCTCAATGTAAACTATATAAATAAATATTTACTGTTGATAATAAGTCATAATAAATCATTGATAATCATTGATAAAAATTTCAAGTAAGTAATAATAAATAATTAATCGAATAAAATATTTCAGTGTTTGGCGTTTGAGGTTAAATTCTGTCACTCCTAGTGTCAATTAAAAAAAAACAATTTTCATTAAAAAGAATCATTGTTTATGAAAATTAAAATAATACCTGACCCATTTTTTTCAGAATATAATTTTAAAATTGCTTTTTACTGAGGTGAGATGTCAAATGTTACACATCATATGCGACTACTGTAAAGCTCGCTCGTTTTATTTTGATTCTGACGGAATTGTTGTTGGCGTTGAACATTGGTTTACGGTATTTTATTTGCACTCTGACGTTTGCGCTTTCCAAACTCTTTTGGACTCTGAACACATGATGAACAGTAAACACTCAAATCACATGTACAATAAACGAATGTAAACACTAAATACTTGTATCAGGTATACAACTTACTTTTCTAAATCTGTGCTGCAGTTTCCATTTTTCAAAATTTAATTGCAATCATAAAATAAAATTCACCTATGATCTAACACAATAAATTATAGTTTAAGAAAATTAAAAACACGCTTTTAGAGTTAATCAAACTAAAAAGTAAAAAATAATTCTTAACATAGGAATAAAATGACTGACGAGAAATTTAATGTCACTGTTCTAAAAGCATGGGGTGTTTGCATTCCTAAACGCAAAGTTAGTTTAAAAATGTCATACAAAGCAGTGACATTGATTGATATTAATTTTTTTTTGACAGTGACATTAATTTTCTCGTCAGTAATTTTATTCCTATGTTAAGAATTATTTTTTAGATTTTTTAAACTATAATTTATTTTTCGCTTTTTAGTTCGATTTGTTTTGTTAATTAAAAAAATTATGTATTAAGTGGTGAAAGTACAAAAAAAATGCGTCGACCGGGAATCGCACTCGGACCGCCCGCGTGGCAGGCGAGCATTCTACCACTAAACCACCGATGCATTTCGTTACGTGACGATTCCTACTAAATCGCACTACCCGTAAGCTACTTTAAGTAACTTTGTTCCAAAAAATCGCTGCGCTGGTACCAGAGTTATTGCGCGCCGGCGCCGACCTCCAGGATATAATGGGCGTGTCAGGTGTAGAAAATGCTCTGAGGTGTGGGCAGCTTCACCGCCGGAACCTCAATTGTCTGCTGACTTCCTTGCTCTTGGACGGCGTCGTTTTACTGCGTAGCTGTTGAATCCTTCGATAACTCAGTAAAACGCTGGCTCAATATTTTATTTACTACTATAGGCTAACGGGTTTACTGTCTTTTATCGCCGTGAATTGGTGTTTTCACAGTAAATGAAACAAACACGTGTCATCGATAATATATTGTTTACTTTAATACATGGAGCTTACAGTTTAAAGCCTCCTGTATCTTCAGAATAATTTCACTGGTTGCTAGCTTTTGTTTGATGTATTTTACTTGATTATAGTTATGTGCATTTTACCACGTGGTGTTTTTTTAAGTATTGCTCTGAACGCTAGAGGATGTACCTCGGCTGATGATATGCGAAAGCGGGAGCGAAGCGCTGTGCTCTGCATTGCTTGAAGTTCGGAATGCAAAAAAGGGCGAGAAAAAGAAGCCCGGTCAGACGTGGCTTTTGTTAACCGTCTTCTATCACGTGATCGTATGCGCGCGACGATTTCGGAGTCATACAAATGCGTTATTTTTTTAGATGTTTGAATTGCACGGTTGTTTATACGAAAGCTAATTTCCACGTAATGAATGCGTGACTTTCAGTTGATTTCCAACAGTTATTAATGCCAAATAAAATATTAATGGAGATACTTTTCATTAAAACATCAACCCGTTTATGTGGCCTTGGATATGCAATTTTGTAAAATACCTATTTTTGTTTCTTGTAGGTGGACGCAAATTCTTTGGAGACGCGAATATGGCCGAGAACAGCGGCGTTGGCTGAACGTCTTTGGAGCGACATACCAATATTTGACAGTTACGACGTTTTCACAAGAATTTCCAGTCAAAGAGATCGACTCATCAACAGAGGCTTCAAAGCAGCCGCCATTTGGCCGGAGTGGTGTACCCGCCATCCGGGAAAGTGTTAAACAATTTTACTGTGATAATTATTTGCGACAAAAAATATCTCAATAAAAAAAAGTTTCTTTATTTATGTACAGGGTAAGCAAAACTCGATGTCTCAGTTCTATTTTAAGAAAAAGAAATACTATAGAAAAAATCTAAAAAGATGTTCTTGAGGTCCATTTTAAGCCTAATTTGCATATTTTACCATATTTGCAAATTGAAGTTGCGACTTTATCGATTTTTTTCCGCAGAAATATACCTAAATTTTTTGACATATTTAAAAAGATGCGAAGAAAAAAATTTGCTATCTTTTTCCGTTCTAAAGTTATGAGCAAATTTGTAAAAAAAAGATTTTCAAAAATTCGCAATCGTCACGATTTAAAAAAGTAGTCTTTGGAAAATAGCAAAGTTGCATCTGTATAAATAAACTCTTCTTGTTTTTTGGCCTTTAGATGTCCACTGCTGAACATATGCCTCTTCCATCTTTTCCTAGCAGACTCTCTCTGGCAGACTCTTAAACGGCTTATACTCTTGACCGTAAGAGTGGTGGACTCTAGGCCATAAGTTGCAACGGCGAGAATGCACGCATCGTAGGCAGTGAGGCAGATTGGGACTTTACGGTCTCTGAGTTTGGTTTAGTTTTACAAAGGCAGCCAAGTCAAGCAGATTCGCCTTGTGACTTCTGCTGTTTGGTTGTCCCTGCCCAATTAAATATTATTCCTCAGATAGATGTGCTGCTCCACGGTTTTCAAGTGGTGGTTATCTAATGTTATTTGGAAATTTTTATGAAAGAGGATTTTGGTATTCTGGAAGTTCATCTGCAGGCCAACATCTTCTGAAGCTTGCTTGAGTTCGTTCATAATTTCCTCCATTTCGTTTATATCGTGGCTCATAATTACAATGTCGTCTGCGAAACGTAAATGATTCTGGTAATTTCCGTCTATACAGATAACTTTTTGTTCCCAACTAAGGTTTGACTAATCATCATCATCATCAATCAGCCTGTCGCATCCACTGCAGGATATAGGCCTCCCTCATTTCTGCCCACTGTCTTCTGTCTTGAGCGCTCTGCATCCAGTTTGTAGTCATTCTTCTGATATCGTCCGTCCATCGCGTGGGTGGTCTTCCCCTGTTTCTCTTGTCAGCCCTTGGTCTCCACTCGAGCAGCCTTTTTGTCCATCGTCCATCTGTCATGCGGGCCACATGTCCAGCCCAGTTCCATTTGAGTTTTGCCACCTGATAGATAACATCCGTGACTTCTGTTCTCGCCCTTAGGTCTTCATTTCTTATATGGTCACGGAGTGACACACCAAGCATCGATCTTTCCATCCTACGCCGGGCTACTCTAAGCTTCTTAGCGGATGTGGCTGTCAGAGTCAAAGTTTCGGCTCCGTAGGTCATAACCGGTAGAACGCACTGATTATAGGCATTTCGCTTCAGACACATTGGGAGATTGCTCTTAAACACTTCCCTCATTTTGCCAAATGCAGCCCAAGAGAGCGTAATTCTTCTTCTTAATTCACATGTTTGATTGTCTCTCGAGATTTTTATCTCATGACCAAGGTATGTGTACTTATCCACCAACTCTACCTCCCCGTCATCAATAACAATATTTCCACTAGGAACCAGATTCGTCATATATTTCGTTTTCGATATATTAATTTTTAATCCAACCCGAGCACATACCTCCTGAAGATCTTCCAGCATTATCTTAATATCCTGTAGGCTGTCGGACACCAAGGCTATATCATCTGCGAAGCGCAGGTCTGTTAGGTTTAATCCATCTATATTCAAGCCCTTTCCGCTCCATTCAAGCATTCCAAAGGCGTATTGCAAAATGGTGGTAAACAGTTTGGGTGACATAGTGTCACCTTGCCTCACTCCTCTACCTATTTTTATGAGGTTGGTGTTTTTGTGCAGTCTTACCATCATGTATATTAGCTTAGTGTAACGATGATTAATGGTTGACAAATATTGTTTCAATTCTGATGATACTGTTGCCACTGTTTTGGAGTATTTTAAAGACCAACTTCACAACTTAGAACACTTGTAACATTAACATTAACAACGAATAATTAATTATGTTGTCCGAGTGATGGTAACCTTAGAGATCAAGGACAATCGTTTTTTTTTACATGTGTTGTGGATGGACGAAAGCCGTTTTGTTAGTAACGGTAAGCCCGATAGAAAAAATGAGCATTTTTGGGTTACTGAAAATCCACATTGTCAATCCAAAATTAAAGAGGACACTTCGAAATTACACAACTTCTATACAACAGGCAAATCCCATAAAAGCAGAGAAACAAAATACAAACCAGAATTAATGGCACAAATACCGAAGAAATTTCTGTAAATAGTGGTATTCATCTAGGAGATTACTAGAGCTCGGGAAATATGCACTAAAATATGCTTATGTGCATTTATAAAAAACGCAATAATATTTATATTGAATGTAATTTATTATATTATATTCTGCTAATGTCACAAAAAATATTTATTAAAATTAGGTACCTATTCATTATTACACTTATTATTCTTATTATCCCATTATTGCTTATTTTCTATTACTACCAAATATAATATTATTTTATTACTAGATGACCCGGCAAACGTTGTTTTGCCATATAAATAATTTCCTAGTAAATTACCACTTTTGAATGAGCATAATATTCAATATCGGGCTCATACTGGAATGCTAGACGCAGGAATGAATCAGATATAAATGCTCGATGTACCTGTTGTCGTTGTTGGTCATTTGTTCTTCGTCTATTGACTGTGAAACGGCGTGATTGTCGTTGTTCTAATCTTCTGACTTCATTGCGTTCAGCTCGTGTATCTTCTGGCTCTTCTTGATGCAATTGCGCCATTCTGACACGTGCATCAGTATTTTGTTGCTGGATTTGTTCTTCTGTTCTTTCGGATCTGCTATTTCGCAAGTTTCGAGCTTTACTTGTACTGCGGCTCAAATCAGCCCCTTTGCGTTTTCTTGGCATTGCTCACCGTACAAAACATACATAAATAGAATTAATGAAATTATTTAATGATGAAAAATGTTAAAAGTATAATTAGGACCAGGATTTTTGCCGCAGTTTTGAAATGATTAGTTTTAATTTATGAAATTATAACAAAAATATAAGTTTTATGGAAAAAAATTTCAAACAAAAGTAAAAAATTAAATTTTATGAAAACATTGTCTCTTATAATTTTTTCATGCAACCAATATTTCCATTAACATTTCAAAATAAAGATTCATAATGATTGATTTTTTGGAAACTATGAAAATCTTAATTGTTCAATTACATTTTTTTAATAAAATTAAATTAAAATTACATTTTTATAAGATCAACAACATTTTCGATATAAATAAAAAAAGTATACTTACAACACAAAATCCGTTGTTATTAGAAGCTCGTGTCACGTGTTGAGTACTTTTCAGGTTATAAAATCACTTGATTAACTAATCGTGCAAAATACACTCAAAATTGATAATTTAATTATTATTGATAAAATAGGAATGATTAAAAGTTAATATGAGAGTTACACTGAGATAGCAAAATAATAATTGTCAACGTTACTACTACACTTGATGCATAAACAATAATGATGGCCGACAACTGTGTAGGGAGTGAGAAAGAAAGGAGACCGGCTTCGTTCTCATCCCTACTCCATGCTGTTTACTGGGTCAGAAGTGACACCTGTAGACATCTGCCGGGGATAACTAATTAAATGACGATTGATCAGTTTTCGACCGAAGAGGAAAAATGATTAAATTACTAAAATGGCTATTAAAAAATAAGGGTTGTTCGTAGAAGGGTGAAAATTTAGGATTGTATGTATTTTTGTATGTTGTATCATAAAAAAATAGAAATTAAAAATTTTGTCTAAAAAATAAAAAATAAAATTTAGGGGTGGACTACCCCTAACATTTAGGGGGATGAAAAATAGATGTTGGTCGATTCTCATAGATACCGGATAAGCACAAAAAATTTCATCAAAATCGGTCAAGCCGTTTCGGAGGAGTATAGCAACGAAAACTGTGACACGAGAATTTTATATATTAGATAATATGCTAATGTCACAAAAAATATTTATTAAAATTAGGTACCTATTCATTATTACACTTATTATTCTTATTATTCCCATTATTGCTTATTTTCTATTACTACCAAATATATTATTATTTTATTATTATTACTCAGCATAGTCGGCAAACTGTATGCAATGATATTGATCAAAAGAATTACGAATGAAACTGAGAAGATGATATGGGATGTGCAAGCAGGATTTAGAAGAGGAAGGAGATGTATGGATCAGGTCTTTTCCTTACGAGGTATAGTCGAAAAATTCTTGGCTAGAAGTCAGAAGGTCTATTGCGCTTTTATAGACTTGAAAAAGGCCTATGACAGAGTAGTGAGGAGTGAAATGTGGTCTACATTTTCTATGTATGGGGTGAGTGGTAGTTTAATACGAGCACTGAAATTACTTTACGAGGATTCCACTGCTTGTGTCAGGATAAACGGAGCTTGAACGGACTGGTTTAACATCGAAAAAGGTGTGAGACAGGGATGTGTGGCTTCGCCATGGCTGTTTAACTTATACATAGACAATTGTTTAAAAGATCTGAAAGAGAGTGCGTATGGATTAAAAATGAATGATTTGATCGTCAAATGCCTTCTTTACGCCGATGATCAAGTCATATTATCTGAAGAGGAGTTGCAGGCGATGGTTAATGTTATGCATGATTCCCTGAAAATCAAAGGGATGAAAATAAATGTGAGCAAAACGAAAGTAATGGTTTTTGAAAGAGAAGAAAGCATGACAAACTGTGGGGTTTCGATTGAGGGAGAAAGAGTGGAACAAGTTAATGAATTTGTGTACTTGGGTTCAAAATTTACTAGAGATGGAAAGTATGACAGTGACATTAAGCGAAGGGTGTTGTCAGGAAAACAAATGAATGGTGCACTGTATAGCTTTATGAATAGCCAGAAAGTGTCAAAAAAGGCACGTCTGGCGGTGCATAGAGGTGTGTTGGTTCCTACACTTATGTATGGTAGTGAATGTTGGGTTTGGCAGAAGAAGCATGAAAATAGGATTAATGCTGCGGAGATGAGTAGTCTGAGAAGTATAGCCGGAGTTACTCGGTTGGATAAAGTTAAGAATAGTGAGATAAGAAAACGCTTTGGTGTAAAAGAAGATGTGGTCACAAAGATAGATAAAGGAATGCTTAGATGGTTTGGACACGTAGAAAGGATGGATGAAGGAAGATTGACGAAACAAATTTATAAGGCGAGTGTGAATGGGCAAATCGGTAGAGGTCGACCTCGGAGAACATATCTCGATCAGATCAACATTGTTTTGAAGAAAGGCCAGGTCAAGAGTACCAACAACCGAAGAGCATGTATGAGAGCACTGATGAAAGTAGAGGAAGAAAAAGATGTGTGTACGAACCGTAGCAAGTGAAAGGAAGTGGTTTCTGCCTACCCCTATGGGAAAAAGGCGTGACTCTATGTATGTATGTATTTTTATTCATTATCAATATTAACCTTATATACACTATTATTACAGTTAAAACTGAAGATTATTAAATGTTTTTCTAAATTTTCTAGAAAAAAAACTGTGCCGTCTATCTGATAATAATTGTTTGTACGCGGAAAAACTTCTTTCTACTTTACATAAAGTTAAGGGAGCAAACTTAAATATTGTATAATTGAGGCTTCTACCTGGAAAATTAAATTTTTATCTCCGCAATTTCCCATTTTAATAATATTATTTATTTGAATTATTTTTTGAAAGCCCTTAAATTTTTTTTAACACCGTGCAGAATTTTTGATACACTTTGTTGGTTTCTCCAAGAGATTCATTTACAAATCTAGAAATAGTTACATTGTTAGTTTTTTGCAACTCCTTAACGGAAACTAAATATGCGGTGCTACACTCACTCCCGTTTAAACTTCCCATAATCAAATTTGCAATATACCGTCCTTTTACATCAGTCGTCTCGTCAACCAATATCCATATTGGATTATTCCCAATATCGGTTTTAATCGCTTCAACAATAGTTTGCATGCTGGAATCAAGGTATTTTTTTCGTATGGTCGTAGCAGAAGGAACCTGAACATCTTTGCAGTACTTCGTTAAACAATTTTGAAATAATGGATTATCCAATTTTGCAACTGGGATATTGCAACCGACCAGCAAACTGCATAGATCTTTATTAAAATTTTGTTGGTCCGAAACTTTCGTTTGATTTGTAGTGATGAGCTGCTGAACCAAATCTTGCGGCTTTTGTGCACGAGATTTACGCGTCGCAGTGCCCAAGTGTTGATCAACTTGAAACCTTTTTTTCACATATAATCTGGAAATTGGAAATAAAAAAGTTACCCAACAAATTTTGCACTACTTCGCCAGTTTAAGACAAGTTTTAATTGATATCTCTAAAATTTTATATACAGGATGTTCAACAAAGGGTGGTTATCTCAGTCAATTCTGATCTTGAAAACAGTGTTAACCAAACACACTGAATATTAGAATTTTATAAAATTTGTGCCTCCTATAAACTACTTATTATTTAAATTTTGATCATGGAATTCACTAAAATGTTACATTTTCAACATAAAACAAAAAATATCGTATCAATTTATAATGAACAAAAATGTGTATGCAAGTCAGTGTCAAGACCATGTTTACAACTTTGGTAAAAATAATTTTAACACCAGTGCCTTAAAATAAATAAAATTTAGGCACTGCCAGTATCCTATTCATCAATTTTAAAAATTATATTTTAACGTAAAGTTGGCTTATATTTTTAAAAAAATGTTTAAAAATTAAAACAACAT